>VWZD01004032.1:1697762-1740630 GCA_013396695.1 Sakesphorus luctuosus
AAGCGGTTTGCTCTGGTCTGTTTACATAAATATATATATATATATATATATATATCAGTTAAGAACAGTTATCCTTCTTGTATTAAAGTTCCTTCTTCTAAATTTGATAAAGAGTGGTGTGATTATTGTGGAGGAGGCCCCCTCCCCCGCTGGTGGGTAAACATTTTTGGTTTTTCTCCTCAAACCAAGACAGAAAGCTATCTCTGAATAACTTTTATGCATTCATCCTGTTCTTAACATGTTGATTTTATGCCAATTTGTCTCTTCCTATATGAAAACATTTGAGATATTCCAGTTTTGTCAATTTATTAACTTCCAGCGGTTACCATCTAGACTACTCATGGTGGACAATGGTACTCATGTACGAGAAGGATGGCAAAATCAGGTTCACTATCATTTCAAGAGTATCGGCCGGAAGATTATAGACTTCTGAATTACCTTTGCTATGTAATAAGGAAAATGAAAGAGCCTATGCATTTCAAATTGAACTACATTACTTTAGTATCCATTTTTTCCATTTTGTATTTTAATTTTAAAGAAATCACCTAATTTCAAATTCTCAGTTGACCTGTATGTTACATAATGTTCTAAGTTATTGGAAACCCCAGTCAGTTATGAAATAAATTAGGTGAACTTAATATCCAATTAGTTGAAATTAAATAGAAGTTGAAGACCAGAAAATGCCTTATTAAGAGTGTTGAGGAATTATGAATATGGCTTAGAAAGCACAGAGCTAAACTATTACTTTGGAGAACATAGAGAATATATTTCTGCATGTTTTACTGAGCTAATATGTTCTGAATAAAACCAAGATGGAAGGCTGAGGGTTGGAGGTGTGAAAAACATACCAAATCTACCATAGCAGAAAAAAATGAAGAAAACAGATTGATTTAGGAAACAGAGGAACTGTATCTGGTCCTTACCTCTCAGTTGAAATTGGACCATTTCTGTGGTAGAGATGGGATTCAATTTAGGAATAAAATATTGACATTTAGGGGTTTTTTTTCAGTTGTCAGTGAATATACTTGCTGTTTAAGGCAGAGACATGTTGCTCTTGGGTATACAAGAATGGTTTACACAAACCTAGTACATATGATATAACACCATAGGAAACATGAATTTTTTGGATCTGCAGCTAAAAGCTGTACAAAAGATTTTACCTTAAATGGTGCTAAATGTCTACAGAGGGACAATTACCTGTATATTAGTCAGCTTTAAGTTGAATTCAGGCTTCTAGCTCTCTCCTGTCCACCATGGACCCTCAGTCCTCCAACATTTTTGTAAACACTTGCACGTAACCACCTACTGCTCAGTTCACTGGGTCCTTTGCAATATCCTAAGATCCCAAAATAATCCATATGGGGCTGGCAGATATGACACGAAAGCAGTGGGAGACACCTGACCTTTTCAATAGCAGCAGGATACCAGGAAGCACATGCTACAATATATCAAATGGCACTTGATGCTTGAATCAAAAACTGAATCAAGCCCCTGCTGTTTAGTGGGTTTTGGTTGAGTTTCAGTAGGATTGCCTGTACAAGCCTGTATCCAGTAGTAAAGAATTTTCCATAATCTTTTCTCCTGAAACTGCAGTTAGTTTGGAGAATTTAGAAAATATATTCCATATTAATTTCTGTTGCATATATTGTTTTCCCATTCTTCTATATGCTCTAAGTATATTACTACTTCTGTGAGTTTTCATTATTTGTTTTTTCTAGAGAAAAAAAAATTGAATATCTAATAGTTTTAATATATTTTTTGACAAATAACCATTAATTTTAAATTCCTCACTCATAGCATTTTCGTAGTATTTATGAAAATTTAATAAACACCTGATAATTATCCCAAAATATTTCGAATAAGCACCAGTACATAGCATAGAACAAATAATTTGCAAAAATACTCCCATATATAAAAAAATAAAGTGATTTCTTTTCTTTCCCTTTGATCAGGTTTTCCTTTATTATTAAATGCAAACTTGAAACCCTAGAGATTTTTATAATCTTCATTTTTAGCATTTATAGGCAATAGGAAAGAGATGAATCATTGATTAATTTTAAAAAGGACTATGCAAATGTGTTATTATAATCAGAAAATAGAACTGATTCACCTACTTCATTTGAATTTTGTGGGTTCAGATAAATGCTAAGTCTTTGTCTTTTATTATTACATTAACAGCAGGAGTCCTTTATTCAGAAAACATCAAAACTGCTTTAGCCTCTGTTTTCTAATGGCAATTACTGTTGTTAAAAAAACAGTGTTTACAGTATGGAAAATATTGCACTCTATTCAAGATTAGGGAAAATTAGGAGATAAACTCTGGTAAATGACATGTTATGCCAGAAATTCTACTGGCAGTAGAAAGAATTTGCAATAGAATTTTGATTCCTCTATTCGGTCTTCAAAAAGAATGAGGAGAAGAATTTTCTGTGCTGGTGTTGAAAAATGGTGTAAGTAGAACGAAATAGTTGGCAAGCAAGGACAACGTATGGCCCTTTCCTCTTTCTCACTACACTGGGCATCTTTTAGTGCTTTCTTATGTAAATTTAAACAGCACCATTCAAGACCTGTTATTTTGAAAACTGTCCTGCTTACACACTTCCAAATTAAGCCCCTTCATCTGTAATGGAGTTTCTGCATATATAACCACCTCAACAGAGAAAGGTTCTCTAAACATAATTTCTCCTTTTCAGATTACACATTCACAAAACAAAGGTAAGCAAAATACTGAGGGAGCTACAGCACTGACTGTACATTACTCATATAACTTCTATTTGTATCCCTTTCCAGGAAACAATCTATGCCATTTTGCTTGTACTGGAAATATTTTCTATATGCTTCATAATTTAGTGGGAATTAAACAAATGAGATTATAGAAATGTTTTTAAATTCTAGAGAAATTACTTTAGAAAACTGGAGAGTCATCCTTCAGAATGAGATTCTTTCCAAACACATTTTAAAGCACACTGAGAAATGAGTGACAGAAATTTCTCATATGTATCCCATTTCAGATAGTCAGCATAAGCTGAATGAATGGATAAATGTTGGTCTAAATATTTTTGAGATTCAAATATTAGGGAACAGAATAACAGAAGATGCAGAAAGCATAGGGGAGGGTTTTATGGACACTTTTCATAATGGGGAAGAGTCACCAGTGAGTCCAACAAGGACAGCTTTTGAGGTCCATTTTATACACCTTTTCTATCTCTGAACTGAAAGAGAGAGTAATAAATTAGTATCCAAGTTTTAGGATGATACTAAGATCCTTAGGTGTTCAGATGTCATGCCTAGGTTAAGGAACTTTAGAAGGACTTCATGAAAATAATGGAATGGTCAAAAAGGTGGCAGATGAGGTTCAGTGTAAGTAAAGATAAAGTAATGCATGGAAAAATCACATGTGTCAGGCATATGTAAAACTGAACTGACAGTTACTCTTCAAGATCTTAGTAATTATTTAAATTTTGTTGACAAACCAAAGTGTGCTTGAGTTTCAATTATCTGATAATAACATTCAAATACAAAGGCGTTGTGGGTTAACCGTGGTAGGCAGCTCAGCCCCACACAGACACTTACTACCTTCCCCCAGAGCGATGTGGAAGAGGACTAGAAGGGAAAAAGAGAGAAAACTGAAGGATTAAGATGAAGATCATGTGGCAAGTAAAGTAAAAAGCTGCATGCCCAAGGAAAGAAGAACAAGGAATTCATTAATCACTTCCCATGGGCGGGCAGGAGTTCAGCCATCCCAAGGAAAGCAGGGCTCCATTACATGTAACTGATTTGGGAAGACAAACAGCATCACTCCTTCCCCTTTCTCCTTGTTCCCCGAGCTCTATACGCTGAGCACGATGCCATACGATCTGGGATATCCCTTGGGTCAGCTGGGGACAGCTGTCCTGGCTGTGTCCCCTCCCAATTCCTTGTGCACTCTCAGCCTCCTTGCTGGTGGGATGGTGAATACATTGATGTTGTGTAAACGCAGTTCATCAATAGTTAAAACTCAGGTGTGTTACCAACACTGTTTTGGTCACAAATACAAAATACAGCACCATATGTTACTATGAAGAATATTAACTCTATCTTATTGTGATGGGTTGCATTTGGCTGGATGCCAGGTGGCTACTAAGCCACTCTACCACTGTCCTTTCCAGCCAGGGGAGAGAAAATAAGATGAAAAATGACTCATAGATTGAGATAAGGCAGTTTACTAAAGCAAAGCGAAAGTTTGCATACAAAAAAAGCAAAGAGAAAAAACCAAAATGTTTATTCTCTACTTCTCAGCAGCAGCAATGGCCAGCCAGTTCCCAGAGCACAGGGCTTCAGCAGTTGCTCTGGAAAGCAAACATTGTAAATAGCAAATGACTCCCTTTCCTCCTCCTTTTATATCTGAGCTGACATCATATAGTGCGGAATATCCCTTTGGTTAATTTGGGTCAGCCGCTCTGACTGTGTCCCCTCCCAGTCTTGCCCACCCCCAGCCCCTTGATAGGGGTAAATGTTGAGAGGCAGCACTGCTGCTGTGCCAGCCCTGCCCAGCAGTGGCCAAACACTGGTGTGTTATCAACAGCCCTCTGGCTACCAATGCAAAGCACGGCACTGTGAGGGCTTGTATGGGGAAATGAACTCAGTCAGACCCAGTGCACTCATCCAAAACCAGTTCAATAAGGCTCTGTTTCTATCCTAAATAATCTATAATCTCGACAGAAACTAATGCAAGTGACCTTTGTGTGAGAAAATAGAAAGATAGTTGGAGCTAACAAAAAAGCAAAAGTAAAAGTTGAAAGTAGAACAAAAACCATAAATGTCAATGTTTTCTTTTTTTATTTATCCAATAGTAATGAAGCAAAATAATAGGTAGATATAGTTCAGTAAAACTAGAAAAAGTTATTTAAAAAGTAGTGCTTTATTTTGCAAAATCTAACCTTCCACCAAAGGCAATACTGACTAGCATTGTGGGAAAGTAGGTATTTTTCTATTTGGCATTTTCTTTTTTTTTATTTTTCTTTTTCTCTCTCTTTTTTTTCCTTTATTTTCTTCAAGAGAGAAATATGAGATAAAAAGGAATATCATGTCAAGTGTATGAAAAAAAATCTCAAGCCAAGTGTCTTGTGCCAACATTTTAACCTGTTTCTCCTATGATATTTATGTAAAATCTCTTTAGTTGCCAATTTTGCACAAAAGGGACATTTGCACATGCACACTTCATGGTTCATTTTGCAGTTATATTTTTGAAATACATTAGGGTCTGATTAAAAATTCAGTTAAGTCAATGGGAAACTTTCCATATGATTTTCATAAGAGGATCAGACACAAAAAGGAGGCCACATGAAATTTTGTCCTGTATAATTTAGATAAATATTTGTGTTGTTTTTCTAGCATTTCATTGGTAATTTGTGACAGTATTAAAGGCCCAAAGTGAGTACTTTATCAGACCTACTCAACCTGGAATTGCCAAAATGAAGTGTTCTTTTTTCAACTACATTTCTTATCAAAGAGCTCTTTTTAAGTACTGGAAAGGAAAGCAGAAACCATTGCTTCCACCCCTCCACCCAGTGTTGGTATCACTCCAGTTGAAGTAGAGGATATTTCCTAAGTTGCAGGATCTCAACTTTGTGTCATAACACTGTACTACTTGAGCTTCCTCCTTACTACCCAGTTCTTCATATGTCCTTTCCCTGGCTCTGAGTTTACCATTAATTTAATTTCATTTGTTTGTTGATCTGAGTGTATATTTTGATCTACAAGGTCTATGATCTTGTAAATCCTGCATTTATGGTCTTCTGCTACGGTCTGCGGATTTTAACTACTCTCTTTTATGGGACACTAAGTTCTGCAGGCAAATCAACATCAGATTGACTTTGATGACATACTATTTAGTTCCCACTGGATGGCATGAACTTGTCATTTACAGACTCTAGATGGTAGAAGTTCTACTGAAATCAACACTTCATGAAATACTTGAAGATTTGTATTAAGAACCTAATTTTGTGAGTCTGCTCACCACCAAGCATATTAAAAATTGCAACAAATGCTTTGAAAATGTTACTAGGACAGTGCTACTGAAATACGGAAATGCTGTTGGAAAAAAAAAATCTTGTAACAAAACAGTCAGAAAAATTAAATTCAAACTTTTGATAAGGTTTGATATCTCTGTTTCTTGTTGTTCTTTATCCACAGCAATCAAGATATCAGTTGTGTTGTACATTTCCTTGTCGAGATAAAATTTTCTTTCAAGGATATAAAAAGTGCCAAAAAATACAATAAGCTTCTCTGGAAACTCTGTAATCATACAGAACAACATCAAATATCAGGGACAAAGTGACTGAAAGGTATATTTACATGACAGATTGCTGCACCATGCACAAATACCCAAACTAGAATGCAACCAGCCAGTTCAGGTGACAAAAGAAATAAAGACACTGAATTCCCATCTGCTCTCTTTCTGTTTCATTACTACCTCCTTGAGGTTCCTGTTCTCACATGCACATGGGGAGTCAGACTAGCTTCAAGGGTCTGGAATGACTTTCTATATTGGGGTTTAATTACCTCAAGATCTCTTCAAGTTGTTTGTTTATGTTCATAGCATAATTTTGAAGGAAATAATTTTCCTATTCAAGATTTCATGAAGTGTATTCCCTGTCTGCATATAACACCTGTGAGCCAATGTCCTCAATACCAGATCTTCAACTTATGAAAATCAGTGCAGTTTAGCTGCTGAATCTCTCAAAAAGATGACAAAACAGCAGAGTAAGATTCAGGAACAACATCACCTAAAATTATAACTGTGGGACAAATACTAATACAAAATGAACAAAGATTATACTCTGAGTTTGTTTGCACCCGAAATCTTATATGAACTGTTCATTTGCTTTGATCCATCTTAAATTGTTGGAAAAGTGGTAGGAGCAGCTCTTATTTAAAACCCCAGAGACAAAAGAAAAAGAAAAAAAAAGATTAATTAATCAACAGAGATTAAGTCCTTTCATGTATTTTAAAATAAATTAACCTGTCTGCAATGATTCAGGCTGGGGAATTAAAAAAAAAAAAAAAAGTCTTTAGGAGAATATTCTCAAAACTCTTTTTAACTTTTCCAACACTGCATAAAGTGAGAATTTTCTCAGGAACCAAACTTAGAAATACTGTTTTAGCAAAACAAATTATCAGTAGATGATCTTCTGAGTTTACCTCAGGGAGCAAAAATGTTTCAAATTAATCTTCTAATACATGGCATGAATTCCATAACACCACCTACAGAAAGCACTAGTTTGAGAGAGACATTGTTTTTGGTGCATGTAATTTAAACTAATCAGCATGTGTTTTGAACTACAGAAATCTTGAATTCCTTCTTACATTCTAAAAATAAGTATGTTTAAGTAATACAGTGTCAAACCTTGCAATGCACTAATTACTTCAGGGGACAGAGAGATCTTACTACCAAAAAAAAAAAAAAAAAAAGCTATTCATAACCTTAAGGTAAGAATATGAAATAAATCATTGATTATGTTCTCCATTTCTTTTCTGCCACTAGAGGCTAAATATCGTTCCCATTTTACAGCCAAGATCACACAGTAGAATAATTAAGCCAGTATTAACAACCTAAAAAATTGTCACCGTATTATTTCATATGTGCTAAAAAACTAATTACTTATTACATGTTATTTCAATGCTAATTATATCTATTTGAGTTAAATCTACAGTTAAGAAATTCTTAGCCAAATTCCTGTGTCTCCACCTAACTTGATCACGCCACGATCACAAGATCTGTTGCAATCCTAAAACTTTTTGCCTTATGTGCTGAAACTGCCAGGATGACACATCCTAGAATGACCTATCTCATAGTACTGTTGGAGGCAGAGAGAGAACCCTGCAACCCTTCCCTAGGGAGACAAACTGATTGAAATAGGTCTCAGCACTGAAGACTGTGCATTAAATTGTCCAGGTGGCTATAAAGATATAGGACAGCTTATTTCCCCGCTGAAATTCTGTTCAAAGAGCATGAAAGGATGTGTGCATGAATGATGAAACATTTTCTCACTGGGTACATTTTTTGCTTGTTAAACTTTCATTTTCTTCACTTTGGGTTGCAAGGAATCAACATCTAAAGTACTTCAGTCTCTTTAGTGGCAGCGCTTTTCACCATGGAGTATTTTTTAATTTCAGTCATAATAGAGCAATAATACAGATACAATCTGTGTGTTTGCAACCTCTTTTATGTTTTAGAGCCATCTTTATTCACGTTTGTTGCATTATGTGTTAAATGGTAAATTTAATCTGTTGCATGGGAGTTCACAGCTTTCAGTTCAGCTTAGGGTAGTTGCTTTGCCTATTGATTATGTTGTTCTGCTACACTGACTTAAAGACTACTTGAAATACTGTTCTTGTACTAATGTTCCCATCTTCTTTTTTGGGGTCTCAGTAATTATTGTTTTGTAATTTAGCAGAATGAAGCTGTGCAAAACAGATAGAGAAAACCCAAACAAATAAAATCCACTTTAAAATATATTTCAATCAACCGTAGAGAGTTCAATATTCAATACTCATAGTTTCAGGTCACATCATCTAAAATTCTGTCTTTTTTCCAATTCATTTGCTGAATAAAATGAATTATTTGAAATAAGCTTCACAATAGCCCCTATAATAAGTGCAGATCAAACTGACTTGATAACTTAGGATCTGAATAGTGCAAATGCTGCAGTTTACATTCAGGATCAATATCCTCATGCGAGGATAAAATATGCATGCCAGTGAATCCTAAAATTGTCATACTTCAGGAATAGAAGGGAACTTAACAGAGAGTACAAATATCTCTTTTTTATACACTTGTAATGTTAAATTGGTTGTAGCATTCCTGCGTTTCTAGTAAAGTCTCTGAGGATATGATCTTTCTGTAGCTGTGAAAGAATAGGTAGACAAGTCTGTAAATCTCATTACAGTTTGTTGGAGCCATCCATAGCTAATATGGCTTTTCTTGAAGTGCCCTTCTGAGAAATCTTATTACAGAGCTCTCCCTACAGTCATCCAACTATCGTACTGTTTACATGCTTGGGCTTTACCACAAATTTGAGAAATTATACTGATTTTTTGGAGTTCTGTCAAACTGTATTAAAATACCAATAATAGATAGATAGATAGATAGATACATAGATAGATTGATTGATTGATTTCAACTAAGAATAAACAAGGTGTGAAATATTTATTTTACTCTTTTAAATACCCCTTGAAAGTAGCCAGTTAAGTATTAATTTGCCCAGATGAGGTAATGTTTTATTTTACTTTGTCTTTCTGCAGTCTCTCAGGTTTGTCAGAATGGTACAACTAATATTTGTCACACCTACATAGTCA
The DNA here is from genome assembly GCA_013396695.1 of Sakesphorus luctuosus. NCBI lineage: Eukaryota > Metazoa > Chordata > Aves > Passeriformes > Thamnophilidae > Sakesphorus > Sakesphorus luctuosus. The sequence continues at coordinate 1,707,102 of VWZD01004032.1, forward strand.
CTGCTTGATTAAGAGATGGAGCCAAAGACCATGGCAGGAGTGGATTTATCAGAGCAGACAGGTAATATTAGTCATGGGCTTCCTCACCAACCTGAGCTGAGCAAAACAGTGCTCTTGAGGGGAAGAGAGGACGTGTCATAAGCTACAAGCGGTTGCAACCACTCATGGAATGAGGAGACAGACCAGCCTTACAAAGAACCTGGGGCCCCAGGCACCAGTGTGGCCTCTGCTCCACATTTCAAAAAATAGGAATACAGAGTTTAAGGTTCCATGAGAAATATCAACACAGGAGTCCTGAGGGACTTTGCTCCAACTAAACACAGAATCTAAAGTATTTTGAAGCCATAGCCTGTACTCAGATTGAATCTAGAAGAAGCTACATGAATCCAGAAGTCAATTCACTGCTGGCCTTAATAGTTCAGGTGAAATGCATGGAGCTGAACACAGACAGACTGCTTCAGCATAGCTGTCCGTGTAAGTGTATGTGCACAGAGAGAGCTGGAAGGGAGCTCAGAAAACAGCTCACTTGTTTGAATTCTCATCCTTTATATTTCTAAAATAATTTTTGATTTAAGATGGCCTCATGAAATTTAATGGAAGTATGCCAAAAAATGCATCATTAAAGTCACACCTTGCAAGCTGCAGTGAAAGTATGTGGGTGAAAGTCCTCAAAAAAACCATTCATTTTCCTAAAGCTGATTACTTCAGATATATGGTTGATAAGTATGTAAAAAAAATAAGTGGGACAATTCAAGAACATTGTTGCTGGACACTGATAAAAAGATAAGCTGAACAAACAACAAATCAAAATGATCCCATGAGATGCAATATCCTCATACACTTGCTGGTCTAGTAATGTTAATGTCACTGAAATTCATGCAAAAAAAAATTTGGATGGCTGATGCACTACAAAGAAAAATGAAAAGCAAAAATAATAAATTGCAAACTCTTAAGAATGATAAAAAGCTGCTATCAGGTAAATGAAACAAGCTGATACACCACTAAATGCACTTACAAACTCATTTGTGTCATAATAGCAGTGTAGCTGGCTGTGCTCCAGGACCTGGGGAAGCAGGCAAGTTGCCACAAGTCCTTTATTTCCACAAACAATACATTCTGTCACCTTTCTGAATCATAATCTATCAGCGTATTTTTTCAGAGCTTTGACTGTGATCTCTACGTATTCACATGATATGGACACAGCCCATTGTAAAGATGAATTTTACCTCATTTGGCAGGATTTCAGTGAAGGGAGTACATATATTTTCATGGGGAAAGTGGTTAGCTGCATTCTGCTAGGTCAGAAAGTGGCAAATTCTTTGATTGCTGAACCCACTCAAACGATTCTGCACACATTCTCCATCTGTAATCATCTCAGAACACAGAAGTTAAGAGTGGCAACCTTAAATTCAAAGACATACTCTGAGGACTAATTTTTAATATCAAATGCATCAGAATATTTAAAGCTCTGGTCTTCTGAATCTTTCAGTGTGATGGGTATTCAGGAGTAGTGTGGATATGAAAAGATGAAAAATCCCTATCACAGCTCAAAGAGACCAATATAAACCAATTATTTCCCTAGCTGCAACTAAGGGACCAATTAGCAGCAGCTGACATAGAATACTGCAGCCCAGTTAAAAAAAGGAATAGCAGCTAGAGGGGTTAGGGTCTATTTTGGAAAAAGGCCTCAGATCATAAATGTAGTTTTCTACAAAAAAGTAGGATAGAGAACACTAAAGTCATACCTATTAGGAGACAAAGATAGGAACAACCTAGGGAAGAGGAAAATGCAGACACTTGTATGCTACTGACTCCTCTGACTCTTATCTAGAGAGGGCTGGGGAGGGACTTGCTTTTAAATGTAAAGCACAAGCAGGGTCGACCTCCTGCACTTGGAAGGGCTGAAGTGTGGAAATCAGGCCAAGCAGGTATTAGGCTTTGTTTGTGTTTTCTATTACGCTTTGATTTCCCTCTTTCTCTGCCATTTGAACTGACTGAAATAATTCTAGCATGTCTCTGAAAAAAAAAAAGTGAAAAAGAATCATGCTCCTGCAGCTTTGAAATGCTTCCTCTGTAATCTACCATCATGCTGAACAGCTGAGCTGAAAGATTTAAAACTTTCATAAGGTTAAGACTGCACAAAGAAATGATGCACAGAGCAAGGTCCTCTCCCTAAATGGTGAAGTCAGTAAATTTGCTACATTCAGTTCCATTTTTCTTGTTTGTCTTCAATGCAGATGTGTTGGTATAGTGTTTCCATCTCTTTTAGGAAGGTGTAACAGAAGGGATTTTTTCAGATGCATCTTTAGAGTTAGAAGCATTCCTTCTCCTCCAATTTTCTACAAGGGAACTGTTACTATTTCTACTTTTCAATGTGTGAAAAAAAAAATCCAGCCTTGAACTGCTGAATTGGTCTATTCATACAAGTTTCTCATCTATTTATTCCTTAGGATTTCTTTGAAATCAGGACAGCAAATCTGAAGTGAAGAAACTCACAAGGATCCATTTCCCTGTTGCAAAGTTGTTTCAATTAAAAGTCCACTGAAACTCTGAATGTGACTTTACAGGCCTCACATATCTTTTAATTTCCCCTGCTTTGGCATTTCGGCTGGAATAGGCGAAAAAGTGCTAACTGTTGCAAGAAAATCTGTTGGTTTAGTTAGAGCTCCCACGCATAATATGATATTATCTATTAAGTTTTTCAATATAAAATTAACATTTTGAAAAGCAAAACTTGCTGCTATATCTTAGTCTGTTGATGTTAGGTGTTATATTTCTAATATGACTTTGTCAAAATCAGTGTCAGGTTAACTCTAAAAATGATGAGGTTTTCCAAAATAAAAAATTTCTGCTTGAGTGTTAGCTTTTATTTCACTAATGTTTTCCTCTCTAATTTTTCTGGCAGTTCCTGGTCTGCCACCCTGGGCTCTGCATTGTAGAAGAGATATTAAAACATGAACATGAATAGATATTTAAGGGATTAAATGTTACACTGCAATGTCATTGGTCACTCTTCATTTTTATCACCTAATCATACTTTAATCAAAAACAAATTGACAAAATAACACAGATCATAAGATAACCTCATATTTTTTGTGTGTAACAAAGATGATTTCATCTATATATGCCACACAAAATTACCTCTATATCCTAGTTCGGCAGGTGGGACCAGTTTATCACTGGATAGGGGTGACCAAAGCTGTGTATTCCACACCCTCTATTCATTTCCCAAGAGCTGTTAACAATGGACCATTTGCAGCAGCCCAGGGCACACCTGACTCCTCAGGGTGTGAAGTGGGTGTGAAAGAAGCCTGTGAGATAAGGGCTGTGATAACTCTCCTCCAGGAAGTCATCAGCACCTTGACATCCAGCCTGAGGGTGCTAATGGGCCAGCAACAATTCCAAAATACCCCATGACTCGCAGAGTCAGATGACCCATTGTGTAACTCCCCGCCCTGGGGGAGGTGCTGGGTGCTCCCACCTGGACTTGAGGGTACGTAATCTTGAGGTTTGAAGACCTTGGGAACTACTCGTCGGACCCAGAGGAGGACCAGAACCTCGACAGGAGGAGACCACTACTCTCAATCAGACTGCGAGCACCACTCTTCACCAGACTGCAACTATCGTCTACACTACAAGGGGTTTTTTTTCCTCTTTTTCCTTTGGACTCAGCGGAACCACATGGGCTCAGCACAGAGGCTAACACACCCTTTTGTGTTTGTGCCCAGGGCACTGGGTTGTACAACTGGGTTATGTGTGGTAAAAGCAATTTGTCTTTGTGTCTTTGTATTTATTGTAATATTTTTTTATTAAATTGTAACTCTGACTTATAATCTCTCTTGTGATGGGTTCATTTCTCCTGGTGGTTTGCCTTTAAACCAGCACACTCTACTAAGCGGACAAAAAGTAAAAAATGGCCACTGAAAAATCCAGTGGTAAATTTGTTCTCAGGTACACTAACCCCACATATTCTTCTAGGACTATAAACACACTGAAGACCTTTACATAAAATTTCTACACTTCTTGAGGTGATAAAACAAACTGCTTACACTGGAGATGATGCAGCTAGTTAACATTGTTGATTTGAAACTTTTAGCACAATGAAGCTAACCCCTTTTCATGCAGTTGGATAAAAATGTTTGTTTCCCCTGAAGTTGATTGTGGACACCAGGCTGTCTTTGGTTATTTTTAATGTAGTTTCAGTTAAATGAAGGTCTCAAGGGTGTGGGACGTTGTGCATACCTGGTTGCTTCATATTTGATACCAGTATGAAATACCTCTCTAAAGCTGTAGGAAAAGGTGTCCAACTTGTGAGTGTGTGTGCATACCTACTTCTCTATCTTCCTATTTGCTTTTTATGTCTTTTAAAATATTGGCTCCATTTACATTCCTTGATAATAATGTATACTTGAAATTACCAAAAATAGAACTTGACATTGGAGCAACTCTATTAAGCTTTTTAATTCTGACTATGAATTCGCATTATTCATAACACAGTAGTTTTATCCATTTTGTATTCTGCAATTATTAGCATGATATTTTAATGTATTAATTATATAGAATACTTTCTTATGGTATAGTAGGGTCATATATTGTCATTTTTACGAAAATAAAGGAAAGTTATGTTTCATTTTATCAAAAAGGGGAAACTATTCTTTTTCTGTAATAAATTTCCCCAGGAAAATCTTGTAAGATACTCATCTTAATTACACTAGTATTTTAGTAATGCTGTAAGGGTGAGATAATGATGAGGGTATGAGTCATGCTGAAAAGACCTCCAGCCTAAATTAAAGATGATTAGTTCTAACTTACTTAAAGCATATTTCCCAAACTTTTAAACTACAAAGAGCATCTGTGTACATAATATTCTGCCTAAGGCTTAGTGAATTTGCCAGAATGGACTTTAATGTAGAAAAAAAGTTTTCTGAAATGTATAATGAACACAGAGTCCTACAAATCGTGAATATATTTTTTAGTTATTTCAATAAATGAAACTCAGTTTGGAAATACCACTTGTGAATTTGGAGATGAAAAATTTAACTGTCCAACTAAAGAAAGTACTCACCTCATATCTTTCACATCTACAATGAGTAAGCTTGTCAAAAAAAAACATGCAGAAAAAAAACCCAGAACACAGAGTTGAATAAGAACAGGAAAATTCAATTTGATATTGTTACTTAAATGCAAGTGACCACATTTAGATGTTTAAGTTTTCCTAGGTTAGTCCAGAAAAATGTAGTCAGTTTGATTAGCAGAGTCAAAAGAGATATTTAGTATACCAACTAGTTATCATCTGGTGTGATTTCAGATAGGATAAGATATGAAAGATAAGTACATGCAACTCTTAGAGCAGACACAGAACATACAGAAAACTTCTGCCCTTCTGAAGTGCCAGGTGGCCCCCAGAGTTGTTTATATGGCATAAGATGCCTACACATGGACAAGTGAATCAAGCCCATAATGGTTGCTCCTGTGCTTATGACCCAATTTAGGAAACATTAAAACATTAAAAGTGTTAATTATGATATCATGAGGAAATTCAGTACCTATGTGATGTTTTCAGGGATGTTTTATAGAAATCATTAGCAACAGGTACATACTGCATTCTATTCCATGCTAATCTCAACGATGTTTGAAACAGTGCACTGTTTCAAACATCGTTTAGCCTTGGAAAACAGCCCAAAGCCCTCTCAGCTGCTCACTCGCTCCTCCTCTGCATAGGGAAAAGGGAAGTAAGATGAGAAAGATAATGAGATTAAGTAAAGACAGAGAGTTTGCTTTCCAAGTGCTATTGAAGGAAAAGCAGACTCAGAGAAAATTTATTTACAGTCAATTAAAAGATTTGGGTTGTGAGAAATAAATACAAACATTAAAGCAGCACCTTTCCTTCAACCTCTTCCAGGCACTGCCTCACTCCTTCACTCCTGACTCATGTGCTGTCTCAAGCAGTGTAGAGGAGGAGTGGGAGTGGGGATTAGGGTCAATCCGTAATGGTTCCTCTCTGACACCACTTTCACACTTTGTCCTGCTCCAGCACTGGCTTTCCCATGGAATGCAGCCTTGTTCAAAAACACTGTCAGTTTTTGCATGAATTCTCCAAAGGCTGCTATTCCTTCAGGAAATATTAATCTGCTCTGCTGTGGTTCCTCTACAGGCTGCAGTGGACATCTGCTCCATGGAGCACCTCCTGTAACCTTGCTGTTCCCTCTGCTGCTCCTTGCTATTTCTGTTTCCCTCTTCTCTTGCCTGAGAATTACTTTTTGTCCTCTTAAATACTATTTCACAGAGGTGCCACCAGCTTTGCTGATGTGCTCAGCTGTGTCCTACGGTGGGTCTATTGCAGAGTTGGCTGGAACCAGATCGAACCAGCTGTGCCCAATATGGAGTAGCCCCTCTGACCTCTTCCCACAGAGGCAACCTCTGCAGCCCCTCCACTGCCATAGTCTTGACACCTATACACAGTACTGAAGCCAAACAAACCAGAAAAATCTCCAACCCCAAAAATGCATTCTTTACATCCAAATAATCCTTTTGTAATTTGAATTCAGCAGCGAATCTGTCCAAAAAGGCATAATGAGAACAGAATTTAATCAGCTAGGCAGTCATTCCCATACTGCTCAGAAGTCTGCCTTTCATGTTCTTGTAAATGGTGATGAGGGAAGCTCAGATCTTTCTGAGATAGTACAGAGATCTTTGCAAGTAGAACAGTATAAACTGATCCTATTGTAAAATGTCAGAAATTAATTCTTACCCTTGTACATGTCCAGGTCCAGTTTTCTCATAATTTCCTGAATATTACCATTTATCTTCTTATATATTAGAATGAAAGCAGAATCATTAAAAAGAATCTTTCCTTTCTTACCATCCAAATTATTAAAGCATATACTTGTTTTCAATATAGTAGTGAGGTTCAAAAGTATGGAGAGATCCTTGATTTTATTTACTTCTACAACCATTCAGCTGAAGTTACCCAGCAGATCGAAATGGTAAGGTTTCCTTTTTAATTATAGAAACAAGAGTTTCCAGAGACTGTTTTATACCATTCTCAAACAATAGTCTGTAATAGATTGTATGACCTGCATTCTGGAAGTGTCCAAGCTAGATTCAGATGCCTAAAAAGGCATCTATTGCTGTTTGAAATACCCCAGTGTATCTCATCTGGCCTCAAGCTGCTGTTACTGAAAGGTCTCAGTGTCCCATGGGCTTCTTTCATATCCGCTATGCTTGTGTGGATTTACACTATGATTCAAAAACTGCACTGACTACCCCCAGTCTGTGGTCAATGAGTGTCTCCAAATCACTCTCTACCAGATGATGGATAGACTCCAATGACTCTATCAACTCTATTTTTCCTGTCCAGAATTGGAATGTAGATAATCAGTCTTCATGTGGATGTTTATGTGCCAACAAATTAATTTAGGTTTTCTAATCTCCAGCTGAATCTCATTCCCAAAATCAGTGAAAGGAATTCCCTTCTAAATTGGCCTGTACACTAAAAAATTAAGCAATGAGGAGATGTACTTGAAGTAACAGGAACATAACTACCTGCAGTGTTAGATTTTTAGAATTTCAGTCAAATCTCCCAAACTATTTTTGGCTATGATTAAACAGTTATCACAAGACAGATACTATTCCCAGTAAGCAGTTTGGATGTGATTGCCCTGGCCTGAGGTCTAAAATATTTTATTAGTATGTGTGGCCAGACTCTGCTAGCTGGCATAAAAGGCAGAGAACAAACTCTGCTACTATTTTTACTGTGAAAGATGTAGCCAGAAGACACCACAATTAGTTAGCTACAAATCTCCCTAGTGAAGAAGCAGTTTGCAGATGGCTAGTTAAATGCAAGAAAACATGAAATTGTGTCCTTCTGAATTATCCACATATTCCTACAACCACACAGCCGACAGCAGTGGCAGTATCTACTCATGAATATAAAGAAGGTTTGCTTAGGTTGCCCAAAACATTCACATGTACCCTTTCTTGTGTACGATGTATAAAATAAATCTGTCACTGTAGCACCAGTGGATCACAGTACACTTACCCTTCATCTTCTCCCCTTCATCTCACATTGAGGTATCCCCTCATTATAGCTTTTCTACAGGCAAAAATCATAGAATCATAGAAATGTTTGGGTTGGAACAGACCTTAAAGACCACCTAGTTCCAGTCCCCTGCCATGGGAAAGGGTACCTTCCACTAGACTGGATTGGGCAGTTAGGCCAGGCTTCTTGGGATGAATAGATCTGTTGGTTCCACCTCCTGACCTCTAAGGGCAAGAAAGTCCCGTGCTGATATCATGTAGTTCACTGATTTTTGCAAGGACTATTTTTTCTTATGTTTTTTTCTATATCTCTGTCTTAAGGAACAAAAGTAGGAAAAGTAGCCACTGTTTTTGTGTGCTGAGGGCATATTAAATTATTAAAATATAAAGCTATTCAGCAGAAAATATATGCTATGCTTTTCTCTTAATAGAAATTGGCAAATGCTCACTTTTTAATGCCTTTTATGTGCAACATTTTTTGGTCTTAAAATGTCTTATACTTTGTAAACTGTGCTTTAGAAGCCTCTAGAGATATGATGATGAAATATTGATCGTCATTTTCTTGACTTTTCCCACTCCCCATACCCTCTTCACCACCTGCAGTTCTTCTGATTTATATTTTTTTATTATTTTGACAAATTAAAAACACTTCATACTGTGAAATAACTAGTAACAAGGGAGAATTTCATACACACATAGATAAGAAAGAAAAACAAACAAACATGAAGCACATATATTTCTATTACTGCTAGATGAGGTAACTTTTCAAGCTCTGGACTCCAGCCTTGCCTTTGAATTTATGAGCTGCCTTCAGAACACTTATTTCTTTATTCTACAGACACTTGAGAGAATGCCCAACTTCAAGCTTATGAGAAATTATATGGAAGTCATATGTTAATAATTTAATATAGTATTAAACACTTACAAGCTCTTTACTGTTAAAGTGACTAAGAGCAATAGTCTTGTAATTAATTTCAGTCATCCCAAGTTTGATTTTGGATTGTCTTTTTTTTTTTTTTCCGCCCCAGTTTACTCCATGCCTTTTCTAAACTAGTCAAAATTTATTTAGAAATTATGTATTCTGGATTACCAAAATGCATGGAAGTTAACATCTCAGGTTAAAGCTGTGAAATTTTCCCTATAGCTGGGACCTGAAAGATAAATGTGTAAAAACAGGCAGACCTTCAAAGACCTGAAGGACAGAAAATTTAACCCACAAGTACTATAAGTTTTGTCTGCAAAACTGCAACTGCAAAATTATGAGTTCATGGCTTGTGAAGGCTGGAAGCAAAATTAAGTCTAATAAATCTGGATCCAAAATTTTGTGTTGCTGACTAGGAAATTGGCATAGACTGCTGGTACCTCAATTTAACTTGAACCTTTAACTTAGGGTGTCCTAAGAGAGACTGCATTTACCAATTCCATGTGAGCCTTTTTTAGTAATGGCCTTCAATGTATGATGGTTCACTTCTACATGCCAAGGGGGTAAATCTCACCCAAAATCTACAGAACATGAAAAGGTATACCAAAATTTGGGAGGAAACTTGTTTAGTCACATAAAAAATAATTTTAACATTCTATCATGATTAGCAAATAGAAAAATGCATTAAAATGATAATAACTTGAAGTATTTTTAAAAGGAAATTAAGTGGAAAGTCACAATGTAACAATATCTTGTTGGGGGAAATTTGAACTTAGAAGCATAAGTGCACAACCCAGGCCATGCAGGGGGAAACAGGGCCTCTGCATGTTTGAGCCTGCTTCAAGAAGAACAGTAAACAACTAGAAACTATGCAGCAGTCGTTAGGGGAACAGGTAAACACATTGATACAGAGGGCATAGTTTTGAGAAGAGCACCAATCCATGGCTATGGAGTTGTATGCACACCCCAGCCGTTGACCAATTATATTCCTGTACTACTGTTAAGCGTGTGTGTAATGAAAACAATAAAGGGAGCAGTTTGACGATACCTCTGTGAAGATAATGTCCTGACTCTGGTCGTCGTAACCTGGATGAGCTCGATAAACCGACATTAGACTTTACCTCACCTTTTCCCCGCTTTAATATCTAACAAAAGTTGATGGTTTTTTATGTCATGGACAGTTAGAATCTATGAATATTTCACAATCAATCTTTCTGCTTACTCTTAAGTTTTAAAAGATATCAGTCCACAAGAAGGAAATGCATATTTTTCAATGCTACACTTTAGCATAAAGGATTTTCCCATTTTACAATTGCCTGTTATATTTCCATTGCAAATTCCACCATTTTGCAGTAACAGGCATACTAGCAGGTTGTTGACTCTTAACATTTTCATTCAGTAAGCAATTGAAAATTTAAAAAAACCCCAAACAAACAACAAAACAAAGCAGTGTACTTTAAATTGGTCTTTTGAATTACAACAGCAGCACAGTATCATTATGTATCATTGCTAATTCAAAATAAGGGAAACTTGTAAAGCTGTGTGCTAATACTTCATACAGACTGTAAATTCATTTCCCTTTTCATATCTACCCACAATGACATTTCTGCTGTACAGCAGAAATAAATCAGAATATAAGCAACAGGATTAACAATTCTATCAACTAACCAGTAGCATTAGAAACAAGGTCACTTATGGTACAGTAGTTATCACACACTGTTAATTCTTGACAATATAGCACTGGAGATTGATTAATGCATCATTGTCTCACATGTACTTTATTGTTGGTGTCAGCATATAAGAGATTTGCCAGTTCTTGCTAAGAGGTACTTTGAAACTTTTCTTTACAATTTGAAATAAAGATTTTTATTGATCTGACCTTTATCTCACTGGTGTCACCAGCTCAACCAAATACTTTCAGTGGTCCTGATTCTTACCCATGGGAGGGCAGAGCCGTTCAATGTCTTCCACCTCTGCAACTGCTGTTTGTACTGAATTAAACACAAATCCTGGCTAAATACTACAGGCACATTTTATTTTTAGAATTGACCTAAAGTCTTCTGAGCATTATGGAAATTATGGCTATGGAGATAAAGAGCATGCCTTTTTCGATTTTTGCCCTGCAGGTGATGCTACTGAATAGCTTTGACATTCAGTAAAGATTTGCAGATACTTGCTTATCTTGTGCTACTTTATATCATTGTTCTTATTGCAGATATCTTCTTGTGTTTTACTAGCTCTAGCTTTAAATGTCACAACAGTTGAATGGGGAGCTGATATAGCTCATTTACATAGGTTAAGAAGCAAATCAGTTAACTGTTTCAGTCTCTGCTCACTCTCCATTTACAACTACAGCCAATATGGGTGTAGCTGTAAGCGTTAAATGAGGTTTCTTTTGGGAGACAAATGAAGAAGATGGCTTTAGAGGCCAACTTCTACAAGCAGCATGGAGGAGGTAATACTAAATTTGCCTTCTTTTAACCTATTGGATGCATACACAACCCCCGTGCCTCCACAGCACGCTCTGTGGAACGCATCATGCACCTCTGTTGTGATGATATAATACAGTTTTATGGCAGACTATAGAGCAGCCCTTCCGTTTGTGGTTGTGGTAGTGAGTAATGGTACAGACTTGGCATTATACAAAGGCCACTATGATTCTCAGAGCATTCAGCCTTTTCCTCAGAAATCCTGGTCATTCCCTGGGTGCACACTCCCCAGACATCCTGCTGTGGATTCTGGGCTTGATTAAAACAAGCGTGTCATCCTTCATTGTCTGTATATGTCCTTCAATGGCCCATGAGCTGTGAAGTAGTAACTCCTGAAAGAATATAGACTGGCACTTTGAGCCACAGAAGCTGATGTCCATTGATGGGGAAAAAAATAATCTATCTATTCATTCTAGAGGAAAGAATATAATAATTTCTTCTTTGAACTCTGCTGGAAAATATTGTGTTCCACTTAGGATATTAGGAATTCGGGTACCTACATGCTGTCCAGTTGTCTAAAAGTTAGAATCTATTACGTTTTCAGATGCCTTATTGCATTTTTTCTGTCCATTCAATGGGTCTTTCCTAGACCTTTTGCCACTGCTAAAAGACCCTTTGAGGTGTGTAAGAGGGTCCAAGATGACATTACACATCTTTATTTAGGCAAAAAAATTGAGCCATGGAAGCCAAGAGGTATGTGAAAAGAAAAATCCACCTCTCCATCACCTACACAAGGAAGACCTGCCTGTGTAGTTTGGACATATTTTTATTTTCCACAATAAAAGTACCCAGTAACTGACTGAAAACACAAGAACCCAAAAGTTCCTGTTCAAGAAGTTATACTCTAATGAAACACACACCACTTGGCAAGTGGTAAGACAGGACATAGCAGGATCAGAGACAATGATCTTATTGCATTAGCGGCTGCATAGCTGTGAAATTTAGTTTTAAAAATTCATGGAAGAGGAAAAGATCAGTTAAGAAGCTTAATGAGTCACTCTTGGAACATCAGAAATACCTTTTTATGAGAAGAATAAAAACTATTATTGCTATTATTTAAAGCTTATATTAGAGTTTTATAAGATAATGGTGGAAATACGTGATCTCTTAAAGCACCACAAAAGGAGGACTATTCACAGTAAAAAAATCCTAAAAGCCACCTTGGCCCTCAGTTCAAGTTTCAATCTCAAATTTGCATATGAAACGCTTTTACTTGGGATTACCATGTCAGAGTTGCCTTTTCTATGTGACAAAATGAGGCAACCGGACACCTCTTTTAGAGCTGCCTATATCAAATAATATTTAGCAGATACTTATTTGTAATTTGTTCTTTAAAATTTAATTTAAGGACTGATAAATGAAATAAAATGCAATAATCCTTATTATGTTGTCAGGGAGTGGGAACAAAACAAAGGTATATTATACATGCAAAGTCCCCACAAACATGGAAATTTGAATTAATCTACAATATTTTATTTCTAAAACATCAAATTGTTTTTGTTAAACTAAAATGCAAATCATCCATACACAAAGAGTTGGTTTCACATTAAGTAGTTAAAATTTACAACCTTACATTATGCATGAACATATATAAGCTTACATGCCTTTGCCAAATATTTTTAGGGTTTTAGTAGCTGGCTTATTAAGAAGTTATCTCAACTATACCATGGAGAAGTTACAAATGCATTCACTTTGAGTCTCAGCTGGGTAGACAGGAGTGAAAATCTTTTAAAAATTGAAACATTTTAAATTTTGCCATATTGTCTTTTGAGATTTTCTTCTTTAAATTTACCATGATTTTGATACAATTTATTATGACATCAACTCCCTCGTAGATATAAACTTACTTCAGAAATCTGCTTCAAAAAGCTTTAAAAAAGTGGGGCTAAATTCTGAGTTACAGTAACTCATTCATCTTTTACATTATAATAGCTTTTTCTCCTCTTCTGGGTTTCTCTATGGCCTGTACTGTATGTACAAGAGTATATAAATAATACTTGCATTGTTTTCATCACTTTTCCTGTGTGTCTCTCACCATTTGTTGTTAATGACATCAAACAGGATGTCTGCTAAGACTGTGACAGTTGTGCTATCAGTTGTGCCATCAGCTTTTAATCTGTCAAGTCCCCATGAAACCTCCTTCAACTGCTTTTGTGACTTAGTACGTCTTTTGTAGTGTCCCTTTTTATATAAAATGTTTTGATCAAATTCCATTTCATGTTCCATCCAGCTGTAACTGTCACTGTACAGAAATATGGAGGACCACATTCCATGCAGCTGACACACAGCCTGTGTTTGCCTGACAGCTGAAGAAAACACCATTCAGAAACTGGAATATAAATCTCTCTTAGTGAAACAGACTGGAGTGTTGGCACTGTTGTGAATTTTACTCCTTTCTTAGTAAGCTTGAAATTTTGTGACAAATGGTAAGTATGTTTACAATGACTGAAAAAATGCTTCTGTGTAAAAAGATACATATTTATTTATTAAGGATGTTCTCTTGACATGACTGTCTTTATCAGTCCTCCTGCCAACTCCTTTCAAGACTTGCCTCTCCATTTGTGCCTGAACTAGGCTACACTTAGGCTACACCCACAAATCCATAAGTCTATAAGGCTTACATAGAAACATAAAGTCTTTAAGAAACATAAAGTCAAACAATCCCTGAGTTCTTTCCAGAATTACTCTGGGCCTGCTTATGAAACTCATATCTTAAAAACACTACTCTCTTCTAAATCCAGTAAAAAAAAATCATTTGACGAAGTGACTTGGAATTCAGTAGGCTTCTGGGTCATCTTTGTTTTCAGTCATATCCTTCTTCACTCTCTTGCCAATGGCTGGCATGCAAATCCAAATCGCTGAGGTCCCTTCTAGCTGTTGAGTGATAAAGAATATCTGCTGCTGCTTGAATACCTCAATATCTCCTCTAAGGGAGCAGGTATCTAGGGTTAAAGGTAGCATTAGGATTAGTAAAATGGAAATTAGTAAAATTGCATGAATTAGCTATGGAATCACTGGAAAGGTAAACATTTGGAGAAGGATTTAGACTGTACAGGTCTGGGGGAGCAGGCTTGGTGTGCAATTTAATACATATACAAAGAATCCCTGAGGACGCAATGGAGAAGGACACGGAAGATTCAACCCTAGACAGTTGTCCCTTTTAAAATACCAAGTGATATCACAGACAGACTTAGGTAGAAGGAAAATGACATTCAAGAAATGCAGACTTAAGAAGGTCCCTTTTTTGTCCTCAGAATGTCTTAAAAGATGCCCATAAGAGGTTGGTTCCCTTTCAACTAGAGAAGTAAAAGAAAATACTCTCCACAGGAGAGAAACAATGTCCCATTCAAAACACACAGAGAAGTATTTTTCAAAAAGAATGGTTCAATGCTATTTATGTAGCAAGGCATGAAACTACTGAGCTGGCAAGCAAGGCTGACTGTAGTTCAGTGTCAGAGTAACAGATGGTAGCCTCACAGGCACTATGAAAGTTGGAATTCTCTGAAGGCATTAGACAAATTGAGGTCCTTCTTGCATATTCAGCTGTCAAAAGCTGAGATGGGGCATGTGGGAACCTTGTTACATGCAGACCTCTGGGCACTACAAGGTCATCATGGGTAGCAATGACAGAAGTGCCTGTGAGCATAAAGTGTGAGATTCCGGAAATCCCTAACCTGCCCCTAAACTCTGTTCTGTGTGGACAGAATAAACCTCTCCTATACGAAAATTCAGAGAAGGGCACTATAGGAATTCCTGGTGCAGACTCACCCTGAGTCTTGCTTATGAAGTGCACCTTCCAAGGATGCCTGCATTAGTAATGTGAATATTGCAAATAGCTTCGTACTCTCATCATTTGAAGCTCTGCAGTACTACCAAGTAGTAACAGGATGGGATGGAATCTTCATACACTGTAGATCATGAACCTGGACTTATCACTTTGAATTTTCAACACCACATCTCTCAGTCTCTCTGGGGTTTACATGCTGTGCAAGTACATCACTGAACAAGAATGATGGAACACAATTCAGGAGTACCTCAAAGCACTAACCCAAAGCATTATTTTCTGTGAAATTAGAAGCATGTTTAAGTACCAGGGGCAAAAACATTTGAGGAAGATATTTGTAATGTAATCAAATTTACCACCTTTAAGTTCTCTGGCATGAATTCCAGAAGCTATTATGCTCATTAAGAATCAGACCAGGAGGAAATTTCCTCGTATACAATTTAAATACAGCCTGAGAATTAAAAATAAATGTGAATATTGTCCCTTTTTCTTTATGGGCAGCAAGCTATACCATATAATTGCCCCATATCATTTTTTGTGATGAGTTGGCTGTAGAACACAAAGCCCTGGCCTGGGCTTACAGTGGAATTGGAAGGAATTCATTATTATTTGTTTCAAATCCAAAGAGAAGAGGCAGTATGAAATAAATCACCAAAGCACACCTGTCTGTGCCTGAATACCTCAGTTTGCTCTCAAAATTAACACAAACACACTTTATTTCAAACAAAAGGGAAGAAGTCACTACCAGCAGCACTAAATATTTTTTAAATTATGAAATATGTATGTATGGCCAGGCTTCATGAACGAAGATTTGGGAAGGGCTCTCCCCAGGTGAGTGTGTCCTTTGAGCCTGTGCAGTGGATTTTTTAGGTGAGGCCCAGCATGCACAGAACTGGCCCCACCCTTTAACTCCTAAGGTTCACCTGCCATGGCCGAGCGAGCTTGGACGGTGACAGTGAAGTCCTCAGGACTAGAAACTACAGCTCACAGTATTCCCAGGAGATCTCCCATCCAAGTACTAACTGGGGCTGACCCTGCTCAGCTTCCGAGATCTGATGGGATCAGATGTCTGGGAGGCAAATTATCAAATAAATGTGGTGGTTTTTTACTTCATCTTAATTTTGATAAGTAATTTTTTTTTTTTTCAGTTTTAGAATATTCCTCCAAAGTGGCTCACTTTTAGGCATTGAAAGCATATTGTATTTTCCCCTTGTAGAGCTTTGACTTCTCTTTCTAGAACATCTAGACGTTCTGTTCTAGCAAACATTTATGGCACCTATTTCTTCTGTACTTGTATTGTTTAGCTGTCAAATTCTTAATTTCACTGAACTCCTTAGTTCTCAAGAAGACAGACTTTATCAAAACACACCTTCAGAATACATCTTCATTAAAATGAAGACCAGACTTTTCCAATTAGGAAAAAAATGAGACACTATTTTTTTTGTGGCACTGCAAGTCAAGAATTTTATTTCAAAGTTAGGAAACTGTCTTTCTAATATCTAATTTACATGATTCAGTATGCTGTAATTCCAGTTCACAGACTAACAAGCTGCACAGTACTCTGGGACAAATTGCAAGGATGTGAAGATGGTACAGCTTCTATAAATAATAGTTAATTCGGGACACATCTGGAATGTCTGCCTAAGAAAAGACGAAGGAAAGACAGGTTAAAGTGACCCATTCAGATGATATTTAATTCCAAACGTTTCCATGCAATTAACTGATTTTGATTTTGAGAGCTGCCAACATCTGACCATGAGCCAGCAATGCATTTTGGAAGCAAAAGTGGCCGACAGCACCCTGTGCTGTATGAGGAAATGTATTGCCAACAGGTCAATGGAGGAAATGTATTGCCAACAGCACTGCACTGTCATTAGGAGGATAATTTACCACTGATTCTTAGAAGATTCTTACCTTTTGCCTTACTATATTTTACAATGAACTTTGCAATACTATAAAAGCTGTTGAGGGAAATGTGAATCAAAAGTATGATGTATGAAAATTAATATGTCCTTAATGTCTTTCAAGTTATACTGAAAAATCTCACAATATCCATTTTGTGAAACATAATGGAAATGCCAGGGCAAGGAAGCACAACTCTAATTTTTATCTGAAAATCTCACATTAATAGTGCATCTGCATCAGTTTTCTAGTCCTGATGACCCTCTCTTAAACAAGCATTCAGAGATAGTACCAGCAGTGAAGCCAGCAGACTGGGGAGCATTTTCCACCAATGAAGTTTATAGTTCTCTTAGGTGGACTCTGAGACCACTGGGGATTCACATCTCCTGTATGTTAACATCAAGCCAGGTAACTGTCAGTGGAGTGCAAAACCCACAAAATCTTGTCTGGATTTTTTAGATACTCACTTTCAGTGCAGTTGCCAAGAACTGTGTCTTGCAGAATAAAATGAGTGAATGCTCCCTGAAAAGAGAAACCCTTGCCCAGCAGAGACATACCTGGGAGGAGCGAGCAAGGTGGGTTAATGCTATTCCCTCCTGTACAGCTGAGGCCGCTGTGTGAGGCTGCACTCTTGACCAGCTGTGCTCAAAGGTGCATGTTGTTTGTCCAGGAATAACCTGGACAAGCAGGAAGTCTAAGTGAAACACACTCATAGAAGTGAAAGCAAAAAGTTACATTCCTTGAAAAATACAAAACTACAGAATAAAATTTTTTAAAGTGCAATATTTTATTCACAGCTTATATGTCTCTTTCTTCAATACAGTAAAAGTTAAAATTCAGTGCAGTGTTGTCTGATTCTGCCATTTCTTTGGGTTCTGTGTCATCACAAATATTATGTCAGAAGAGCTGATTTACTGCCAGAGTACATGTCTGGTGAATGCCAGAAAATAAGTTTGCATTTACTTGCTCTTATGTAAGTCTCCTACAAAATACTGATCTACACACAGCATTTTATCAGGCAGCTATTTACCCAAACTTCCTTTTATGAAGTAAGGAGTGGAGAGAGCTGAAAAATAATGTGGTTTACCCAAAATATATACTTTGAGATCTTGTTGGGGTTTTTCAGAAATTCTTAATCGGCAAAAAAATAGAATGTTGTATCAGAACATTGCGTGAGGTGGTTAATTGCACTAAGACAAAATTACAGCTTAAAAAAGTGACATATGTTCAAACTATTTGTGTTACAATGTCTTTTATTATCACAGTTTTAAAGGATGTAGAAATTCAAATAACATCATTTCATGTCACACATCTATGTATAGAGAAAAATATTGTAATGCTGAAATGTAGTGTTGGCAAAACTGTCAAGGGGTAAGTTTTGGGTCACAAAACCAAATTATTCTAATGCCAAAATATTTCATGTTTCTCAGCTTGTAACATCTATTTAAGAAACAACAAGCTACAGTAGTTTCCTGTGTCAGTTCATAGGATACAGAGTATATTCAATGCAACAGAGGAAAACAGGGAACTACTTTTTCAGTAATTATGTCTACATAGTATGGCCATTCCATGTTTTATTTCTAAGAGTTTTTATACCTATTACTGTTATATTTGCATTCTTCTATTCTGAGTCTGTAGATGAGTTGACACACAGCAGAGAGCTTGGTGGGGCTGTGACACAAGTTTTACAACAAATCACTCTTTACTCAAAAGGGCTAAACGGACAGAGTTGAGTAAATAAGAATTTCCAGTCCCCTGCTGTTCACACCAGGCTGTGCTGATGTCTTCCTAGGAGCAAGATGATCCTCTCCTGCTGTTCATAAAAATTTCTTGCCCAGCAGTGTGGAGAATTTCCTTGTATAGAACAAAGTGTTACAGAAAGTGTGTTTAGGAAATGTTAAAAGAGGTTTAGTTGATTTTCCCTGACCTGTAAACAGCATTGGATATTCCACTGGTGGCTGGCTAATATATCATTTGTCAGCCACCTTTCGGGTTTCTATAAGAGTAACACTTGATTTCAGTATTTATGATTGCTACTTTCTTGTTCTGTTATTTTGTCATAAGACTCAACCCATGTTCTTTCTCTATAATATATTTTGGGTAATTTGCACATGAAAGGGCTGTGAACTGTCCCATATTTGATATGTAGCAAGGATATGCAATGCAAGTGTATCATATATTTAATTTTTTTTCAAACATACAGAACTTCTTAGATACCTCTAAGTGCTCTGTCTGTTTCTTTGGACTTCTGGAATTCCATGTTAGCTTTGCCTAACTTTAAAGAGAGATGAAAATAGATCATAATAATGGAAATAATATCCGTCTATTAATTACAAAATTGAATCTCTGGTGATCTTCAAGTGTTTTTATCTTTGATTTAGTGTCTTAATTCAATTCACTATTTCTTTAGAAAATTATGACACCGACATCATTGTCTCTCTGAATAACACATATTGACACTGAATATTCACCATTCAGATACCCAAGGACATCACAAACCCTATCTCCCATGGAGATCCAGTCACTCTGCTGTGACATTCCTCAGTAACCTGTAGTCCTGCTGCATGAGAAGGAACATCTCATTTAAATCAAAGTGTGAGGAATTTGAATACAAATGAAAAGCAAGACTGAGCACTATCTCTCCAAAAATGAGTGGCAAAGAAGGAACTCTGTTGAAAATAATCCTCTAGATTAAATCCTTTCACATTTGACCCAGATTGGCTCAGTTTACATTTGGCTTAGTTTACAACATGAATTTGCAGACAGCTCTAAACTACACTAAAATGAAGAATAAAGGCAGAACAAGTGACACAGAAAAGGAAGGCAGGAATTTTCTGATTAGCTTTGTCCCTGAATATGGCATTTTCTACTATGACTGCCCAGGCTGTGTTCATCCTTGTCAGTGGTTCACAAATCTGGCTCTTGGATTCCCCACCTAAGCCTAAGACTAGAGAGTTTGTCACACACACCAGGCATGTGCATTCTTGGATTGTAGGAAGCTGTAATCTTTTGTCACATTTAAATCTTATTAAAAATTGAACATTTCCAGTCTCTTTCTGGTCAGAACATTGTGTAAGTGTGATATAAAGTCTGCATCTATACTAGCAAATAATATTGTCTGGGGAAAATTCTGTAGTCCTTAGACAAAATAGTGCACAGTGCATTCAGGTAGCTAAACTTGCGTAAACACTAAACCAGGGTGATTATATCTATATTGCACACAGGGAAGTAGAGTGACCAGTTGCAATTTCCTTGGAATTGTCCAGGGAGTGATTGCTAACTCAGGCAAAGCCAATACCAAGGACTAGGCTAACAATTTAGCAGCTGAGACCTACGCTCTCACTGTTTATTTCAAAACTGTAGATGTAGCTACCCGGTTTGACCTCCCATCTCAGGCTGAAGTTCTATTACTGCCAGTGAACTGCAATAATCACCTTTATTGCTCATTCTCTATTCAGTTCTAGATCAACATAGATTCATAGGCCAGACAAAGCTCACCAGAAACTATTTCACTGCTCTGCCTTCCTTTTCTCTCCATAACCAACCCCAGTGAAGCACAAAAAAAAAAAAAACAAAAAACCACAAAAAACCCCAAACAAACCAAAAAACAAACAAACAAACAAACAAACAAAGAAAAACCCCGCCAACAAACAAGTAGGTTTCAAGAACCTAGAGCTGGATTCCTTTTGTGATCAATGAAAGAAAAGAGAGGTCTAGAATTCCTTGCAAGGCAGATGGGAGCAAACCCAGGGATGTACTATGGAAGGTGGATGGTATTCATTGAGTCGGAGGAGCTTCACAGACCTTTATTCCAAAAAATTAGCTGAAGGAAGTGGAATTTTCCTTTACATTTCTCTGACAAATTCTGAGTCCCAAACAGCAAAATTCCACTGTCCCTGAAAGAACGAGAAAAAGGGAGAGGGTTGGGCAAGGATTTTAATTTTTGTCTTAAAAAGGTGATTCGTAATTAGAGTTTTAGCCAATGACCTTGTTTTTGGGAAGTCACCCTTTAAAATAATTTTCATAGTGTTAGGTAATCCAATGGCTGGACCTCTAAAGCAGAGCTTAACAAAGGCAAAGGGTACTGATGTTTTCTGAGTGCTCATCCAACTCACAGTGCATTGCTGCAACACCTTCTTTACTCTGACTGGATGGTTCAGTTTAGGTGGATTTGCAAGTTAGGCACATTGCAAATGTAGCTACAATTTAAAAACAAATAAACAAATAAATCTTTCTCCTCCCTGTTAAAAAAAACAAAAACCAAAAAAACAAGGCAAAAAACCCCCCACACCGAAACATCATTTTTACTAAGCGTAAAAAAGGAGAAATTTCTTACTTTTTCACCAAGTTTTGTAGTCTTTATCCCCCTTTGAGGATATTTATAAGAATGATAAATCACTTTTTTTCCCCAGAAAAACAAATCCTTCTGTAAATTTCAGGTTCTTTTTTCCAAATGGACATTCTTTAAAAATGTTTGCAGAGACCTCCTTTAAAAGTGTTTGCAATAATTTTTATGACATATGAAAATAATATTTCTCTACGTCCTGTTGTTAGGAAATGGAAGAATTGATTTAGTCAAAGCAAGCAAGCAGGAAATCAACCTTTTGCAGTTGTTTAGCACGTAAATTTTTACCCCCTGTGGTTATGCTCTGTCAAAATTACAGGCCTTTGAAAACAAGGTGTTATAATAGAAAATGTCAGTCACCCTTAATAATAGATCAACTTAATAACTCTGGTTATAACACAGAAGATTGTAAAAGAAAGAAAAGAGAAAAAGAAAGAAAAACAAGATTTTAAAAATAATTCAACTTACAGATCTGAGAAACAGTTTGCAATTCACAAAGGATCTGTTTAGCCTCTGGGCAAAAACTACTACCAGAAAAAAATATTGCTCTTTCATCTCTGTAACACTATGAACTAAATTTTTAGCAAAACTGAGACTAACAGAAATGGATGGCTCTCATGGGGATGTGAAATGTGCTTTCCAGCCTCTCATGTTTCAGAAGAGGGGCTAAAAACCAGAAGAGATCCACAAAAACTTCAGGATGTTTTACCTTGGTAGCTATAACAATATTCATTATTTCCCAGACATTTTCCATATTCTCTTTGCTATGTTGTACAACTAATATCCAAGACATATTAATGATGCTTGGAATATGGTAAGGCATGGAATCTGAAATATGTCCTTTTTACAGAGATAGAGAGGCTTCAGCTAGGACAAAGGAATATTACATAATTTTGGAAATTAGGTACTATTACCCCTCCAAGCCACCATTTCAGCTGACCTGTAGCCCTTAGTCTCTGAAATTCTTAATCTGGAATAATATAATGTTCTTGTGAAAAAAAAAAACTTGCAAGTTTTTTGGACACTGAACTTTGTCACTTACTGTTAACTGAGGACAGTGTTAGAAGAGATCAACAATTCCTTGATTAGGAAAGCAAAATTCAGATCAAGGGACTAAATATGTACACTTGACTAAGAGACTTTCACAATTATAAAATA
The DNA here is from genome assembly GCA_013396695.1 of Sakesphorus luctuosus. Classification (NCBI taxonomy): domain Eukaryota; kingdom Metazoa; phylum Chordata; class Aves; order Passeriformes; family Thamnophilidae; genus Sakesphorus; species Sakesphorus luctuosus. Next base: position 1,729,742 of record VWZD01004032.1, read on the forward strand.
TGTCATGAATGCACAACTATTTTGTGCAGTCTAGGAAGGTACAATGAATAGCAATCAGAGGTCTAAAGACAGGGAAAAATTACACAAGTTAACAGTAATATCCAGCAAATTGTTGATCAGAAATTGAGAGCAATCCTATCACTGGTTCCTTTATTCATAAAATTAACAAAATATTGTCCAAAATTGATTACATGGGCCTTTTGAGGTTTGCATGGACCATTGTTTGATGTTTGGTAAATACATTCTTAGATAAGTGTGTTATCCTGGGCAGTAAAGGTTCAAATATGTTTGGCCCTCCATCTGGATGAATAACTGTCTAAAAGGTGCAACATTTAAACTTTAGGGAATCCCTTTGAAATTGGAAATTAATGGAAGTTAAATAAGCATATTAAAACCATTGAGGTGCTGTCATAAAAAGACAGATACTAGACAAAACAGGGATATGAAATTAGGAATGCATAAAAGGAGAGGAGATAATAAAAAAGGGGAAACAAAGAAAACAGATGGAGATGGATGAAAAATTAGATAATTTCATTTTGAAAAAAAACTAAAACAGAAAAGTGTTCTGGGATTTCTGATGTCTTAAACAAGTATGAAGTGTCATCCAATTAATCTAATGATACTGCACAGTCAATTTGCTGATGTAAACATCAGTGCAGATTTTGATAGCAAAGAATCATGACTGACTGCTCAAAGACAGCAAATACAACACAAAGCCTATCTCCTTTCCAGTTTATGAATTTACAAGATGCTGAGCATGAAAGGTGAGAAGATAAATGAAAGGCAGCATATTTTAATATGGAACATTGTCCCCCTCCCAAGTAGGAGAGTGATTAGATAAACAAAAATAAAATAACAAAACCAAAAAATTCAAGATGTAGTGAAATAAGCATAACAGCAATGCTGGCTTGTAATGGCATTTCTCCTATCATTTATCACTCAAAAATATATTTATACACCTCTGCTGCACCATTGCACCTCAGATCAACTCCTGCAATGTGTTCATAATCACTGAGGGCCTGCAGAGGGGAAGAGTGGAAAATTTAAACAAAAGTGACAGTGTGAAAAAGCCTGCTTTGTTCCTACTCAGTAAACGGGGGGGTGGAAAAAAGAAAGAGAGAGAAAAAATATAGTGAGAATAAGAAATAAGGAAAGCAATAATCTTCTTACAATCATTGTATCACAAGCAACCCACAACCCTGATTGGCTTTTTAACATCAAGACAACAGGAGACATATCACCCAAAAATATCAGCTAAGAATTTCAGTCATTGTGTATGAAGCTCTACAGAGTTGCTAACCTGAGCTTCAGTAACAAAGCAACTACAAGACCCATATATGAAAAAATGTCCCATTACCTCACACACTGATTCATCACATGATCCTGAATAGAGAACTAAGTGAAGCTATTTTCACTACTCTCAAACATAGTTTATCACAAATGAAACCCATCAGATCCTCCTCTTTCCCACATTTGTTCGCTCAAAGCTCTGTAGAGGTAACAGTTTGTATTATGACTACATGGTGCTGCTTTATTGAAAGCTTTTACTTGTTAGTACTGTGTTATACAAGTGTATCAAAAAAGGTCACTTTTAGAAAATAACAACTTTTGAGTCAGGTACCTCCTACCTTCACAATCACTAAAAATAAATAATAATAAAGTTACTTCTCTTTGGAAAAAAAAATAAACCAAAAAAAAACAAACAAAAAACCCTGTGAGGTAATTTTATTTTCTAACTGCAAATTGTAGAGTTGTTTGTGAGGACAGATATACTAACTTACCAATAGAATGCTTAATACAAAGGAATGATTAGCAACTAGAGTTGAAGGAGAAAAAAAATAAAAAAAATGTAGAGTTCAAACAAAAGAATAAGTGGGGAACATACTGCCTTTGGAAGTACCTCCATGGTGTTTTGTTATAAGGGGCTGAGCTAAATGGTTCAAACTGATTTTTAAGTGAGTTAAATCAGAATAATTTCCACCTCTAATGATCTGGTTACAGAGTAAAGGATAAAGACTGGCAAAGTACAGGTGAATGACAATCATTTAACTGTCTGCTAAAATGAAACTTTTTTCTCCCTCTTATAAAAGCACCTAGATAGCTGAAACATTAATCAATTCTATTTTATGGACAAGGTGCTCAATCTTTCTTCAAAACACCTAAGTGGTTATTGACTCCCTGTTTCCCATGTTTACCTTGTTAATTAAGAATCTCCACAATGAGGTAAGCCAGTACCCAGGCAATTACAAAGACTGTTGTCAATAGCCACATGATTAAGCCAGTCTATAAAGAGCCCGTTCCTTCCTTATTTTCATACCAAAATTTCATACAACAGTGTAAAATTTGTTTTCATTTGTCTGAGTTTTGGATGGGATAGAGTTGATTCTCTTCCTGGTAACTGGTACAGACCTGTATTTTGGATTCAGCTCAGTATTGATAACACATGGATGGTTTGGTTGTTGCTCAGCAGTGCTTTTTCTAAGTCAAGGGGTTTTAAGTGTCTCATGCTCTGTCAGTGACGAGGAGCACAAGAAGCCATGAGGGAGTGTGGCCAGGACAACTGACCTGAACTGGCCAAAGGGGTATTTCATACCACAGAACATCATGCCCAGTATATAAACTGGGGGGAGTTGGCCCAGACGGGCTGGTGGCTGCTCAGGATGAGCTCAGCATTCATCTGTCGGCTGCTATTTCTCGATCTCAATCTCTCTCTGACCTTCTAATTATTATTATTGTCTTAATTATTGCTATTTATTATTATATTTTATTTTGTTTCAATTATTATACTGTTCTTACCCCAGCCTCCCCAGCCCATGAGATTTTCCTTTTTTCCCTTGATTCTCCTGCCTAACAGGGTGAGTGAGGGTTGTGAGTAAGTGGCTGTGTGGGACTTTGTTGCTGGCTGGGGTTAGACTGGGAAAGCAGTTGGTAGAGCATGAGACAGCTACACTTCTCCGTTCTCCTTTGTACCTCTCAGCTTATTCCAGGTGTAAAGGGCCAAACTATGACCAAAGGTTTCAGATGAGTGAAACATTCTGCTAACTTTTTGATACTGTGCCTTATTACCCTTTTGAATGAGAAATTGTTGTTTATCTCTCTCATTGATAGTTGATAAATTGATAATTGATAAATTGATAATTGATGGATTGAAAATTGATAAATTGGTAATTTAAGTGAATGCACCTAACTCAAGTCACTACAATGAAGTCTGTTTATTTAGAAATAACATGCAGTACCAGGTTGTACAATGCTCTCACAGAGTCTTGTAAAGTTGTGAGCAGGTGAAAAGTTTAGTTACTGACAGCATCTTAGAGTTAATTTAGTTTTCCCAGATAGAAACCTTGTAGTGGTGATAACTTTCAGAGTCTTGTGTGACCAAAGAAAAGCAGGTGCTTCCTGTGAAGGCTGTGCTGTGGGTTCTACCTTTGCCAGCCTGCCATTTCCAGAGTCAGAGACAGAGCATGTATCAGGGAAAGGCAGAAAGAGTCATGATTTCCTTCCATATCAACATGTAGATTTCCCCATCATACTTAAGGCAGTAGGTTTTAATATGTCTCTAAAGATAAAACAGTTCTGATGGATGAAGCTTGTCTCTGTGAGAAGCAGAAACATGCATATGAATTAATGAAAGACACACCTCCCCTGCAAAACAAAGTTTATGCTGGTGGTGAAACTGCTTCTCTGCCATGACAGATGCTGGAATCATCATAAAATGGAGACTCAGTCACTCCTGGCCTCGACCCCTGACTCTTCTGTCCTTGTTGCTTAACCAGGGTACATCACTTTTACTCTCTCATACTCATTCTTAGAGGAGTAGGTACCATTATTCACTATTCTTTCTGTGATTTTTAAATACGTCCTTACCTGAAAAGGATCATTTCTGGTTTGTATTGAATTAGAACTTATTGAAATAACTTATTAATTTCCCTATGGTTCTTCAGAAATATACAGAACTGAGTGTTTGAAACTCTTTCAACATTTAATAAAGCTTTACATTCTAGAAAGTATTAAGTCATTTATTAAGTAAAAAAAACTCTGTTCTAAAGTAAAAGGGAAAATATAGCTTGGGTGAAATAATAAACACTCAAGGTACAGTGTCTAAATAATGGTAGTAAAGCAACTTTTTTTCTTTGTTGAATCAGTCTGATGTAAGTTGTATGTCAGAGCACAGAACAAGATAACCGCGACTCAGACTGGGTTTGTTTCTTGTGGGAAGGAATTACAGTATGTGATTCTTTTAAACAAGAACAAAAAAATGCTTTCTGCTTGGCTTTGACCTCATCTCATGAAACTCCCCACGGAAATTGGAGGAAAAGGTGTGAGTGTCATATATTTTCCATATGCACAGTCACTTCAATGACTTCCAGTGTTACGCTTGCATTCGTCATGGTTGGATTTTGTTCTTACATTCTTGGAAATAGAGAGATGGATGAAAGTAAGGGGTTTCAATTCTGCCATTAGCCACAGGAGGCTAGGCATGAAATAAAATTGTCAAATAGCCCAAGTTTACAGCTATAGCTGGATATTTCGTTTCCAAGTGCCCCTTTCATTATCTTGACAGCCATTTCTACAACCTGCTCATTTCACTGCAGTGAATTAATAGCTTCCTTTCCTAGAGCAGCAGCAATAGTGACAAATTTGGCCAGCCAAATTTCCCACAATTGACCAACGCCTCTCATCACCTCTGGTTATGGGCCAGGGCAGGGAAGCTGCACCATGTGCAATAAAGAACCAGAAATCAGAGTGCCTTTCTGGACCAACACTTCCTACTTTGCAAAATTGCTTTGTCCTGCAATATCTTGAAAACAAGACAGCAATATTTTATATCACTTCCTGAAGTATATTTTATTTCTGTTCGCGTTAATTAGTTTTAAAATTGAGTAGGTGATGTATGTTAAAGAAGGTACTAAATCAAAGAATATATAGTTCAATAAATATTTACCATTAAAAGCAGTCTTTGTTCCACATCACTTCCAAAGATCCTCTAATCAGCCTCTGAGTTATAAGTCAAGAAGGAAATAAATGTACCTTGTCAGCTCTTACTACACCAAGAATATCTCTGATGAGAATGTAGAGGGCTTGTCTAAAATTATTCTTGACTTATAAGCCAAATGAAAGTACTTTATAGGCACTTCTTTTATTCCACTACAAGCTTATTTCGGGTCACCTTACACAATATCTTTCAGGTCTGATGAGGGTATCACACAGCTTTTCATACTTGAATAACTTCACTGAATTCCAGGAGTCCTTTCTGATTTACACCCATGTAACAGAGCACAAGATCAGGCAGTTGTTCTTTCCCAAGAGAGTAGAATTAACATTCCAATTTCAAGAAAGTCTACTGCAAGGCAAGTAAAGACCTTGCAATGTCTTGATGTTAATGTGCTGTATCACCTCCATGCTAATCATACCAGAGCAGAGTCTCAGCTGCTGCAAACATTTGTAGCTTCAAGATTTCACCTGAGTTATAACCTTCTCACTAGCTGAAAATCCAGCTAACAGTTCTGTAGTGCAGTATGCAGAACACCAGAAGGTGTATAATCAATTCTTTATGTAATTAAATGGGGGAAAATACATTAATGGTGCATTATGGCTGTGGTGTTATGCACACAAAAGACAACATATTTAAAATTATAGTCCCCCAAGCAGTTTTAACTCAGCTGCTTTGTATAAATGTATTAAAGCATTAAAGTTAATATCATGTGCTGGAAACCAGATGTAACGTGTGCCAAGGGGCTGAGGTATCACCACAGTGGGAACTGTAACTATTAATTTTACTGTAACTATTAATTATACTGTAACTATTAACTGTAACTTTATTTTCATAAAAATAAAGGTCGACCTTCGGCATTATCTATCATCTATCTATCAATCTATCTATCTATCTATCTATCTATCTATCTATCTATCTATCTATCTAATCTATCTATCTATCTATGATTTTACCCTTTAAGGTTTAATACAATTGTTTTTACTTTACTAGGAAAAACTTATACAATATGAACATGGGTGACCATTTACAAATCAGGAAGACATCAAATACTGCAATACAGTAATAGGTGGAAAAGACAAAGTCATATGGACCTTTTCCAGCCAAAGTCTTACCAGCAGCAAAATTTAATTCTTTAAGAGCAGTATTAAATATTTTGTTTCTAAATCCTTATTAGATTCTAAACAGAAAAAGTTGGGGAAATTCTCTGCCAAACTAAAAGCAATTAGAACTTAATCTTTACAGCTTTCAGAAAATATTTGTAGTGCACAACAGATTATGCTAATTCACTAAGTCCCAATTCCACTGAAGAATATATGAAAATATTCATGATTTAACATGATATGAAGTTATGTGATTGCCATTTATGATGAAGAAAATAGCAATAATATGTTCCTTTTTACTGTGGAAAGCAATAAACATGGAAACTTATAAAGAATGATTTGTGGTTTGCATTCAGAATAAACTCTAACAAAATCAGAATTTTATAACCTTTCAGATATCTTTTATCCAAAGTAGCAAAGTAGCAAAGATAAACAATCTCTTATAAGTTAAAAAAAAGAATTAATTCAGTTCAATAAAGTAGTGGATGATAAAGACTACAGGGTAGCTAATTATTAACTATAACATTAAACAAGCAGTTAACAAAGACTAATCTTCAAGTCAGCTTACAAGAAGCACAGATAGCTCATTAGATAACTATATGTTTTTAGAGTAATAGGAATTATGCACAATTCTCATTAATGAAGATGTTATTTCCTCTCTGCATGAAGACTGGGTTTGGGTTTTTTTGTTTGAACATCACATTTGATATGCACAAAAAAGACTATGAGCAGATGAATCTTAATTGGACAAGAGGCTAGCATTTAGAGTTAAACAGGAATTCCTAATTACTTTTCTTTTTTTAAAGCTAACCTTTTCTATGTTGCTCTGCAAGACTGCAATTTATGATCAGAATCTCTATTCCTTCATGTTGATGAGATATTGATTTGGTGTTTATTTGACATAATTTGTTTTAAATGTTAAACATGGAAATCCATGTATTACCACAGAATCTTCCAACAGAACACTGAAATGTGTGCTTTGCAGAAGGAACGAAATAAAGCTCTGAAAATGTGTTGGTTTCAGAAGTTCTGCACTTGTTGTGAATTTAAAAAAAATTGTTTAAAATAATATTTCAGTACTACTTCCACAGAATATTAAATGCATAAAGGAAAATCTCTGGGTAAATCATCTAGATAGGGAACTGTTCTCCAACAAAAATATCCTATTTTAAAGATAAATAATTGCAACACTATAATTCCATTAACAGGAAGGAGCAATTGCAACTATTTTTCCCTGTCTAAAAATGCAAATATAATACTATGAGAATAAGCTATGCTTATGATGCTGGGCTATTTCTTGATGTTCACAGAAACCATTTTCAGCAGTACCCTTCTGCCATGTTGATGCATTGCATTGCATTTAACCAGTATCCCAGATCCTTACACATGCTGGTTTTTCCTCACTGTACATTTTCAAATCAACTGACAAAGAAAATACTCTAATTTTGTTCAATTCTTTATTGAATAAATTTTAATTAGCTCTATTTTAAGATAAAATAAAACTATTTACAAAATTAATTTCTCTACAGAGGTGTGGCCTGGATAATTCAATTTCATTCTTGGCTATATGGACCATCTCCAGTTACGCTTCAAGTTATTCTTGGAAGTTCCTCTCATTAAAGATTCTCCTGATATCAGTCTTAACCTCTGGGTCAAGCTGAGAAATATTTCAATCAAGAAGAAGAAGCCTGAATAAATCATGTGCATATCAGTACCTCTGCCATGTACAGCATATGGCACAGCTGAAATCTCACAAAGACCGTATTCTGCTTGTGTGTCTTGAGCATGTCATCTAGGCAAACACCAATTTCATCACATTTCTGAAATGAAAATAACATGACATTTTTCAAGGTAAATCTGTATCCACAACAACCCTTAATGTCTCATATTGTAACAGTTAGAACAAAATCCATTTAATTAGATTATGCAGAGAAAATATTTTCTACTCATCTTTACCGAGTGAAGTGCAACCATTGCATTTTCAATCTTGCAGGTCAGCAAAGAGTTCTTTGGGCCTGACTCAGAGAATCCAGGAAACTGCATCAATCATCTGTGGGGTATAAAAGAGCATAAGGAAGTTTGTAGAAGAAAAAGCAAAGGCACCTTTAGCTTAGTGTTCTGTGGCCAACAAACAAGGCCAAGGAAATTGAACCCATCTCCAGCATTACTACAGGTCTCAGGGTTCAGCTTTACCTACTGCCTCCTCAAAGGCAGTACTTCATCACTGAGCACTCTGAGCACTTATCTTCCATGTGCTGACATATGCCTTGCCCTCACCACCCGACATACAAGGAAATCTCTGGTGGAAAAGAATGGAATGCTCAGCACTGCCTATGGCATTGCATGAGGGCTGAGACATGGAATAAGCACCAAAGTGTTGAACCTAGAAGTTGTGCTCTGATATTGACTATGTCTAATGTGCATTTGAAGTATTACTTTGGATCTTTTCTCATATGAAAACTTATTTTGTGCTCTACTAATAGGAAGCATGTTCAGACTGAGATATTGACTCAATACAAAATTTAATTCATGCTGCATTTAGTTGTGCATTTGGTCATAATAAGGCATAGCGTGACTCTATTTCATATGCCATCTGTCTTTGGAAGCATTTAGCATATCCAGATGGACTTTCCTAGAAGGATCCTGCTATTGATTGTCATAAGGACAAAAGGGAATTATATTAAAACTGCACTAAAGAGCTTCTAAATACATTATAGAAATAAGTATACTGACTCCTTGAGGTGGTTTCTAACTCATATTTAAGACTAATATAATACTATGAATCATATCTGAGACTGAATCAGGTTTCAGAAAGGCTGAGTTTCAGAAAATGCAAACAAGTTTCTCCGAAGTATTTTCTATTCCAATCCCCACCCCAGCTGGAGTTAATCTCAAATTAACTTGAGATGATGCATTTTGACTATTTACAGATCTGAGTCTCTCACTGTTCCAAACTTTCAGCTCATAATTAGCATTCAAATATTCATGGAGACTTTAACATCAATTTTCTATTTTCTCTTACAAAGTGGCTTCCATGTCTCCATGACAATTAAAGACAGGCTCAGGAAGCTTCCATATAGTGCCATTTTAACTAGGGCTTGCCAAAGAGTGAAATGACCTGCTATTGTGTTTTTGGAAAGCATTGGTATCCTCAAATGAGACAGAAAAGACAGGAGTTTAAATTTTTTGGTTAAAGACAAATTATGAAAAATTCCATATTTGAAGAATTAAATTGGGTTTGTTTTCCTTCATCAGCTGCCTATTCCACAAGGAACTATATACCTGGAAAATTAGTCTACATAAAGGAGCATCTACTTGCAGAGTTAGTCTTCTTTCTACAGCTATAGTAAGGGCTATAGGACCTGGGAACTGAGCAACTGTAGAAGGCAACATCTCAGAATACAAAAGTTTTGTCAGACAGAACATTATCACAAAATGTTTAGATTCTTAGATATCAAATGATTTTTTTGGGTTTGAATTTTATACACTATGTTTGTTAAAGGCAGCCTTTTAAACATATCTTATGCAGATGAATGGCATTTGATTGAATTCTGTTACTTTTTCTTCCTAAATAGAATGAGTGGACTTTTTCTAAATATGTTATGGTCAGTATTTGTTAAAGTTTTCACCTTAGCTGGGGTTTTTTTCCCATTATTTTCTCTGAATTGCAAGAGAATAGGCTGAGAGGAATTTCTTAACTTGTAGGTATTAAATTTTTTTTTCTGAGAATTAATTGTTTAAAATCATTAGGAAGTTACTTTTGCTGACATTTACTGTGATATTTGATTGATATGTGTGTGTACCATTGAAATCATCCATTATTACTGCTCCAGTAGTTTTAACTCTTCTAAATGTCTCACAACACACTATTCTCCATTTGCTCTGATGATGAGGTCAGCAGTACAAATTTATCACATTTTCTATGCTCTCCTGAAAGTTTAGTTCCACATGTCCATCTTTATCAGTCATATCCTTTCGGTAAGGAGTAGTTTACTGCTAAATCAGTGGAGTCAGTTCTTTCCTTTTGGCTACATTTTGGTAACATATATTTCACATGACCAAGGTTTCTCTTTTGGCAAGCCTTCCTTTTAAAAAATTCCCCTTTGATGCTCATACATGCAACACATGCTGCGCTAAATTGGGCTCTCGTTACCTGCAATCACTCATCTGGCAGTTTAACTCTTTCACTGGTTTTACATGGACATACTATCTCCTATTGCTTCTTTTCTTTCTTCTTTGGAAATAAAAGCAGATGCTCTATACTCTGATTAATTGTATTCAGAATGGAATTAACCAATGCCAGAAACTCCTGAAGATCTCCTTTCCAGTTCTTTTCTAAGGCACTACAGAATTTAGCAGACCATGAACTAATGTTTAAAATAGGAACTATATACCTAAGTAACACATTAGTTTGCTTCACTAAGCTCAGAACAGTGTTTTTATTCTCCAGTGTTCATTTCCAGGCCTATCAGGAACTATGACATTTTTAAGGAAATTAATGCTCTAAAATTCAAAAAAATCAACTTCAATCTCTAATTAGGTCCATGCAAGTCTGTAATTACCACCACAGAATAAAAAAAGAAATAACTTTCTGGTACATTCAAATCACATGTTAGAACACTTAAAACCAAGGACTTTTCAACACTCACTGTGCAATGCCAAGTNTAGATAAATTGGCAATTTCTGGCTTAGGAACACAGAAGTTCACTCTTAGGCCAGAAAACATCTATCAATTGCTTGGTTACAACTCCTGCATTCCATTATCAATCCACAGTACATGTTCACCCTCTTCTATA
>VWZD01004032.1:1743009-1764328 GCA_013396695.1 Sakesphorus luctuosus
ACAAAGTATGATGTGCAGCTCTCAGACATGTTGTGGAAACTCTATGAGCTCTTGCAATTTCTGAGTCAAAATTCAAGATAGACTATACTGTAGATTAAATGTGAACAGTTTCCCATGGTGGTCATTCTTTGTCTTCTTCTAAGCTGACTGTCCATCTAAAAAAGACAAGTTTTAAAATCATGCAGTGCAACTTCTGATGAGATTACTTTCAACTAAACTTAATTGTTCTTTATATAGAAATTTAAATTTGAACTGATTGTCTACATTCCCTTTACATTCAGCAGAAAGCAGCACATTTATTCACAATTTATTTGCTGTATTTTAAATTTCTGTTTGAGAATGAGGTTAATGTTGAAATTCAAATTTTGTTGTCCATATTTGTTGAGATTAATCCTTTTCTTTATATATAAAAAATGTAATTGGTTCCAGACAAAGACGTGGGGGAAAGGGGTGGGTTGCAAGAGCTGGATAAAGAGTTCCAAAGTGTGACTTTGGAGACTCTAAAATATTCACAGGCTGAGCATAGCACCTGCCTATGAAAAGAATTTCATTAGAAAGCAAAAATTCTTTGGCACATTTTAAAACTATAGTTCTTCACAGCTGCACCTGCCTACTGACATCCCCTTCCCGTAGAACTTTGTTTTGAGTTCACTGACAAGAAATTCAAGCCATTAGCAAAATATATACAACAGTCTTTCATCAGTTTATGCCTTTGAATCTTCAGTGACTTGTAAAAGAGAATTTAAAGTAATACACATAAATTCAGAGAAACACACTTTTTCTTTTTTTTTTTAAATATATGTATGTGCTGCCACTAACCCACTAATGTAGCAGTAACTGCTGATTATTGCCACACTTAAAACAAGATTTGCCAGTGGTACTATTTCAAAGCTGGCAAATGCATAGCTTCTAATGCACTAAATGACACTTCAATATTTATTGACATGATGGAACCATCTGCTTTCAGTTTTCTGAGACTAAAACATGATTTCCCCTCCCTGGAATGCTTTCATTTTGTCTACACAAGAAAATCCATGCAAGCCAACTAACAAAGATAACAAAAACAAATTTGAATTCAAACAAGAAAAAAAATGTGGAAATAAAAATTTTATAATTCAAGGTTAAGAGCCACTTTCAGATAAAGACTCCTTATGGAGGGATACTGAGGTAACAGGAATAAAATAGCTATGACTTTGAGGAAGGAGCAGAAGGGGAAACTGAAGCTGCAGCTTAATTCCCTTTCAAAAAAAGACCTTCAGGAGGGTCCTTGTGCTGGACCATCCTTGTTTATGCAACTAAATACTGGTAAAGGGCTTCTATGATTTGAGTCATCTGTGTAAAACTCTTTTTTGATGTATTATTTTTGTTTTTCTGAATAGCTGCTCAGTATAAATACACTTCAAGGGTCCAGGGAATGTAAAGCCAGGATCTAAGCTCTCAGACAAATGCCCTGAGCTCTGGGTTAGAATCTTGCTCTTTTTATTTTTTCTCCTTCACCCTGCTCTTCTGCAAGGTAGTGCAGACTCAAAGGAAGAGCTATAGTAAAAGATGCCATAGTGACAGACCCTGTAGTTCTAACATGGTCCCAAGAAATAAAACCTCAGGGATCAGTCTCTCCATGGATGAATTTCCTGGGTGAGGATAGCCTGCAAATCTGTTCTTCTGGGTGAGCTCTCCGACAACCTGGCTGGGTCCAAAAGGGTAGATAACACCATCAACACCTGCTGTCATAAAAAAAGGCATCAAACTAATTTAATACCTCTTCCCAGAATAGATCTTTATTCTTCGGCTCCTGAGTGAATGGCAGCATTTCACTTACAATGTTACTCAGAGTGGAGAGAAATATGACAGACTCCTGCATACAAAGGTAATGGCTGGCTATAGCAATATTTCTGTACAGCATTCTATCTTTCTAAATCACCTTTGGAAAGCATATTTCTCACCATCAATAGGACGAAAAGCTTACCAGTTCAGTCAGTACAGATTGCCCTGTCAAAGTGACTATCGACTGTCTCAACAGGCAACCTGAATCTCACCCTAGAAATAAAAGCTTACAGACTGTCCATATGAATTCAAACAAGACTAAAATTACTGTACCCAAATACCAGGAAGAACAAAAAGAAGTCTAACTAGAATACTCATTAAGTAACTTTTCCATTGCAGTTCTATGTCAGGGCCCTGAGCACTCAAGGGTTTGCCTGCCTACGCTCAGGATCAGGCTCAATAGTGCAGCTGTGCAGCCTTGAATCAAACACATGTGCAGAAAGATTTGTGTGAGAAAATGCTCTGACAAGCAACACTCTGTTCCACACAGCAGGAGCTGCACTTTAGCTCCACACCTTGCTTTCGCTCTTTCAGTCCTGCCCATCCATGTCTGGCTGTATACCTCACTGATCTGGACTAGACCTCAGATTGCTGCCTTGGCTTGCTGGTATGATCTCCTGGCCTTGGCAATGTGGATGCCCCCAGCGATCTGGACTCTTGGACAACCCTGGATACTCTTACCAGATCCACTCTGACATTCGTTTCAAGTAGTGTGGAACCGCACCTTCAGTGTGACCTCAAGACTCCTGCCCTGCCTGCCTCCCCTGGTTCATTTTGCCTTACAGAGTAGCTATGGCACATGGACACCTCATTCTTCATCAATAAAAGTAGAAGTCAGGTCATACGGTTAAAACTGCTGACCCTTGGCAATGATTTTGTGCAGTGCATTGTGTCTGAAGCTCAAGAAAAGTCCTTAGCAAGTGTGAAGCATATTACCACCCTTCTCAGTATAATGAACCACAGACAATTTTGTTCCCTTTAATGTTCTATTACCACCTGAAGACTCCAGACTGGTTTTCAACAATTTGTGTTTGGAAAATACAGGTATATGGGCAACAACTCTCATCCTCCTGTGATGTGATAAGAAACATGCTCAAACACTGAACCAAAGCTTTTATTTGGAGAGGGATTTTAAATATATATATATAAATTATATGTATGTGTATACATATATAAAAATATATATATAAAATACAGTGTGTGTGTGTGTGTGTGTGTGTGNNNCATGTCTACTGTCCCTAAAAGTCAGTTGGACTTCTGACATAGCTCAAAATTATGCATAAGATTGAGCACCTCTTTAATCATGAACAAAATAGCAAAGATAAAGTATTCATACTTGAGTTTGCTCAGCTGTGGAATAAGCTGCTGAAGAGATTTGACAATCTAACATCTGACAGCTTTTAGAGTGTTCCACTAGCTCCTTTTTAAAGTTTCTATCATTTGAATGGCAACAGAATAAGGGTAAATTGTCAGAAGCAAAGAAAGGAAAAGAAAAAAAACTTGTTAAATAGACTTACCCATTAAATAGCTATTGCAGTAATAGCAATTGTAAAATAGAAAACGCATAAATAGTAATGGGAAAGAAAAAATTCTATTTGCTGATGCTGCTTTCAACTGCTAATACTTTGCAGAAACAGCCAGATTCAGCCTCCATTTTATCAAGGCCGTGTAGAACATATTGGTACACAACACCCTGCTGAGAAGTCTGTTTGTAAGGTGAGTGAATTCCAAGGGTGGAGTGATTAAAAATATGACATGCATCTCCTAATTTCAAAGCTTTTTTAATAATTAAAATGTTTTTTATCAAAGCAAGAAGCAGTAAATAGTTTCCCATTTACTTTGCACATTAGTCTGTAGATAACCAAGGAAAATAATTCCACCGTATCATTCAGGTAAATTTGTGTTTATGTTAGCACTTAGTATAAGACTCTTATTACAGTAAATCTGCATTAACCATTTCATTTATACCAGGAACAAGACAATAAAAGGGAACAGCACAAATTTAGTTACAGAACCTCTAAGAAATTAAACACTTTAATGTCTTCTGGACATTAAAGTATGTAAACAGCAAACTGCACTGTGCTGAACTCTCCCAGTTAGCTCTGTCACAGCTTTAGTAACTTGCAAATTATTGCACATTACCAAATTTCTGACCCTACCCCTCTCAAAATGGCAGCTGCTGTTGATTCCCTTACTGGAACATCAAAATGCTGCACAACACAACTACAGACATTTGTGAAGTGTTACATAGAGGGAACTTCAGACAACCACATTGTGTCCTCATATTTAGGAATGCCTCACTACCCTCTGAGTAAAGAACTTCTTCCTAACATCTAATATAAATCTCTCCTCTTTTAGTTTATAACTGTTTTCCTTTGTCCTGTCACTACCTCTTCATGTAATATGTTGCTCTCCCTCTTTCTTATAAGCCCCCTTTAAGCACTGGAAAACTGCTCTCTCCAGAGCCTTCTCTCCTCCAGGCTAAAAAATACAAACTGTCTCAGTCCATCTTCATAGGAGAGGTGCTCCGGCCCTTGGATCACCTTTGTGGCCCACCTTTGGAGCCCCTAAACAGGACCACTTCTTTCTTGTGCTGAGGACCTCAGAGCTGGGTGCAGAACTCCAGGTGGGGTCTCATGAGGGCAGAGTAGACAGGGAGAATCACCTCCCAAATCATATATGCCTGCACAAAGAAGAAGGGCTTTAAAGGGCTAAGAAGCTTGGCCATTTCACTCTTTTGACTTTAGTCCTCTCATTTCATGAAAGTGCAGTTAGATGTTCCATAGCTTGTCATTTCAACACCAGAGAGAAAATTATTCACCAGCATATCCCAGTCACCTCTGGTACTGAAGCAGCAGGGAAGAGGAAAATTGTGCAGAATTCATTCAAGATATATTGGAGAGAAACACAGGTCAAGGAAGATTGTGAATGTGTTAAAAGAACAGTGTGGAGTGTAGACTGTCTCTGTAAACATCATGTAAGAAGACTGAACCTGGAAATATATTCCACTATTAGTGTCTTTAATTTTAATTTTATATCACAGAATCACAGAATATGCTGAGTTTGAAGGGACCCACTAGGATCAAGTCCAATGCATCAGATCATTCCAAATTTCTACACTTAGGTCTAGAGATGCAGTTAACATATTTATTAACCATTTTTTGGCTCAGAATAGTGCAGATACTATGTAAGTTTTTCTCACATGAAATGAGAAATATACAAAATGACATACTTTTAGGACAAAAGGAAAAATTTTTAGGAATTATTTCAGAAAAGGTGATATGGAATTAGAACTTGCTGTGTGAAAGTTAAATAACTAGAAAGATGTATGTCTTCCAGTAAAACATCTCACTGGGATACAGAAAGTCAAATAGAAATTGAGATTTCTATATAGCTACTAATAGCAACAATAAAAGGATCAGAGGCACCATCATAGTTCAGCTGGAGTTAGTAGAGATGCTGAAAGACTTACTAAAATTAATTTGCTTTTTCTAAAAATATTTTTGAGGGGAAGGGTGGGGAAGGGAAGAGGGCATGGTAGTAACATGAACAAGCTCCCTCTTTGTAAAATAAAGGGGAATAGACTAAGGATCAGGAGCAAAGCGAACCAAGAATGTGATGACTAGGGATTGCCCAAATACCAAGAAGTAATCTATATGCATTTTTCTGTTTTAAGTTTTTCCCTTAGTCAGAAGAAAGCTTTCCTACTCAAATTCATGAATAAGCATTCCTTCTTTGAAAGAATCAAATATCATCATGCATTCTCTACAAACTGCATCAGAGATTTGGGAAGAATAATGAATGGAAGACCACACAGAGCTGGGGAACCATCCAGATTTCTTCTTTAAAGTAAACATATCATCAGCCTGCGTACCTCAGCAACATACCCTTTTGCCTGTATCATCAGGCACAATATTTTGTCACAATACAACTTTCACTGTGGAAAAACAGAAGCCTTCATATATAAGTAGGTAAAACAGGACTATTACATTTAGTTGTGGGGTGACCCTAAACTAAGGATTAACAAAGATCTTGCTCCTTCCACCTGCACCTTTTCAAGAGAGGTGTCCTCTACAAGTCTGCCTTTCTAGAAGACTTCAGTGGCTTTCTGGGTTTGTGTAAACTTGAAGAAATGCCCACTAGTTTCCTACAGACTCTCTCTGTGTTTCAGTCAACTCTAAGGCATTCTATAGCTCTGTTGCTGTATGTCAGCCCTTTTCACCAGTGAAATGTCTGCCTATTTCTAGCAACATGATGGTTCACTGTTTTCTGTGCTTCTCGTACTTGTCACCCATATTACCCACCTTAGCATGTCCAGTGACTTGCTGGAAAGGCACAGTTTCCTGCTCCCTCCATATGGCTTTCCCTGGCCCTGATCACAGCAGCCTGAACAGACAAAGCAGCTGCCTTCCTCTCTACAGAACACAATAGACACTATGGGGTATCTCCAGTGACATAGTTTTAATTGTATCAGCTTTACTTAAGCCTGGCACTTATGTGTTCAGATTTTGCTTTGCTGTTTTTCACTCAATATTTACACAGTCACCTGTGAAATGAGATCATGTGGTTCAGCCACTCAATACAGTTTGCCAAAGGCAGGGGTGTGTCATGAAGCAAATAGACTTGCTGAAATTGTGTGTAAAAATTATTAGAAAGGACAACCTCTGCCAAAGGACTACCTCTGTCATAATATGTTGTTCAGCACAGGCATGGTCATCCTGCAGGAACATAGTTACAGCATCAGTACAGTAAAAAACTAAGCAGAATCTGAACACATATATGCCAGAAAATTAAAACTGATGCAATTAAAACTTTATCACTGGAGATACCCTAAGAATTCATCTGGGATACTGGTATCATTCAGATTCACCAGAATAAGTGGATTAGTTTCTTTTTAGCCACTAGTTTTAATACAATTGTATTAGTTTTGGCACAGTTTAACCCTGCCTTAAGTAGTGTAGATATGTCAGAGACCAGTGCTTCCTCATCTTCCCAGTTTAGTAATGACATCTAACATTTTAGGACACTACATGACCCATCTCTCACTACAAGAACCATATGAGATCTTGTATCAAAGTAGAAAGCTGTGCCACATTGAGGCAACGTTATGAGTTTACAGTCGTTTGGAGAAGATGCACATGTCTTTTAATATCCTTCCACGTTTCACATAGTCAGGCATATAAGGCCTAGCAAACAGGACCTTAGATTGTGGGGAAATGTACTGTTCTAAGCTTTACCTCCTGTTTGTCAGCAGCAATGGTTAAATGAACTGTGAATGGGTACACTAAACACTAGACAGTCTGCAGAGATCAAGACCAAGTAAAGAAATCAATGTAGCCAAATAAAATGGCTATTTCTAAACTACCTATTTACATAGGAAATGCATTGTTCTGATAACTTAAATTTTTCAACTCTTGTGGTCATTTACCTTCAGAGTAGTAAAAATAATTCAAAAAATATTTTTTAATTTTCATAACAAGGTGAAGAAATCAATGTCACTCAGGGAGATTTATCATTGTCATTCTGCAATAGCCTTTTAATACATGTACTGTGTTGAGATTACCATTAACTTAATGCACACAGACCTTGATTAAAACTAGATAGTTAACTTTGAATACTGAGGACTTCAATAACATGTTCAATTATTTTTTTCCTAGTTAAGAGTCTATTATGGTCTATAATGCTGTCTTCCTTTTAATAGTTTTTTAAATAAAGTAGACACAGAATAAAAGATGATTCTAAATTTTTGGCTTGCTACTCCTTGGTTTTCTGACTAAGTAGTCAGGTCACTCTGGTAAAGACAATTAGTTACACAAGCCTAAGGCATACCCTCAGGTTCATCGTTCTTCAGAACTCTGAACTTCAAACCACGCCTGCAGCATTGGAGCCTCAACACCTGTTCCTCTTCAGTGTCACAATCTGTAATAGGAAGCAGGGTTTTTTAATGAAGCAAATTATGCTGGCCATTAGTTCATAATTTAAATGAAGAATATTGTAGTTGAGAGATGAATGTAGTAAAAGAAACCTTTTTATTGTAGCAGTGAGTGCAAGATTTCAATGAATAGCAAAGTCATGTAGCTTATTCATCTTTTAGCAACCTTCCTGACTTCTCTCTTTAAAAGATGTTTTTATACCTTTTACCCAGAGGGCAGTTTTTGCTCTCAAAGCTATTAATGTTGTCTCAAATCCATAGATTCATCACCCACAACTTTAATCAGACGATATCATTAGTTTTATCTGAGGGTTTTTTCAGTCTATTTCCTGATTAACAGTATCACAAAAAAAAGATAATTATCTTTAATGCATACATTCATATCATACATTAAGTTAAAAACATATTTTATAAATAACAAGATAAATTTTGAAAAAATCTTAGTTAATGCCTATCTTGTCATCTTCAACAACTTCCCACTACTGTTCTATATTTGCAGCCTAAAATTCATACAGCTGGAATTTTTTCTTTAGATATTTATCTCAATTCAAGTTGCCAGCATTTATTGAAGAAAGTAGTTTCATTTGAATGCTTAAACCGAATCATTTGGATCTCCATCCAATTTTTACTGAAGTCCATGGAACATGTTGACTAGGACCTGGAGAGGATTTTCTGTTTCTCTGAGTTAAAAGTATAGCTTAAGATATAGTCTTAATGGATTCAGCTGCTGGTTTACATTTATTCTTAGTAGAATTAACTCCTGTTTTATCAAGGTACAGGCTCTCACTCTTGGCAAAGGAAAAATATTTAATTGTAACAAACTTTGTCTAAAGGTCTATCTATTCCTGTGGAAATCAGTTGCAGTTTCACTGATAGAATTTACTGAAATTGGCATTTGTGTAGCCATCATCTGGCCTGGTGAAACACAGAGAGACTATGAGTAGGTGCTATCTTCCCCTCCCACTGGTTGCTCTAAGAGGGAACAATTCCTGTCCCTGTCTCCCTGAAGTAAGGCTTACCCAGTTCCATGATGTGTTACAGATCTCCTTCAATACTTGAGCAGGGACACCTTCCACTAGACCAGGCTGCTCAAAGCCCCATCCAATCTGGCACTGAACGCTTCCAAGGATGCAGCATCCACAACTCCTCTGAGCATCCTGTTCCAGTGCCTCACCATACTCATAGTGAAGAATTTCTTCCTGATATCTAACCCAAACCTGCCTTCTTTCAGTTTTAAGCCATTCCCCTTGTCCTACCCCTACATGTCCTTGCAAAAATATATCCCTATGTATCCCCATATTGCCCTCTACAGCTCTTTTGTAGCCCCTTTAGGTACTGGAATGTGCAATAATCTCCCCAGCACCTTCTCTTCTCCAGAAGGGAGAAACTCAACTTTCTCAACTCATCTTCATAGAAGAAGTGCTCCAGCCCTCTAAGCATCTTCATAGCATGGTATCGTCTTGTAAAGCATGGCCATAGGACCAAAATGAGCCCCAGAATAAGTAGAAGGAAAGTGAGTATTGGATAAAGGAAGAGGCAAAAAGTAGTAACTCTATTTCAAAAGCAGCTTCAAACTACCAAACTACCATTTGTGATCTCATTTAATACTCTTTTCTTACCACCCTCCCTAAGAGGCTACTATCAGCCTTTGAGCATGTGTAGGTTTCTGAATACCAACTGTCATATCAACATAACACCTGCCACATGCAATTGCACTAAAAGACTGTTCTGCACAAGTGAAATGTGAATGAAAACTATTGTTAACATTTCATCAGCTCTTATTATTCAAGGTTTTAATTTTTCTAAATATCCTCAGATGTGCTTACTAAAGTGGGAATGTTTTTAACACAAAGATTTCACTTTCTGAAGGAATAGTTATTCTGAGTTCAGTAGAAAAGAACTTTAAGAAATTTCAACCTCTTTCACTTTTCTGTCCTGCCATTCCAGTACCACTGATGTGATTTACTACCTCTTCAGTTGTGCTTACACAGCAGTTTGGCTGCACTGATGAAACAGAACACTGAAACACTCTAGATTAAAAGTAGCACTCCTAAACAAATGACTATTTTTAATCCAGGCCATCTGCCTCTGCTACAGAATCATGACAGTTGTCTCAGGATAAGCGAGGAGGTAGAGTGGAGCCGGAAATTTTCTTAGAATGGTTTCACTCCATAAATCAATGTATTATGTGCAGTTCAGGGGCAGATTCCATCACACAACTATGACTACAATATGCTGAGATCACAGCCTCTGAACTGAAGTATCATCATATATGTATCTACATGAGTACTTGATGTATAAACTCTGCACAGAGTGATTCAGTTGACTTCAGACAGAGGAGATACCTAAGGCACCTATATCCAATGGATACCTGTGTTTAGGCAACTGAACTCAGTTGTAGGAGCTACCTCAGGGTGAACTACATTGATATACAGCTCTGCTAACTGTGATGGCTAGCCCTCCACTGATGAATGGGAGAGGAGACAGCTACAATGTCTGTCATCTTAAACTGAGCCCTAGTCCAAAAATATATATATTCTCACAGTAGCTCTTGAATTCTGTGCCCATTCATAGGTATCTCTCAATATTTGAGACTCCTATGGTGTCCAGGCTGCCTTAAACTGGTAGATATGAAGCTCAGCCTGTGGCCTGATGAAATGCCAGCAGGATGTATGAATAGCATTGCACACTTGGTGTTCAGAAGCAAGGCCTAAACCCTGATTTGTGGGTAGGCACATCTCATATGTTCGTAGACATTTCTCTGTGTGTAGCCTTCCATGCAATGTCATCTCTTAGTTCTGCCAAGAGGGTTCTCTGTGGCTTTCCCTGCTGAAAGGACCTTTAGGAAGTTGTTTCAGTTCAGTTTCACTGAACTGATTTCCCCAGGACCCCAAAGACAACTTTATCGGCAGAAGTGATGTGATGATACATGGAGTCACTGAGAAACTGGATAAGGAGGGGATAGAAGTGAGGAAGAGCAGAAATTTAAACCACTAGCAAAAAAACCTAAAAACAAACAAAAGAAAAAACCACAAATCACCTCCTGAAAACAGACAAATTTTCTGTATGTATTTAATGAAATAAAAGCAAAATAACAGATATCCTGAGAATCTGTAATATTTAACATGTGAAGAGTACACGTCACTACCCATGCTAATCAGTTAAAGTTTCCTGCTTTCAGACTAATTGATAAGGCATGTGCACACCTAGCTAATGCTTATGTAATGAAAAATTAATTTAAGGTTGTATTTAATCTTTCCTATTCACCTTGTGTATCAATTTATTTAAAAAAAGAAACATGTATGACTATTGTAAATAATGAAAAATAATGAAAATGCCTTGAAAAATATGTATTTCAGAAAGGCTTCATGAAATACAACTTGGAAATTAATTTAAATCTAAATGTTTCACTGTAGTTTGTATATAACATTCTTGTGAAAATTACTTGTCCATTCCATGACAGGATACTATAATAATTATTTTCATCTCAATATATGTTCAGTTAACAGCCCTACAAACATGTACAGTTACCATGAATGAAAAATGAAGATGAGAAACTGAGACAATCTATAATTAGATTAAGTTGGTTGGGTTTGTACATAACTTTTGGAGCAGAATATGGTGTACTGTGTAGTAAAAAGTCTTTCAATTTTTGCCTTCAAATTCAGTGTTGAGAAAACTGAATCTTAAGCTAAGTTGATTTTTCTAAGGGTAAGATTTCTAGCATTTATCTTGGAAATAGAGTCTACATCCATTGTAACATAGGTAGAAAAAACAGGAAGCAATATGAATCTCCCATTTCAAATCAGGTTAATGAGTTCTTGTATTTACTTCCTGGATGTTAAAAAAGTTCTCTCTTTTTTTTTTTTAAGCTTCTTGAAGTCTATAGTTTCTGTAAGTAAGGAATTTCTTTCAAATATTTTCATCTCAATCCTTTGATCTGAGAAAAAAAATACGTGAGGATTGAGTTGTTTGGGAGATTGAAGAGGTCTTATTTATTTTTAGAATATTTTAAATGTGACTCAGAGAGTAAAAACTTTACGACATTCTTGCTATTACTCCTAACTTAGTCATTCCTTAGGAAAGCATTTGAATTTTGCAGCTGTAGCAATGGTGATTTGGGGTCAAGGAACTGAAAAAGCCACAGGGGCAATGACACAGATCTACACAGGGTAAGTGTAATGCTCAGGGTGTGGAGGACATATGAAGACAATTGAAAGGGCTTCTGAGAAGGGCTTTAGTTATTTAACATTCAGTGTCATCAATGACAAAATTAAATTAAGAGCCTGCAGACTAAGACACTTGACTGGATGAGTGCATCTGAAATGGAATAGGGCTGGAAGGTCTTAGTAAGGCCTTTCTGCAGAAACCCAATGGCCTCTCTTTTTTGACTCTTTTCCCTCCTCATCCCAGCTCTTCTTATTCATTCTCATCCTTCCTCACATTTTTAGAGTATGAAGACTTCATCTCAATTTTGCATCTGCTGAGTGCTCATATGTCCTTAACAAGATCACCTATTTCTATCCATGGCTTTCAACATGAAGCACATTCTCTTACTCCTCCTTTTCCAATCCCTCCTACCCTCTCATTTGAATTTATCATTGGATTGAATTCAGACACCAGGTAACTTAAAAGGAACTAAAAAAAGAAATTCATCTAGTCATAGGTACCCTGATATCTCTTGGATCCCGGTCTCTCTGTATATTGTATGGATGAGATCCACACATGTATATTGTGCTGGGGAACATGAGAGAGGATCTGTTTGAGACAGAATGATGAGCACTGTATGGACAGTGGCTTGAGTCTGATAAACAACCTCAATTAGAAATAAGATTGCTGTACCCAAGGTAATGATTTCCTATTTCAGGGTCATTTACCAGCAGCCTGGGAAATCTGTTCTGTTGCACAGTCGCCCATAGATGTCTACAAGTGAATCACAAAAAAATAGCAAACAGAACTTTGTCTCACAAGATGACAGAAATGCTTTGAAACCTCTACACATTCATCCCCTCAAAACATCCCTTACTTCAGCATGGCTGACAGATAATTTTCTCCAGAGCTTTTAGAGATGCAGATGTAGGCACTGGGCACTCTTTGTCTTCATGTAGTTACTCTAGCACTTCTGTTTTATATAGAAAACACGGTTTTTTCCACAATGCTTCTACCTTTCTGATCCAAAGCCACTGTCTTTGGCAGAATCTGCAAAGTGAGAATTAAATCTAAAGCATTATTTAGCCCTACACAACCCAAACTATTTACCATTTTTCTGTCGCAGCATCTTATCTCTTCCATCTTGTCTTTGGAAATCTTGAGAAAGAAGCCAGAGTGGGACTTGAAACAGTTCTCAAGGGAGCAGCGTGGTAGGGGTGTCTTTGGACAGGAAATGACTGTTGAAGTACCCTTCCTATAGAACAGACAGAAAGACCTGCAGTCCTTTGAATAAAATCACTCATATTTACGACACAAATCAAATATTCTCTGTAACACTGCCCACTATCACTTCTCATAGACATCAACAATTCTGTTGTTCACTCTGCAGGACAAAGTCCTAATCCCTTTGCCTTAAAAGCCTCTTTGGACACCTACTGCTCTCTACAGTTAAGCATGGGCTTTGTGGGCTCTTAGAGGTATTCAGTAGGATGCACTGTATAGAAAGGTTCATATCACACTTGAAAGCATCTTGCTATACACTGAATTCCTTCTCACGAGCTTTGTGAGAAAGGATGTTGTGAGATCCTGTGTTAGGTGAGGTTTTACAGGCAAAATATAAAAGAGAACCAGTTGGTGAATTCTGTCTAATGATAGCAATGTTCACTGGATTTTGGGCTGAGCAATAAAAGAAGGACTAATTTGGCTAAATGACACCATAAAATGCCAAAATCTAGGGGAGTTATTCTACACTCTCTTGACAGCCAGAGTGGAGTAACAGCCATTTCCAGAACATAATCCATTGCACTGTAGATATTTTGGGTGTCTGCTACAGTTAAGATAAATTGCATTCTAAACTCTAGAATTTAATCTTCCTTACACTTGGCTTTGGTTACAAGGAAGAAATTTCAGAAGAGCTAATTAGAAAAATAACCTTGGAAGGAGTAACCACAAATTTAAATTAAATAGTCTGTAATTAAGGCACCTATTTCAAGATGGATGACTTTGAGCTATTTATTAAAATCAGAGTAAATGAAAAATAACAGACAAGAACACGGAATTTCCTTTAAGGTGCTGTGGAACATCTTAAATTAAAAGGGGAAACATTGCATTAAAGGACTTCAAACTGTTCTTCGAGTATTCTAGAAAAAATACGGGAAATAAATGGAAAAAAATAATGAAAAAAAAATGAAGAGATTCCAAAACTCAATCTCATTCGGCAGTTATAAAATAAATCAAAACAAATGGAAAACGATTATCCACTAAAAAGTGCAAAAGAGAACAAAGCAAGTAGAAGCAGATATTAAGAAGTAAGAATGAAGTCATTATTTAAAGTAATGTAGGTATGATCTGCTAAACAGGTGACTGATGTGTGTCAGTTTTCAATTTGGCTGGTAATATTGGCTATGGAGAAGAAGACAGAACAGCTACAGACAGTGAAAAGTAGTAACTTAAACCAATGGAATATGAAATCTTATAATGAAAGAATAATGCACATTTTCCCTCTGCCTAGGAAAAAGAATAAATAAATTAAAAAAAAAAAGGAAAAAAAAAAGAAAAAAAAAAGAATTGCAAGCTGCATCCAAGAAAGGATATTTTGTTTTTAAAGCAGTGCTTTGGAAGTAGCCTGGATTAATCAGTATTTGTCTGGATAAAAATTACTTTGGAGGAGAAAAAAATCATTACTTACTTTGGTAAGTCTAAATGTTTTATGAAGTTGTTTAGAGAATAAACATTACCTGAAATTATGATAAACTATATCCTCCAGGATACAAGCAGGAAAACAGCAGTGGTAGGGATATACCTGTAAGTGACAGTCACAAGTGTAGTTACACAAAATATGGTGCCCAGATTTTGGCTGTTTGCCCTGACTGAATACCCAACCCCATGTTTCATCTCCTTTTTTCCTTCACTCTGCCCTTCCCATCCTCCCTTTTGTATTTTAAATACAGTTTGGTGTCATGATAGCCACCAAATGTCTCCACCAAATAAAACTGAACAAACAAAACTGATCAGGTTTTGTCTGGGATAGAGCTAATTTATTCTCGGTATCTGCTACAATGATGTGTTTTGGATTCAGAATGAGAATAATGTCAATAACACACTGATGGTTTGCTAAGCCTTGTTTATCCTGAGGTTCTTGCTAAGTCTTGTTTATCCTCAGGGAGCATAGCCAGGACAGGTGACCCAAACTGACCAAAGGGATATTCCACATCACAGAACGTCATGCCTGGTGTATAAACTGTGGTAGTTACCTGGAACAGGGGGCTAACCTGGGCTCAGGAAGAGGATCTGGCATCAGTCAGCAAATGGTGAGCAATTGTATCACTTGTTTGGTTTTCTTTCCCTTTTTAATGTCATTATTATTATCATTTACCTTTGTTATTGTATTTTGCTTTGTTTTCAATTATTAAAATATTCTTATCTAAACCTACAAGTTTTACTTTTGAGACTCCTTCCATTCCACCCAGAGGAGTGGGGGGGAAGGGACAGGGGTTGAGTGAGCAGCAACGTGGTGCTTAATGTCCAGCTGGGCTTAAAGCATAGCAAAAAGGAAAACTGGATTTGATCTATTCATGCATTGCCTGAAAGAGTTTTTACCCTGACTTCCATCATGCAGTAAGATGTTTGGAAGCCAGCTTGGTGGCTGGACTGAGCTCTCCAGCCAAAGGCAAACTATTATGGAACTTGCCTTTAACTATTTGACATCTTTGACATCTGTATTTAGCAAAGTATTAAGCGGAAGCTTTAAGCGCCAGTAACTTTAGTGTGTGAGTTGATACAGGTCTTTAAGTGTTACCTGGAACTGAAATGCTGCTCTGAGCTATAGCATGGTCACAAAGGCCTGCACACAAAGTGCTGATTACCCCTACTTTGATCTTTTCCAAAGAAACTGAGGTGACTCTGTAAGGAATGATTGCTTGGTGCATTCCTGCTTCTATGAAAGTCAATAATTAAACAACCGCTGTTTTGGCTTTGTAAACAATTTTGACACAGCAGCCTTAAATCCATAACCATCTATGCTTTGTATTATGTAATAATTTATGTTTTTATTCAGTGTGTTATTTCTCTGTCACGCACATTTAAAAGTATTAAGAAACTCATAGATGCAGATTAGCCACAATGTACGTACATGGGAGGTTTTTGTTTTAATGTGCAATTAATTTGCTGAATGAAGTTACTTTGTAGGTTGAAATCTGCCAGTTACTTTAAGAATTCTTTCAACAGAGTAATCAATTCCTTTTAGGAGAAGTCAGGCAATTATTGTTACCCAGCTGCAGTTAGCGATTAAAACAGTGCCATAAAGACAAGAACAAGAATTTTTTTCTCAAAAAGGGATAGCCCTTTACAGTGTACCAGACAATAAATGTCTCAAGGTTGTTTTAAACAAAGCTCTCAAGCAATGCTCTGGCAAAAGACCTGACACCAGTCATGATTTATTTGTATTTTCTCAGATAATTCTCTTGAGTCATAAGAACAGATTATAACCTAGATTATCTGTGACATGAGATCATTAACTCTAGGAAGTAAAAAATGATACCTCTTCTGGGTAGAGTTCTTTAAAATGCTGGTCCTAACAATTTACTGGCCTCAGAAACTTCACTGCTTTGTCATATTTACAACTTGTATTATCTTAAAGCTTTTCATACTCATCATTTTGGGGTCAGATAAATGGCAACATACAGTATTATCATGTGGTAGGGCATTTCCATGTACAGATCATTATAAAATGTATTTTAACTTGAAATATTCCTAGATAAGTGATAGCTAATGAATGGTTTGTATTTCCACTTCACACAGATTTCAGATGTTTGGGAACACAGATGGTGAAATCAATAAGACAACAATATCTGGACAGGATTACTCATGAATTATCCTTTCAGCCATAGACAAGAGTACTGCTATGAAGGCAGAGCTGAATGCAGGAACTAAAGGAGTTAGTCTCCCTTTTATTTGCAAGGTATTGTCATGAATATTGTATTCTTTTAAAGTGGAAATTATCTAGATATTCAAAATAGTTTTGATTTTTCTGGGGGAAGTCCAAGCCCTGGTTCTATTGAGATGTCATCAGTCAGGCAACTTATTAAAGGGTGCAAAAAGCATCATTGGAAAACAGTGGTCTTGTGGCAATCAGCACTTTATGAATAAGTGAGTTCTATGCCCTTTAGAGACCAGTATAAGTCAGTGCAGTGCAACAAATCTGTTAAGCCAGTGGGACACAACTCTTAACTCTGAGAGGTGGAAAGCTTTCCTCAAAAAAAATCTCTGGATTACATATGCAGTCAATGACAATAGCAAGAGCTGACCACCTAGAAAAAGTAGTAATCAAATACAATAATTTTAGATACATATTTCAAAATAGGGTGTGCCTTCCTTTCTCGAATGACAATAACACTGAAGTGTAGGGATGATTCAACTCTTTTAACTTTCTGTAAAAGTTAGCATTCGAAGGCTTATTTTTCTCCATTGACTAGAAAGACATGGAGGTTAAATTTGATTGAGATATCTGTACTGAAGACATGTGAGCTTAGATGAGATGAAATCCCACCCCAGTGATGCTGTATCATGGATTTTTCTTACTTCTAATACCCCAAGCAATTTTCTCTCCTTTCTGCCTCATAAATTTCATGGATTTGAAGAAACTTGGTAAGATTTATCCCATCCTACTACCTAAAATACAATTAAGACCTTCCCAAGGAAGGATCTAGTCTACTCATAGAAAGATGTGACATGAGACTCCATTTTAGGCATGCAATAAGTGAATCATCACTTCATTATTTTTAGTATTTGAAAAGACAAAGACTCTGTCTTTGAAGATATACTGACTGTATAAATCCCTGAGGAACTTACTTACGGATAGTATACTAGAGCGGGGCTCCATCTTGTCTATCTACTAAAGTTAGTTAGTCAGTCAGTCAGTAAGTTAGGTACTCTAAGTTATGCTGTTTTATTTTTTTTTTCTTGTTTTATAGTTGGTGAAGAGAGACAAGCTTCCAGAGTGTTATTCAACCAGTAGAATCATTTCAGCATTTCATTGGTGAAATGAATCCTATTTTTGATATTTCAATTTCTTATGCAAGTAAAGAATAGAATAGAATAGAATAGAATATTTCAATTGCAGTTGAAAGAGATGTACAGCAATCACCTAGTCCAACTGCATGACCAATTCAGGGCTGAGCAAAAGTCAAAGTATATTGTTAAGGGCATTGTCCAAATGCTTCTTAGACACCGAGAGGCTTGGGGCATCAACCACCTCTCTAGAAAACCTCTTCCAGCATTTGCCAATCCTTTGGGTCAAGAAATACTTCCTAATGTCCAACATAAACCTCACTGATGAAGATTTGAACCATTCCCACGTGTCCTACAACTAGATCCCATGGAGAAGAGATCAGCACCTCACTCTCCACCTTCCCTCCTCGGAACTGTAGAGAGCAGTGAGTTCATCCCTCGGCCTCTATTTGTCCAGACTAGACAAACCCAGAGGTCTTAGCTGCTCCTCACAGGACATTCCTTCCAGCCCTTTCACCAGCTTTGTTGTCTCCTCTGGACTCATTCAAGGACCTACATATCCTTCTTAATTTGTAAAGCCCAGAATTGCACACAGTGCCTGAGGTGAGTTGTATGTAAAATGAACTTGGTATGCTTTCTTTGAGTACCCTGGGTCTTTCATGCTTACTGAAGATGAAAGGCACAATCACAGAACTTTTGCATCCATGTTTCAGTTGGCTGCCTGAAGATCTGTGGAATGACTCCAGCACCTTGCCTAAGTAAATTGGAATTATATAATTCTCATAAGGAATCACACAAAACAGAAAATCAAACTAATATTTCCAAAACTAGTCTCATGAGGATAATAAATAGAATAGTACTTATAAACCAGTCTTAATTCTTTCCAGAAAGTTCCTTAGAATTTTTGCCTACAGAATTAAAATATGGAAGCTGTTTACCTAATTTACATCTGTGGAAAATGACTTTACATAATTTTCAATAATTCAATTTATTAAAAATTTTAAAAAATATATATTAGATGATGCATCCTGGGAAAAAAAATGAAAAATGTATACTTACAATAAAAATTTACTTCCATGGGGAACTAGATAGGGACATTCAGTATGACCCACCTGAACTAACTGGACTCCTGGGAGTCTGCAAACACAAGAATGAGCAAGAGTAGCCTCTACAGCTGCAGAAGGGTTCAGTCAGTGAATTGTACTGAGGGATAGAAATTCAGATGAGTAACAGCTTCCTCCAAACAACATAGTCCTGACCTGAGTCTTTAGTGGCTCAGAGTTTGTGGAGCCCTACAACAAACTGTAGTAGGAAGATACTTAACATTACAAGGCCATATCTAGGAATAGGGAAGGCTGCATACGCTCCCAAAGAAATGGAGAAGAAATATCTTCTTCCTGCCTGTCCTGAGCTGTTACCTACCATTTTCCTAGGATAGCCCAAAGGCATCTATACTTACTGGTACTAAAGCCTATGGGAGGTGAACTGAGGTCAAACCCTTCATTTTCTCTGGAAATACTTGTCTGATTCTCTTGAACTCAGTCCTATGTACTGAGTCCCAGCCTTTTTTCTCCTCACCTTGATAGTAGGTTAAAAAACGGGCCTCTAGAACCTTCTTCTGCTTCATTTACTTATCATCAGAAAAGAAGGGCTCTTGCTTTAGCAATGAGAACAAACAATGTCTACCTCTAAGTTTTGGGGTTCTGTTTTTGTCTAATATATATTTTTCAGTCAGAGTCTATTCAGCGAAAAGGAGTCTTCCTCTGGAAAATCTGTCTTAAGACAAAAAATGAGCTTGTGAAGAATTAGTGTGATAGGAAAGGAGAAAAGATATGCCTTATCTAAACTACATTGTCACAGCATCTCAACTTTGTAAGCTTTACACAACAGGTAGAAAAGTAATAACCAGATATTCTTCCCATGAGGTATTGACTGCTCTGTAACCCAAGGGAGATCCACTAGAAGAAAATGAGCCCTAATGGGAAATGTTAAAAAGAAAACAGAAAAATATGGAAGCTCAGTCATTTCTCTAATAATTACTTATGTTCATTTCAGATAAACTGTTGTGTGAACGAGCTTTTTTTTTTAGCTACTTTTGTATGAACTACCTTGTAAACAAAATAAATAATGGACAATAAACATAACAGCCTCATATAAACCTTTTCAAAATTTATCTCTAAAAACCTTGCCCTTTTCTAATTAGGGGCAGATATTTAGTACTTGCTAATTGAAATTTATTTTGTCAATAAACCTTTACTGCCAATTTTTTAATTTACACTGAATATGTAATACTCTCAAGTTGGCAGTTCTCATCAGTAAGAAATATTTCATACAAACTAAATCTTTTCTAAATGCCATGATGCTATTCATTTAATTTCAATTATTATTAAACCCTGTTCACTTAATCCATCTGCTGTGTCCTTAAAGCACTATATTTGAAGAATTCATTCAGAAACGGCTGGATAAGTTGGTCTAAGCAGACAATGAATCAGAAAAGAACTCTTGTCCTATGTCTACAAGTCTCTCAAACTGTCAAAGTGGGTAAAGCAGGTAATTAATCATTAACTGTAAACAGAACCTGTTTTCCAGCCATCATATCTTTGGGTAGAATCAGAAAATTCTTAAGAAACTGTAATCTCTAACCTTTGCAGTACTAAAAATTTCTAAGAAACCTCTATTTTGTCCAAGGAAATAGTCTAGAAGCACTGTGGGGTTGAACTGCCCAGTCTCGGGTGCTTACATTTATTATAACTTGAATTGAGGGAAAAAACCCAACAAAAACTTGTGTTCAAGCTCTCTAACAAAATCATATAGGTTAGTAGATCCCATTATTATGATGATAGTAATATGCCCTGCCAACATATAGAAAGGGCCATTAAATCCACAACAGTTCAGCAGTAAAACACATTTAATACTACCCAGTAGGATCTTGATAAAAATTATTCTCACACAGTGAATCCTTCACTCCTTTGAAGGGATGTAAACTCCAATGTACAGTGCAATGCATTCACTTAATGAGAGAAAAATTAATTTTCCAGCAATGATGTCACCTTCTTAATCTTTTAGATCTCAGAAACCTGATATGCAGGAGGTTTGAGCTACACTCAGTTTTTATTCTGTGGATCAAAGATGCTCATACTCAGTGAAAGTGTTAAATCACTATCTTTTTAAGAAGAAATAAAAGTAGGAAAAGCAAAAGAAAAAACAAGCAAAGAAAAAGAATCCCAACAACATACCACTGTCTTGGTTTGAGGAGAAAAAAACCAAAAATGTTTACCCACAAGCGGGGGAGGGGGCCTCCTCCACAATAATCACGCCACTCTTTATCAAATTTAGAAGAAGGAACTTTAATACAAGAAGGATGACTGTTCTTAACTGATTATATATATATATATATATGTATAT
>VWZD01004032.1:1764506-1913598 GCA_013396695.1 Sakesphorus luctuosus
AAAAACAAAAGAGACAACCTGCCCCCACCCAAGAAATCAGCAGTTAATGACTCTTTTTTTTTAACTCCTAGCATGGGCAGTTAGTGGCAGGGGAGAGAATTTACATAAGAATTCCAAACTCCAACAACCATTTTCAAAAAAAAAGTCATAACAAACCAAACAAGGACTATGCCCTGGTAATAATCTCAGTATAAAACCTATTGAACTGCTTATTTAGATCTAACTTCACCAGTTCTGAAGAATGAAAATTCGCCTTCCTACCTATAGAAGTCACTTTTTAATCAGCTTCTTGGTGTTTTCTTTCAGTGTTTAAAAACATTGATTAACTCTTTGGTTGCTTACATTTTAACTAAATAGATCAATCCACACTATTGCAGGGTTTTATTGGAATGACTTTTTTTTAAGTTCCCCTAGGACCAAACCTTTTCATTACCTCACAGTGATTGCCTTGATACTATCAGAGCATGCTAATAGTCTAAAACTACTTCAGGAATGTAGGTTTGTTTCTGCCTGAGGTCATGCAAGCCAGTTGTGCAGTATGAATATGAAGAGGGAACTGTCCCAAACAATTGCTCAAACAATGCAAACATCTAAGCTGTGGGCCAGAACCTCATCATTTTCAGTCTTTGTGCAATACTGATCATTGGTCTAAACATCTCTAGGTATTTGTCCTGAAAGAACTTTTCAATTATTTACAAAACAAAATACAACACTAGAGTTGTAACAATACAGTTCTCTGCTTTGATTTACCAAGATGACTCATTCTAATAATGGGGAAATTTATTTTTGGGCCTAAAATGTAGTTCGGTCTGCATGCCCATGCAAC
Organism: Sakesphorus luctuosus; assembly: GCA_013396695.1. Taxonomy (NCBI): domain Eukaryota; kingdom Metazoa; phylum Chordata; class Aves; order Passeriformes; family Thamnophilidae; genus Sakesphorus; species Sakesphorus luctuosus. The sequence continues at coordinate 1,765,333 of VWZD01004032.1, forward strand.
TCTGTCTTAGATTATTCATTACTCATTATTGTAGTTCTTGAGAATCTTTCTTTTGCATATGCCAGAAGGGTTGTTAATTATAATGGCAATGTGATGCTGTGAACACCCACACTTATGACATCATCAAAACCCCAATTTATTTCTCAGGGATCATCATCAAAACACTCTGTTAATAATACCTTGTAGTCATGAGTAATGGAGATAACAGAATTATCTTTAAATGTGGAGTCACAAAAATTATATAGGTAGGCTTAAAGAGTAATTTTTGAAAAGCTAACATTTCTCTCCACTCAGAAAAGAACCAGTTCACAAGTGAGAGAACTCTAAAGCTCTATTCATTATGAGCTATGATTAAACACGGTTTGATGACAAAATAAATACTATTGTTTGTTGCTTTTACCTGCCATATCCAATAATTTTCATAGACTTTCAGAGAGCAAATGTGACATTACAGATAAATGTGATTCACAAGAGTGATTTATTAATGAAGTCCTAATTCATGTATTAGTCCAGAGACTAAAGTATGTTGCATAAAGAACATTGTCCAGAGTTCTATATATAAACAATCAAAGAAGTGTTGGAGTTTTCTTGCTGTGTATCATTGACTCTGGAATTGCTTTTCAGGCTTGAATGCCTCTGTAATGGAAGATGCAAACTGCATGCACATTAAAAAATCCTGAGGATAATTAGTTTGCTAAAGAAGAGCCTTTTGATATGTTACAGAAGTAAAGAATCAGTAACAGCTACTGTACGAAAAGTCAGTGTTCACACTGACTAAAATGACTGTATGATACAATGGAAAATTGGTCTCTGTTGATTTTTAGGGAGAAAAAAAGGAATGAGGCTCCAAACAACATTTTGAATATGTTTCACATCTCTTTTCTGAACTTGATGATCCTAAAATCAGAAGATATCACAGGAAAAAATGTTGCAAACAAATCCTAATGCATTGAAAGAGGTAATAAGACCCAAACAAAGCCAAGAGAGTGTCCAAGTACAAGAGCATTAAATGGTCTGTCACAACATTGTGTGTATATAGGTCAGAGAAGGTCTCCCCACGAATGCACCTACATATGTAAGACAGAAGCAGAAATATTTACAATCTTTCAAATAAAGTCTTTATATAATTTAAATAAATATTTTACTGCCAGTTTCTTAGAGATTTGAACCATGATTGATCTATTTCTCACAGGTCATAAGTAGAGATCACCACAGAGGGACAAAGACAATAATCATTGTTTGAGTTTTACTTTGCTAGTATGTTTAGAAACTTAGTATATGTGGGTAACAATTCTCTGCCACAGGAAGATAGCAGATATCCTTCAAAATACCATGCTTCAGACTGGGCCAGCCACAGATAAGTGTGGCTCTTGCAGTCATGAATCTTTTCAAAATCCTTAATGATATCATTCAGTGCCAAATATCTTTAACAGATCCTGGAATCAGGAAACTGGACTCATTATCTTCGCATTTTGAAATGTATTCTAAAACAGGCAGTCCTCCGCATCAATCAGATAATACAGTGCCAAAACTAGGTAGCTAAAATATCTGTAAAAGCAAAAGCTCTGTATGATTTTGAAAAATGAACCTCAGGTGTAATTAGCTGAGTATAATCAAAGTTCAGGTTCAAATCTCATAGCTTCTAGCTTTTATTCTTTAACTAAGAGTGAAATATCTGTTTCAACTTTTATCATATTTAAGGATTCCTACTGACTGTGAGAGTAGGTAACAATGTGTAAATCCCAGCAAAGAGTTATGTTTTCCACATCTCAGCTATCTAAAGGAAAGTCAGTTTTATAAATAATCAGGAACACAGACGTGATAGAATCTTTACAAAGCATAGGAGCATTTGTTTGCTAATGATTGATGAGAGCAAATATACTACAGAGAGTACCACTCTTTGTCAAGGTGAATTGCTTTTTCTTTCAAAAGCATTCATTTTTTGAATCTGTTGTGATATTAAAATGTAATATCATTCATCTGAACATCCCCATTTAAAATTAGGTGCATGTGATTTATCCCAGGAATAAACAAGCTAAATTCCAGTTGAAAGCAGATATAAATGAAGGTAATGGAAAACTGTATTCTGCTCAGTTGATAATTGTTTCTTAGTCTGTTTTTTATTGTTATGAACAAGAAAAAGAAACTTGCAGGGACTTCTTTGCTTCCCTACTTGGTTTCATTAAACAGGGCTTGGGGTTATTACTGAAATTGTTATAGAAATCCAGTACGTGTCATCCTGAAAATACAGTTTTGAAATATTCCAAGAAAGAGTAAATGTATCTTAAAAAGGTCTGCTCAATCATAATGTTGAAGCTGGGCATTCTGCACTGATGAAAGTACAGAATCATAAAAGTAGCAGGCCAAAAAGAAGCAGCAATAGATTTAATACCTCACTCACTTTTTAAATTCTATGACCCATGTTATTCTTGTCAGCATACAACCTTTCAAAGGTGTACCAAATGAAAGTTAGATACCAAAACTAGGACATATGAATTTTGTTACTCTCCCAACAGTACAAAAACTTTATGCTTTTAACACCTATGAAAAAGAGAAATTAGAAATTTTCTTGATGAAGGAACAGTAATTCTTTGAGATTCCACTTCACTTCTCAGAAATGAAAGTAGAATAAAATATTCAAAAGCCAGAGACTGAAATAGCAACTGTCTTTTGGGACTGGGTGTTGTAAGTAAACATATAAACAACAGCCAACAGAGCCAGAAAGGTCTGCAGAGAAATCTGGACAGGCTGAATTGATGGGTCAAGGGCAATTGTAAGAGGTGCAACAAGGCCAAGTGCCAGGTCCTGTACTTGGGTCACAACAACCCCCTGCAGTGCTACAGGCTGGGGACAGAGTGGCTGGAAAGCTGCCCAGAGACAAGGATCTGGGGGTGCTGGTCAACAGTGGCTGAACATGAGCCAGCAGTGTGCCCAGGTGACCAAGAAGATCAATGGTATCCTGGCCTGTATCAAAAATAGTGTGGCCAGCAGGACCAGGAAGATGAGCATCTCCCTGTCCTTGATATGAATGAGGTTGCACCTTGAATCCTGTGTTCAGTTTGGGGCCCCTCAATTGAGGAAGGACATTGAGGTGCTGGAGTGAGTCCAGAGAAGGGCAGTGGAGCTGGTGAAGGGTCTGGAGCACAAGTCTGTTGAGGAGCAGCTGAAGTAGCTGTGGGTGTTTATCCTGGAGAAAAGGAGGCTCAGGGGAGACCTTATTGCGCTCTACAGCTACCTGAAAGGAGGTTGTAGCAGAGTGGGGGTCAGTCTCTTCTCCCAGGTAACAAGTGATAGAATGAGAGGAAAAGGCCTCAAGTTGCATCAGGGGAGGTTTAGGTTGGATATTAACAAACATTTTCTTCAAGGAAAGGGTTGTAAAACATCGGAATACGCTGCTCAGGGAAGTGGCAGGGTCACCATCCCTGCAAGTGTTCAAAAAACCTGTGGATATTGCACTTGAGGACATGGATTAATGGTGAACGTGGTGGTGGTGCTGGGTTGATGGTTGGACTTGGTGATCTTAGAGGCCTTTTCCAACCTTAATAATTCTATTCCTCTATGATTCTGTGCTCCCTGATTTTTTCCATTTTTTTTTCTCTTTGAATGTTTTCTGGGGCAATTTCTAGTATGCATAGTATTTAATTCAGTGACTGAACAGTATATTGATAAGCTTGTTGGCTGAAATTTCCTTATCTGGAAAAAAGAAAAAAGCTGAAAAGAAATATTACAAGATGAACATTCCTGAAGGATGAAGTAAAACCTATGTAGTAAATGGAACTGGAAGTAGAATTTCCTGTTACAAGAGCTTATGCAAGTCCTTTTGAAGACATCTGTGCTGGGGTGACAAGTTTAAACAATTTCCTTTCGCATAATATGCAATTAATATTACCCAAGCTCAGGTAGTATGGTAGAACTCAGCAGGGAGTTCTCCTGTTAGATGTAATATAAAGTATTTTAAATTAATTAATTTTGGGCTAAGTGAAATAAAGCATTCTAGCCTAAGAATCTAATTTGCTTTACACCTGTGCATTTATAGACATACTGGCAAAATGAGACCAACACAACTGTGAGATACAATCAGATCATATTGTGTTGAAATACAATTGGCACGTGAAATCAGCTGGGATTAGAAATAATAATAGGAATCCATGGAGATGTCATATTCAGCACAGGTCTATAAAAGTTGATGCTAGAATATTGCAGATTTCTGATGTAGTGTATCTAATCCCCAAGAATTCTCTCAGTGGCATGCCAATCTTCACTTTCCTTATCTCACCACTTAAAAGCTTTGATTATACATGAAGGCATTTTCAATTTATTTGGAATGTCATTTACTTATCCCTTCCTGACTTTTGTGAGAAGGCATAATATAGTCCCAAATTATTTGCTGAAGAACATTTGACTCCCAGTTGTCTAACAGGTTGGAGGAAAGAGGGAAGACAGGTTAATAGCTATGCTTTTCTCTCTAATAGATGAGTTTCACTCTAAAGAGGGAAGTGGAAGTGTTTGCTTATGCAAGGCCTTTGAGAAACCTTTCTAAATCCAAGGCAGGGACAAAATGAAAAAATGACTGAACTTCTAAGATTGAGAGTAACCAACTTGATATCTTAAAGAGTCAATGCTCTGCCAAGAGTTTATACAGAAAGGCTATTTAAGGAATGTGTGAAGGAGACAAAAGACTTCTGAAGAACACACTTCAGAAATATGTAGCTACTTAAGTCAGACAAACTGGGAGTTATCCCTCCTCTCTCAGGTCATCATCTAGGGCAGATAGGTACTTCCCAGGGTCATTTCATCAAACGTACATTAAGTACCTATGTTAGAATTATAAACTTGATTTCTGTCTATCATTCTACAATGCTAGATGGAGACCATGTTCTTCGCCTTACACAGAGTAGAAAGGGTGTCAAATGTGTCAGATGTGTTAGATGAATTCTGTGTTGTAGATGTCAAGATTGGTGAGGTGATCCTCCAAATTCTTGATGGAAAGGTTATGTCAACCAAGGATGGATGGCACTTGAATACAGAGCAATGAATACAGAGCAACGAATGCATTCAGCTATTTAAATATTTCATTTAGAAAGTTAAACTCTAGGGCAAATATGCTTTTGTTCTGGTTCCTTTTACACTGCTGTTACATGCTGTGAATGGCTACTAAAAGAGAACATCATTTAATACCAAAGATCAGAACAATTTTCATATCAATCATGTAACAGTTAAAAACTAAGTGTATTATTTCTTAATCACAAGCCCCTCAGATGTGACACAAAGTCCAAAAATCTAACGCATTTTGTATAGATTACAGATGTAAACAAGGATTCAGCAACTCAAACTCATTATTTTTTATTGTCTTCATGTAGGAGTCTAGATGAAAGTTTTCTATCACATATTTTATTCCATCCATAAATGCAATGAGTAAACGAAGTTGTTAGTGCATGATTTATCAGTCCAAACAAGTAGTAAATGTCAATACTGTTTCAGTTTTAGCTACATATATGTGCTGTATCAGGGCCCTCCCAAAAGTTTTACCGACACATTTCTCAAGAGGTATAAAAAAGGAGAAAACACAGGAAAAGAAGTTATCATTTCCAGCTTAAATATGAAGTCTGTTGATCTTAGAATCTGAAAATATTTATCTTATAACCACAGAATAGAAATCAGAGGCTAGAAGTCATAGCTAGTCACTCGCTAGGAAATACTACACAGGAGCTAATACTCTGTAATACAGTTTCAATTTAACAGAAATAAAATATACTCACTACTTGTAGGATAAATCATTTTCTTGAAGGTCATCCTGTCATAGCTGTCCCAGCTGCACAAATAAAAATTAATTATGGTTTTAATAATATATCAAATACATACACTATTTTTGTCTTAAAAAAAATCAGATTTTTTGTATGTAAAAACATTAAGATTTGGTTAGTGCCTTTACTCAAAGTAAGGTGCAAATGAGACCATGTGCCGAAGTCAACAGTATGGATTTTATTTAATAGTAAATGTGAGATAGAGAGATAGAATGAAATAGAAAAGGGATGGAAGCGGGGAGAGAGTGCTAGATCAAGTAGAAGATAGTCACAAGTCATGGATCCAGTGGCGTCTTGTTGGTCCTTCTTCACCCTGGTCTTCTCATTGGTGGGGGTCATAGGGGTGTTCTTCAGGTGGTACCACATTTACGCAGTCCAAGTTCTAAATATCCACAGAGTGGCCACAGGTGCTATTCTCATTACTTGGAGAGATGTGTATGACCAGTTGCTTCCTTTCTCACAGTTTGCCACAATGGAAATTTCTGTCTGGATGCATTAACCAGGATGTGTTAACCAGATCTCACTTCTGCCAAGCCTGGAATTAGTGCCTTCCTGTAACAAATTCCTCCCTTCTGTGCTTACATTCTTGCTGTGGCAGCTTATCTTATGGCAAGTTCCTTCTGTGGCCGTGACAGTGTTTGAGACAGGCAACTGTGTTCTTGACATCCTTACAACAAAGTCCTCATTCTATGACATTCTGAACTTCTTTGGAGACACAACAGACCTTACTCATTTGTAGGTACAGCAGCAGCTCCTCATGAAGTAACTGATTCCCTTACAGAATTCAGTACATCAAGTTTTTAAACAATTATTCCAGTGACAATTTAATTTTCCACACACATCAAAGACAGCAGAATCTATTTGTAGCCAGAATGCTGAAATCCAAAGAAAGGAGATCATAAAATAAGGAAAATAGCTTAATAAAGAGTTGTGGGTCATATAAAACTTTTTTAAATAAAAACAAGACAACTCTAAAAGCCCTGTGGTTTTCTGGTTTTGTTTCATAGCATGACCCCTTCACAATGCTCTAAAATTGTAAAAAGTGTTTCATTTGAGTACATTTTTCATTTAAATTCACCCTAGTCTTAACTTCATTTACACTTTGTTGTTCACGTACAACCACCAAAATAATCATATTTTGGCTTTAGTCTCAAGAATGTGCAAAGGCTGACATGTCATAATTTGAGGCTGCTGGTGTGATTCAACTTCTTAAATGGCACTAAGTCAAACAAATTTCAAGCCAAACCATAAGAAGTTAGGACACCTACTTTTCAGCAATGGCTTGTGGTTCTACTATCATTCTTGAGGTCATTTTGTCCCTTCTCTTACAGTTTGGGGGGAAAGCTAATGGTTGGATATTCCTGAAATCTCACTTTTGAGCATATCACAAAATGATTCTGACTCAGCAGGCCTTTTTGAGAGACAGTAGAGCAGGGAACATTTGGGAACACTTGTAGAGATTTTGTTCTTGCTGTAGTGCTCTGTTTTTTGTGCATCTCCAATGAGCTGAGGGGAAAAAATGTCTGTTGTTGTTCATTTTGTAATATGAAGGAACAGTTTGAACACTGTAAAGCTAATTTTATGATCACCAATTTTGTTCTGCTAACATTGCAATTTAACTGTCAAACAATGGAGAATCAAGTAAAAATGAGTGATTTCTGTACATTTAACTTTCTTAGGTAAAGAATCTCTCCTCTCACACACATTCTTTTTGAAATAAGAGTAAAATATTGTTTTGAAGTTAAAAGAGAATGCAGTGCAAAAATCATAGGGAATAAAGAATTATAAACAAGAATATAAAACTAAAGACCTGGGAGGAACTACAGAAGATACTTTACTCTAGTTATCTGCATTGAAGTGGGATTGAATATGGTTAGATCATTTCTTCACCTAGACAGACTAGTGTTCACCAAGTAATAAGAATTTTCTGGGAAGGGAACGCATAGTCTTCTTGCTCTGCTTTTTGAGATCATTTTGAGATCCTGAGACTGATAACTAAGATCTAAATTAATGCTAGGATTGGTTTTGTATTTTTTCCAGTTCCAGTCTTTCTTGAGGAGGGAATAGAAAGAAAAAGCTATTGAATTGAACTAGTACTGTGCAAAAATATTATTTTGATTTCTTTAACAGTATAATAAATAGAAGCAAAAGCATGTAACCTTGTATAAGAGTCCATATGTCTGTCAGTGTTGGTAAGTTTTTCAGTAGCATGCTGTACGCCTGTTTGTTGAAGGACATTTTCATTTTGTGCATGCCCAGAGATGATGGTCTGCCCTTCTGCTATAATACAACTTCCAGGACACACCTGTTTAGTTTTGAAAGAAGTTGAACTTTTTTTTTCGTTAGAATTCCTCCCGTAGTATGTATGTGAACAGAAGAGTCAGAATCATAAAAATTTCTTCCATTCACAGAATACTCTTTTCCCTCTGGGCTCATTATTAGTGTATTTCATGGCTATGAATATTTAGCTGGATAATTTGAAATTCTTAGCACTCATTTTCAAAGCCAAAAACCAAACCAAACAAAAAGAAAGCAACAACAAAAAAAGGAACTGGGGAAAGAAAAACAACTACAACAACAATCAAACAAACAAAAACAAAAAACAAACAACAGAAACAAACAATAGGAAAAACCCCAAACCATAGCTATGACTTTCATTTGTCTGAGCAGATACTGTGAATCTCTCATTAAGCTGTTTAATTCAATTAAATGAGATTTAATCTCCTTGGTTAAATAACTCATTTATGAGTTTATATTTATGAATTATAACTCATTCCTTTACTTGGTGCTGACAAGGGCAGTATGGCCTCCATGTCCAACTGCAGATGCAACAATCTCTCTGCCTGCCTGCGTGTTCCTCTGTCAGGATTTTTTCCCAGCCAGCCATAGTAATCTTTGAACATACTAGCTAATTTTAGTCAAACCTGAGAGATGTCTGGAGGCCTCAGTAATAATCACTGCCTGAAAATGAGCAACTGATTTATTAAAAAAAAAAAAAGAAAAAAGGGTGAAATCCAAATTATTGTTCTCCATCCTCCCTTTGGCTAAGGCTGAAATGTGAAAGTAGCTATCTAATTATGCACTGGAGAAATCAAACAGGAGAGAGCTACAGGAAACTGAGCTGTAACTGGTGTGGCACACAAAATTTTGCACAGCACTAGGTACGTTTAGAAGAATACGTTGAAATGAGTCAGGTAAAAAAGGTAAATTTCTAAAATAGTCTTTTTCAAGGTAAAGCTGCAGCTTAAATGGCATGTTTACTTAGATGTTTGAACCCTGCTTTAGATACGCAAAAGCTTTTCTGACTCTGGTGCCTTCTTTACCTTGTGTTCAGGTGACAATGTTTTCCAGCTCTTGCCTCCTTACTGAAGCAAAGTCATAGTGAAGGACTCACAAATCTCTATCAAAAATTGCTATTTGGCACAGTCAGACCATTATGTCAGTCTCACTGCTGGCATTTATGCACTGTTTAAACTGTACTTACTTAGTTGATTGAGGAAAAATATCTTATGCTGAGTCACACCAAGGCTTCAGAAAGCTGGAGACTTGAAGTTCATGTAGAGTTCATATCAATAAGTGACTCCAAAGTTAAAAGCACCAAAGATAGATTATTGTAGTATAGTGGGGAGAAAGGGAATAGTGGTGCAACATTCAACATTTTCTGAAAATCAGCCAGTTAGTGATATCTAATATTGATATAATCCTTTTACCTGTATATGGGAATAAGTAAATTAACATGCCTGGACACCAACTGAGGAGCATCCTAAATTCACCCTGTATGTGGGCACTGGGCCATGTCTGATTCACTGCTTCACAATTATCATTTCCTTTCATCTGAGATTTAAAATGTTGGGTACTCACTTGGGTTTTGGCATTCACACACCTTTGAATTGCAGTATTTACCTGTGTTCAGACATCATTAGTTAACTGGTGAACAATTAACACTTCTGGGCTCTGCTGGTCACAGACAGGATGTGGGATCCACAATGATATGTTAGCTCTTTCTCTTTTTTTCTGGTGCCTTCAGAAGTGTTGCCACTTGAGAACAGGCCATCTGAATCACTGAAAGTTATGTACTTATAGCCTCACTTTTGCTGACCTGAGTTTTCTCAGAAAGATCTAATTTTAATAATGTCAGAAATCTTGTTTAGATCATGTATTCCAATAACACATTTCCTCAGACTAGGTAGCACAAGATAAAGTCACACTTTGAGCTAATTTTTTTTTTCAGTTTTCTGAATTTGTGAGAAATGGTGAGTAGTGTCCAAAAGCTACTGATTGCTCCAGGCAGTAAATGCAAAACAATCGATACTAAAGAAAACAGAGATACTCTGTTCCCCATAAATACTGCCTCTAGAAAGAGACTGAGCCTGAGAATAAAAAGATGTTGTTAACTTCTATTTATTTAGCTTTGAACACTGTAATTATCCCTCTCCCAAAGGCCTTGTTTTATAACTTTCTCCAGAAATCCTGTAAAGAATTTTAAAAAGAGAAGAATATATTCCTGTTTCACTCTGTGGAGAGCAATTCAATTTGCTCAGGAGTGTGTGCCTGCATGCATGAACATTTGAATGTGTATGCTGTTAGCAACTGGAATCATGCTCTGATTCTGCTTTAATTTTATCCCAGAGTTGTGGTTTAACCCCAGTCAGCAACAAAGCCCTGCCACAGCCTCTCACTCACTGCCCACCAGTGCAATGTGGGAGAATCCGAAGAGTAAAAGTGAGAAAACTCATGGGCTGATATAAAACAGTTTAATAGGTAAAGCACATGGAAGCAGAGCAAAACCAAGTAATTCATTCACCACTTCCTAGGTCAGGCAGGTGTTCAGCCATCCCCAGGAAGGCAGGGTTCAGTCGTGTGTAACTGTGACAAGGTAAGAAACGCCATCACTCTGAACATCATCCCCTTCCTTCTTTTTCCCTCAGCTCTGTATGCTGAGTATGATGGCCCATAGTATGGGATATCCCGTGGGCCAGTTGGGGTCAGCTGTCCTGTTTTGTCCCCTCCCAACTACTTGTGCATCCTAAGCCTCCTCAGTGGTGGATGGGGTGAGGGGCAGAAAAGGCTTTGTTGCTGTGTAAGCCCTGCTCAGCAGTAACAAAACATCCCTGTTAGTAGCCCATTTTCAAGCACAAATCTAAAACACAGCCCAGTACTAGCTGCTTTGAAGAAAATTCCACCCAGCCAAAACCAGCACACCCAGAAACATGATTCCTTGATAAAAATGCCTAGTTATGGGGGTGATATTGAATAGGTTTCCAAAAAAGTGCCCAAATACTTGGAAACCTTCATCCTATATCAATGCTTAACTGGGGCAAAGGCTAAGAGAAACATATTTTTATAAGCAAAACAAAATAGTGCATAAAAAAATCCTTTTTCCAGATTGATTAATAACTCAGTGGTTGAGGAGCTGGAAGTCATACATCCAATTCCCTTATCTCTCTGATACAGGTTGGAAATGTAAATCTTACACCAGATTCACCAGGGCAAGGCTGCCTGTTCCCCTGCCATGCTCCTTTTCCTCCAGCTTCACAGTGCCACTGAGAAGTACAGATCCACAGAGAAAATTTCAAGGAAGTTGGTGTGTTCCCATTTAAAGCTTCACTTTTTTGACAAATCATCAAAGTCTTTTCATGGTAAAGTAGGTGTCAGACCCATAGAGCATTTCTCACATATTACAAGCCTTCAGTGCATCTGTTGATGCAGGAATGGTCAGGCATCAGAAACTTTCGAAAGCTTTGCATCACATTTTGTATGATTTATAAACATTAACTATGAAGTCATATTTTACATAAAGAGAAGAGAGAAAGAGATAAGCTACTGGGTTTGGTATTTTGTTGTTTGTTTTGTTTTCTTGGTTTTGTTTTTTTTTTTTTAATAGATGCTTCATTTCTCTGTTCAGCAGCCAATATAATAAAGCTTAGTTGTAATCCAATCTTTTTCACTTTCCTATTTCTTTTTTACTTCTGTGTATTGACTGGGAAGTATGCTGAATAGGATTGATCGATACCCTACTGTCTTCTACACGGATAACCACTACAGTCATTTTCTTTCCAAAGAACTTTTTATCTCTTATGGTTGAGGTTTATAAATATATTAATTCTCAATACAATAGAACCTGCTGCTTTTCAGAAATGTACTGTAAAAGAGGATCTCAGTATTAGTTTATCTCCACACAAGGTGGCACAGTTATCACTAATTATAGAACTGAAAACTTCACCTGTACCAAGTTACAGTAAAAGGACTCAGAATATTTTTCTTAACTTGTAGTGCAAATGAAACTGTCACTATTAAACTGGTGATTAAAAAAAACAACAGCCTTTTTGCATATCGCCAGAGACAAAGCAGCATTCATCTTCTGTCATTGGAGATACCCAGTAGTCATAAAAGCTCGTATCCAGATCTGCTGAGAGGTGTATGTAGCTTGCGTGATTGAAACAGATGATTTGCAATTCATATTGAAATACTCATAAGTCTTTCATGGAGGAGCAAGTTTGAGACTATTATCTATGGATGCAGGCTGCAAGATTTTTTCACATTATCACATTTTTCTAATCATAGTATCATATGGCCTCATGAGACCCCACCTGGACTACTGCATCCAGGTGCAGGGTCCTCAGCTCAAGAAAGATGTGGATCTATTGGAGCTGGTCCAGAGCGGGCAGTGGGTGCCCCATCCCTGGAAGTGTTCGAGGCCAAGTTGGATGGGACCCAGAGCAACCTAGTCTGATGAATGCTATCCCTGACCACAGCAGGGCTGTTGGAACTATATGATCTTAATCCTAACCTTCCAATCCTAACCATTCTATGTTTTTACTCTACTTCAGCATAAGTTTCCATATCTAGAAATCAGTTCCTTTCTCACACTGTTTTTGTTTTAAATGGATTGTGCAAGGTGCCTCTAGTCAAGTTATATTTATCAGTTGAATAAAGAGACCAAGTTATCCAAGTGAAATGGATTACTATTTAGTGAAAAAAAAAAAGAAAAAAGATAACAAAGCTGAATGTGATCAGTTCAATGCAAACATTCACAAGGCTATTTCCACTCACCCACCCTACACCCTCACCCTTTGCTAAAAACCTGTAAGGGTAAGTTTTATATGAGGATTGGGTTGGGTTTTTTTCAGTCAGGATAATAGTTTCTGGTATTTTTATGAGAAAAGTGACAACCTGGTAATACAAATAAATTGTAGAGGTAACAACAGGAACTGCCTTCTTCTGTTATACATACCTTTTGTTGTTACCTCTTCAGCCACCAACTGTTGACTTTAAATAGGTACACAACACAGATGTGTATTGAGAATCAGAACCCAAGAGTCTTCTTTACTATCTTCTTGTTCATGGCAAAACGCACATAGGATGAAAGGGTGAAGAACTCTGCCACTGGTGTTTCCTGCAGGATATGCTGCTTTCCTGTTCCTCCTTCCTGTTGCTCTCTGCTAGATGATAATGCTCTGAACACTGCCTCACCCTTTGATATATATCTGAACTATATTTTAGAACAACTCCTGACATCAGTTCCCTCCCTTCTCCACCTGGAAGATTACCTGTAGTAACTTAAAAATCGGTATGTTTTCTTAGGCTGTTCAATAACATTCTGCAGTGAGGGAGATCCTACAATCTGCCCCACTGCTCACCTATTCCTGCTGCTATAAAGGGGTTTTAATCTTTAAACTGATTCTTCTCTGTTGATATACGATCTCATTACTTCTTTTACTATGCTTGGTAATTATGAAGACCACTTCATCCTCTTTCTGTCTTCAGCCACCTTTTCTGCACTTGAAGTCCATTAGCATTACTCATTCATGCCTGTCTTCTCTAGGTAATACAGCTGATACGGGTCATGTCTCCTACAGCTCTGAATATTCATATGGTTCTCTGGTTTCTCTTGAGTGGTCTGCAGCCTTCAAAATGGATATTTGTAAGTTTCAAGTTGTCATTTAAATTTTACCCTCATGAGACATTAAATGACACCACTCAAAAGCCTGAACTGTCATTCCCAGGGCCTGATTGGTTTACCTGTGATTAATCTGTGATAAAACATATTTTTTTACTGTTATCTAGAACCTTTCACTCTCAGTGTGCATGCAAACAATAAGTGTGGGGATATTAATGCCTAAAAAGTACTTCTAGTGGCATTAGCCCATAGACAGTGGAATCTGAATTTTTTAAGTGTTTTTGAAGGTGTCTTGTGCTAGTGGATGTAAATTATTGTAATGGATGTAACAAAGTAAATATTCCCTTGTTCCAAAGAAAAGTAAAATAGCTATGCTGCCCTCATGCTTACAGCCATCTGGCTGAAGCCCTCCTCCTGTGAGTATTTGCTATTCACATTTGGGTTTGTTTTTTTTCCTGAATAATGTACTTTTATAGTTCTTCAACTATTCAACTTTTTTCTTCATTTGTAGGATTTTAGACGCTACTGTTAAAAAGTGTAGAACTGAGCACAGTATAAGGTTTGTCAGTCAGCCACAATAATATATACTTACAGCATCCCAACAGCTGAAAGTTGTTCTGTATCTAAAAACATAACGATGCATAGAATTATTTTATTATTAAATCAAGCCCTGAGTAAATTCTCTTTGAAATAATTTATGGCAATTTTCAGTCAGATTGAAAGTTACAGTAAGTTAATAGAGTGATTGATAAAGATTCAAACCATCTGTGTAAAATTCTAGTTGTGTTGAAAAGATCTTACTGTTCAATAATTAAATATCATTTATTGTTTTAAGAAAATTAACTGCTGTATATAAATAAAGACATATTGAGTTTTATATATGAAAGTTGTGTTGGATTGTGCAACAGCCATTCTACGCATGCTCTACCAGTGTCTGTAAACTCATCAGGTATAATCTATCATAGTAAAACCACTTCAACTTCAGTTATATTTTTTTGTGGTGGGACATTTTAAGACCAGTGACAAAGTCAATATCATGGGGTTTCCCATCATATTGAAACAAAGATCAAAGGTTTGGCAGTTGAAAAATAAATCTGATTTTATCTTTTTTGTTTGTTTATTTGTTTGTTTTTAAGTAGTATCAACAGTTCTCCAGGAGTAATAAAATTGCATGCACTTAAACCTAAGATGAATTAGTAATATTTTGTTCAGATCAAATACACTAAACCTGTTTCTATGGTGCTGTGGCTATTCCTTTAATTACCGGCTACAGGACCTTTTCATATGTTACCATCAGGAATGTAGTCTATGTTAAGGACTGGTTATCATTTATATAATTAATGCAGAATTACTGAAAAATATTTTGATGGGAACCTTCCTGGAAGTGAGGGAACTAGTGGAATTACACTTTTTTCCCCAAAAAATATAAAATAAATGAGGCTAACAATTAAAACACAGTCAAGAAAATTTAAATAGAGACAACCCAGATACTGTTAATATCTTTCTTGCAGAAGTTAATGTAAATTTTATTTGCTTGAACACTTTTTTTTCTTCCTTAGTGTGGACTGTGTATGAAAACCTGTTTTAAGTAAGGCAAGGTTTCACTCATTATTGTCTGCTATATTTGTATTATTTTTTTCAGGCAAAGTTCTATTTTACTATAGATATCAATATAATGTAAAGACAGGTGAGAGACTAAATGCATTAGCTTTTATTCAGGTGCATTTGTGTGGAAGTTGCCTGGCAGTGGGATATTTCAGTAAAGTTACATTACTCAAGAGAACAATAAAGTATGTTATAATATTCATAGCATTTGAGTGTGTAGACTATAATTTTCAGAGGATGAAGTACAGGTGGGGAGGTTTTCTAACACTATGGCTTTCAAAGCTTTTGTTTTTCTGAGTTTGAAAAACCTAGGGGGGATTTTGTAAATGCAGCCATAAGACAGTAAAAACTGGGTTTTTTATTAGGATTACAGCATTTAAAGAACTCTTCAAAGAGCTGACTGGGGCAACATTTCAGTTGAAATTTGTGAAAAATGTTCAGTGTGTGAATTGGGGCTCTATCACACTTCAGTTTCTGACATGCACTGATTTTTCAGTGCATCTGTCACAAGTCAATTATATTTTTCACTTATTGAGGGCAAACCAGATAAGGAACTGCTGTGTCTGGTGACATCTACTCCATTGTCCCTTCTGTTAAGATCCAAGCTTAGATGGTGAGAGAACATGTGTACCCAGCAAACAAACAGTAGTGTTTCTTCACAATACACTCACAGACTTCAGGGACTGGGGCAAATATCACCTCTTGAACTGAAAGCAGACACTCCATATCTAATTGCCTCTGATGGGTTTTTTGGTTTTTTTACTCCTTTGGGAATTAAAAAGTGTTAAAAAGGCTAGACACTTCAAAAATATACATAATTTAGATCTTTTGAAAGACTACCTTTTTTTTAGCATGGGCAATACTTCAGCTTGCAGCTCTTATTATATCTCCAGAAGGTGTTTCCTCAAATATATTCTTTCTTCTTAATCAATTTAAAAGCTTTTCAGTGTCTTTGCTAACTGTCTGTTACTTTTTTCTTTCCCTGGAGACTTTATCCCAAAAGGAAAATGTTCCAGTAGAACAACTGGGAAAGGAAAATTCAAAAACAAGAAAAAACGTTTTTCAAAGCCTTTCGGTCTTATTCAATGGTAGCTGTCATTAAAATTAGTAGTTACTTATCCTCCCCACCAGAAAATCTCTCTGTCTATGAACTTGCACAAATCATATTCATTGTCATCAGTCAGACACATGGCAGAGCACAGAAGTGCACAGATATTTTACCCAGGACAGACACATCAACCTAAGGCAGTCAGACTTCATTATCATCATTGACAAAATGCAGCCATGCAGCAAGTTAAAAATGGAGCCTTTATGAATGCTAAGTCTGACCAAAGGCTGAATATGATGCTGCTAGGATGGGCCCTGTGCCTTTTGGAGCAGCATCACAGTGCACTGCATACCTTCAGCTCCTTTCCTAACCAATAGAATCAGAACAATATATTGAACCACAAATTTTCCTACCCTGCTACCAGTTTTAGAAGGAGCAATTCTGGCTGGCAGTGCTCTGTATTAATTGCGTTTTCACATTTCAGTTCCTGTTCCTAAGTAAAAGCTTTATATTTTAAAGGTAGGTCTGCCAGAGAATCCAAAGGACTGACTCCAGTGTTAGCTGTATCTGGCTGTCATTAATTTAGCTGGCTCAGGTACTGATCATGGTGTAATAGCAGCAACACAGAGATTAGAATTTACAGCCCTTTTTAAATCAATAGCAGGACTGTTACTGACATATGGGATGCCTGTTGTAGATGTGTCTACGGATACTGAAGTCCCTGAGTTGCACTGCAGAGGACAAATGTGAGAAGGATCAATTCAGATTAATCAGTTTAACCAATACAAATTTTGAAAGTTGCAATTTTTCTGGAATGTAATAGTGTAACGTCTGGCATGTTATTTTAACCTCTTAGATTGCTTTTAAACCTACCTATCTTAGTTTAGCGATCAGGCTACCTCAATACACAAGACTACCATGAGTCCTTCTTCTCCTCCCAAAAGTGTAACTCATGTAACCAATGCCTTCTTTCTCTGCCTAAAAACCCTGACATGGATGATACATAAATGCAGGTAGAGAGGTCTGGGCATGCTCTGAGACAAAGGAAGCTGCCTCTGGACATCAAGAAACACTTTTTCACTGTTGGAGTTACTGAGCACTGGCACAGGTTGCCCAGGGAGGAGGGGTGTCTCCCTCCTCAGAGATGTTCACAAGCCTGGGCAGCCAGCTCTAGGTGGCCCTGATTGAGCAGCAGGGTCGGGCAACATGACCCTCAGCAGTCCCTTCCAACTTGGACCATTTGTGATTGAAAAATCTTTCGTCCTCCCCTGCAAGAACTTTTTCTAACATTCTGATCTCTACATCAGCCAGCTCAGACTATGTTTCCTCAGAATCTGAGCCGTACTTCAGCTGCCATTCCGCTATCAGGACTGTAACACGTGCCACAAAACAGGAATTGCTAAGGACACCTTGTGTACAACCAAGCCTCATTACCGCTCCTCATCAGGCTCTACAAAACAGTGCTTGCCTGGAGAAAGGCACAAGCAGAACTGGTCCTCTCACATTTAGCACTTTCCATTTATGAGACCAGAGTTTGGTTTCCATGTAAGACTTGGGTCTTAACAATCTGCTGGTAGACAGGAAATGTGAGTTGCCCACTTTGCCATGCAGGAAAATACTGTAATTGGTTCAGTAACCAGTAGTCTGTCTCTAAACTTTGTGTTTTAATTTCTACTTATATTATTGAGGAACTCAGGACCGCTGTGTATCATATTATTCACTAAAATAAATTATTAATAATTAATTAATAATTATTATTAATTAATAATATTAATTAAAATTTTTTTCTCAGGATGAGTTTGTTGCCGGATGGAATAAGGAGTATTAGAGAATAGTGGATGTCCAGTGCCAGTTTTCACTTTATCACAAAAAGGCAATTGTGATAAATCAAGTTTTCTATTGTTAAACAAATTGTTCCAAATAGGCACCATTTTGGATAATGGTACACGGGCTTTTATTAAAAGCACTTCTGAGGAAAATTTTGTAGGGGTGTATATTTTTTAATATCCATTTCTACACCCATGCATGTTGGATGTGTCACATACGTGTATAGATTCCCTGTAATTTATTCAGGTTCATTCCATTTAGAAGGAAAGAGAGATATAAATATTCTAAATCTTGCTTAAGAGCTTAAATCATAGCAAATTGCTGTGTACCAAACAGGATCTCTTTCCCTAAGCATTAGTGTTGTAAAACTCTCTGAAATTATAAAATGGGATGGAAAGAACAAGTTAATATAAAGCAGGCAAATGGTACAAGGTATAATTTATTTGTCTGCCCCAGCCCTCAGAAGTTTTTACCATTGATGATCAAGCATGTGAGCCTTAATGGTGAGCAAATTAAATGACAGTTTAAATCCTACATATGTGGATGTGCATGTGGTGATACTGAAGATTTCTATTCACAGCAGTAACTCACTTCATGTGCTTCTCGAAATACAACTGTGAGAACTGGACTATTACTATGCTTCTCTATGGCAGCGCTATTTATCTTCATATTTTGCATTACAGCGGGATCCTCCAGACTATTCGCAGTCACTGAGCCCTTGTGTCTCATCCAGATCTACCCTATAACTCTGAATGAAAGCCATAAACTTTTTCTTCAATTTTCTTTCCCTGTTACATCTATACAAAATCTGCTGTTAAGACAACCATCTTTAATCAAAAAATAAGTAAAATCATGAGGTTCCTCTCAGATAAATAATAACAAACTTCTCATACAGAAGACTCTCTGTGTATACTAGCATTTATTTGAGACATATAAATAAAATTCACATCTCATACTGCCTAAATGCAGTTGCCAGAAATTTTGGAAGCCAGTAAGCATCTCTCTTCTGCTGAGAGGATCCTTGGTACTTCATCTGTAACATTTGGGAAGATGTTCTAAAAGTAGCAGCACAGATACTTTCTGTTCTTTTTCACCCTCTTTGGCTGCTAAGGGTACCAAGAACTGTAGGACTGCTAGCAATATAATCACTTTAATTCTCTAAGGCTTGTTATCATGCCTGAAAGGGTACAGTTTATTCCTATAAAAGGTAGGAACATTGTACTATCTATTAAAAATAAAAGCATAAATACCAAACATTAGTGGAGTGATTCAGTAAAGGTCAACAATTATACACTGAATGCAGTCACTGATGAGGTATTTTTCAGTGTGTATGGCCAGCGATGCAGCAACAGATCGCCAGAGTTTGGAGTGGCTTGTGCAGGCTTTCCTGGAAAAAGCAGAGTAGGGAGTACAGAATCCCTGAAGCAATATTTGTCTATTTTATTAAGATGATAATAGACCTCTGCAGTATTGTAGTGATCTTTGTTTCCTTTCATCTTAATTAAGGAAGCTACACAAAACTCTGAAGAGACAGGCTAATTATTTCAGGTTCCAGAAAGGGCCAAGTGAGATGCCCTAAGGCACATAGGGAATGGCACAATCAGGAGCTGAGCCAAAGAGATGAGTGAGACTTCAAGTGCACCTTTTTCTGTAAAGAAAGTCAATCACAGGAAACCTGTCCTGCTTTTCAGAGATGCAAAGCAACTGCACTATTTGGCAGCTTCGTGGGTGGTGAGCCTTGCAGAGGGAAAAATAGGTATGTTTGATTTTCTTATGTTCAAAGAAAAACGAGAAGCTTTTAGGGCTATTAGCCAGCTTCATTTGACAACAGGTTTTAGACCCACAAAACAATCTGAAAACTGTGGATTCTCTATGTATAAATGGAATCTTCCACTGCAACAAAAGAACAAAAAAATTATTGCTCCACACTAATTTTAATTTTAAACACAGATTTTGAATAGCTAAACAAAATACCTAGCCTTTTCAGACTGCTTCAATGTGCCCAATGTTTATATCTAGCTTTATCTGCCCAATGTGTCTGTTCTCATTCAGGATATTTTCTTTCATGATTCAGAGGGAGCAACACACCATTCTCATTTAGGTTCCTTTGATCCTTTCAAATCATATAATTATAGCTACATTAGGCTGGAAATGTGGTGAAAATCTGCTTCTCAAATTTCTTTACATTTAAGATAATTGAAGAAAGAAAAATAACAGTGATATTTGCATATCATTAAATAAAGAAATGCCTTAAAAGAGACAATCATGTGGCAATTTCTAATAAATTTATTCTTAGACAACCTTAGAGGTGTAAACACAAATTTTGGTAATCATTTTTACTCTTATTTCTTCAAGAAATTATACCTGGCTACAGAGAAAATAGAGAAGATGCATAATATAAAATCATCAGCACTACCTTCCTCCTTTGTTTTTAAACACCAAATTTTTATTTTTGTTCTGATTTCAGACTGAGTTAATTGCCTTATGGAAGAATATATTACGAACTATCAGATAGGAAAAAAGTATCTTAGTTATTAAATCTTATCCTATCAGAATACCAAGGAATAAAGAAGAGAAAATGTTTCAGTGTGATGTATCTGTCATGATCATGAGTGTGTAATTATTGTGTTGCAGTACTGAAACAACTGCAAGTCACCTTCCTGTACATCTTGCCTTGTGACATTTCAAAAGTGCAGATGATTTATTCCTGTATACAATGTTCAGAGTAAGACTTTAAGTGAAGGCCATGTGTTAACATGATACCTGTGGAAGTGTAGCTCTGCCATTGGAGAGCTCCAGTTTGAATCTCAGAAGGCTTCAGTTTAATTCGCTGTCTAACACAGAGTCTGCGTTCTTCAGTTCCCCATATACCTATTTTCCTCCTGCTCTATCTGTCTCTCAGCATGCCAGTCTGGCTTTCAGGTACAGCTGATATCAGCTGAGATTCATCTCATCTATGTTAGGAATCTAAAACTAAAGTGAGTACACTCTAGAGACAAAAACAAGTACAAA
Source organism: Sakesphorus luctuosus (assembly GCA_013396695.1). Classification (NCBI taxonomy): domain Eukaryota; kingdom Metazoa; phylum Chordata; class Aves; order Passeriformes; family Thamnophilidae; genus Sakesphorus; species Sakesphorus luctuosus. The sequence goes on from VWZD01004032.1 coordinate 1,786,529, forward strand.
GTAGTGTTCCAGCTGGGGGTTGAGTATATCCAAGGAGGGAGACTCCAGAGCCCTTCTGGGCAACCAGTACCAAAGTTTGACCCCCCTAACAACAAAAAAGCTCATTTGTCTTCCTGTCTTACCTGCATTCGAAATGAGTCACTTAAATTACTCTTTAGGTCCTTTAAGCAGAAGAACATAAAGAAATAATTTGCTTTGATTTTTCACCTAGACGTGAACTGTCTAAAGGTAAATGAAGCACACAACATTTCCAGCTGCAGTCAGATAGGTTGGTTGTCAGAGGAATAAACTCCCAAGGGTGTTAATTATATAATTCAAGCCCTTAGTCTCAATAAAGAATTTGAACTTGCATTTCCACAGTTGGATCCTTTAGCCATCAGACTATTGGACTATTCTATGTAGTGAAGTAGTAGTTTTCCATCTCTTTTTTTGGTTTTGTTTTTCCATTAACTGACTTCCATTCCAAGCAGATTCATGTTTTGGATACCCAAAGAAAGGAAGATAAAATAGTAACAGTTCTAAGTTAGGCCACTACTTATTCATCACATCAGACTCTTCCCACTTTGTTTCCTTTTGGGTGGTTATGGTAGCTCTCCTCAAAGATGACTACTGAAAATATGCATCTGTCATGACCCCTTCTCCCTCTGAGTATTATGGGTAAAATGGGCATCTATCAGCTTATAATTTCACTGAGATGTACATAAGAAGCACAGCATTTTGGATCTTGTTTCTATATATGTTGGTTAAACTGCATACAGTGTTGTGGTACTAAATACACTGAAGGCTGGATCAGCTGTGCCTTGGACAAGAGATGATCTGCATTACTGCATAAATCTATGTCCATCACTTTCATTTTTTGTGCAAAGTGGAACAGCTTCAGCTCTGCCTTTTACTACACCATGAAAGCAATGTTTCTAATATCTGCTACCCATGGCTCACTTCTCCTCATACCATCTTCCCTAGGGAAAAGAATGGATGCATAATCTTTTCAATTGTTTTTTCTTGCTTGTTTGCTTTTTAATAACATCTATATCCATATTCCTGTACTATTGTAATAAAAATTATAGGGTCAATAAAACATGCCACAAGCTGGAGGCAGTAAGCCGTGAGGTTTGAGGTTATCCTTGTCCTAGGGGTATTAATCCTATACTTTCTGGCTGGAGTCCCCCCAGCTCAACTCCCCGCCTCCCTTTCTCCTTTCTCTTGCTCAGTGGTGCCCAAAGGCAGCTACATATTTAGAAGAGTTCTCCATAGCTGCTTGTGTCCATAAGGCACCACCGATTTTGTGACACAAGCAGAAAAATCATTGTTTAATTACTTAAAGCTAAGGAGCCTTAGAGGACTACATAGGGGTTTTTTTTGTATATGCAGTGATGCAAACATAGAATTCCCCTTACAGCCATTGGAATGGACCTGCTGTTTGAGCTCTGGGAATTATTAGAGATGCTGTGAGCACAAGTCATTACTGTGATCCATTGATAAAACACAGGGAATCTTTTTCTTTACTATTGAGATTTCTATTGAATACTCCCCTAATTATGTTGCCAAGTGGTCAGTACTAAGAAGTCAATATATGTGTGAAATTTATTATGGAGAACTATTTGAATATAATACCACTGTTCCCTCTGCTGAACACAGTTCAAATTTAATCAATGTTTATTCATGTGCTTAACTCGAAAGTACATGATTGAATCAACAACTTCTGAGCACTACTGAGGTCACTGATGTAAAGACAAATGGCTTTGCTACCCCATTTAGGATTCTCAAATAATGGAAGGTTGTTTAATGGAAACACCCATTCTACTGTGGGTATGTTTATAGGCCATTTTCTTATTTAACTGTTCCTTGATGTGGTGTTGTTACTTTTACATAAATACTAAAGTTATTCATTACATTGGACACTACATGGAAATAACAGCAGGAAAAAACCCATGGAAATAACAGCAGGAAAAAAAATTTAAAAAATTAAGTAAAATGCTTACTCATCTTCAAGCAAAAACCCAAACTTGACCAGCAGTATAAGGGAGGTGATTCTACCCCTACTGCATCCAGCTCTGGGGTCCTCAATACAGGAGGTTCAGTACATGGAGCTGTTGGACCTGGTCCAGAGGAGGCCATAAAAATGTTCCAAGGGCTGGAGCACCTCCTTTATGGAGAAAGGCTGAGAGAGCTTGGTATTGTTCAGCCTGGAAGACAGAAGGCTCCGGGGTGACCTTACTGTGGCCTTTCAATATATATAGGGGGCTTTCTAAAAAGGCAGAGAGATAGTTTTTACCAGACTTGTACTGACAGGACAAGGGACAATGGTTTTAAACTGAAAGAGGATAGACTTAGATTAGGTGTGTGGAAGATTTTTTGGATTTTTTTCAAAATTAAGGTATTGGGACACTTCAAAAGGTTGCCCAGAGGTTGTGAATGACCCATCATTGGAATTGTGATTTATGATCATGATAATTTAGAGTCTCCATTTGTCCCTTCAGAAATATAAGAATTCATCACCATGATGAAATTGCTGAGGTTTAAGGTTAACCTTCCTACTTTAGTTAAAAGGATGTAGGAGATCAATTGTATTGAGAACAAAAGATGTGTACAACCAGTACTGCAGGAATCAAGTAATTTAACATTCTCTTAACCTATAAAAGACAATGGCACCTACAATCTGTCCCCCAGCCAGGCGTGCTCACACTCTGAACCACTCAGGAGCAGGGCCAAGCCTTAACTGTAAGCCTGTCAGTCTATCTTCCCTTCATTATGAACCCTACATTTTAAAATTCCTGTAATTTAAAAAAAAAAAATCATTAATCTAAATAGTCACTCTTTGGTATGCTTCCCTGTAGACATATACAACAATAAATGAGGCAGACTTCTAAACAAAGAGCAATCAAATGACATACAACTCTAGCCTCTCCAACCCATTAGTTAAAAGCACAAGAAAACAGTTGAACGCTATTGAATGTCAGCACATCTGAGCTACTACAGATAGAAGAGAGTCTAACTCATGGACTGCAGTAAGAAACCTAAACTCCACTAGGAATCTTAAAAAGCAGCAGGAAAGAAAAACAGGTTGCTGAATTAAAGGCAGAAGTCCATTTCAATGCTACTTCTTAATCTTCCAAGATTCTGTCCCCTTTATTAAGAAAACAAATCACTCTTCTAAGGCATGAAAAACTAAAGAACCCCCAAAAAATAGAAAAATAATATGGTTAAGTATCAACATGTGGATACTTAACTCTTTGATCAGATCGATACTTTGGGATAGGTGATTTATTGTCTAAATCATAGAATTTTTCTAGAAGCATTTGTCAGCCTCTTGTCAGGTACTGTCTTTGGGGTTTTTTCTTATTTTTTCAGAAACAATCCATATAAGAAGACTTTTTATGTAAGTGCTCAAAGGCTTGAGGAACTCTAAGTAGATCAGAGAGGGTGTGTGAAAACTAGCTAAAAAGTTTTCTAAGTAATTTTATCTACAAATTGCTCGGTTTGGCCCAAGTTCTCAGCCATCTATTTTCATCCTGAAAGCAGTTCATCTTCAGTGCTGGTGGCAAAATTTTACAAAGAGGGATTTGCTTAGCGCGCCTAACGTTGAGAGCACCTAATGTTCTGAAAAATGAATTTGGAAAACTTCCCAGATTGCACATCTGCCCCTAAAACATGAGAATAATGGACTGAATAGGAGAAGGGAGGATTAAGTGAACACTTGCACTCATCTGTCTTTCCTTACCTAAACCTGTGTGGTATCTCTGGATGACCTTTGTCTTAAGCACTCCCTCAAAAATCCTGGCCACCAGATTTCAAAAGCAAACCACCTCTCTGACAGGCAGATGTATGGATGTGATACTGCAAATCAGCTGGTTATACAAGCACCATATGTCAGCAGTTGGAAAGAAGGTGCCATTGGAAGAGAACTCACACTATGATTAATTAGTAGGTTGAGAGGCCTTTTCTTGCTGCTACTCTTTTTCTTTCTTTTGTGCTAGTGACTCTCATCCTGCCCTGATAATGTAGAAAATTTTCCATGAAGGGCTCATCATTCTCTAAATTAAATAAAGGTGGATCACAAAATCACAGCATTTACAGCCGAACAGGATTCTCAGATCATCACCTCCTATTCCTCCTTTATGATGCTGTTTTACAGAACGTATTTTCTTGACCTCTGTCTACTTGGCAGTACAATCCAAGAAGTTTGGCCTCAGGTATTTGCTGTCTGGGAGAATCCCAAAGCATAATATATGTCACTGTCAGAAAACATTTTCCTGATAATCAACAAAAACATTCCAGGTTTAGGTTGATTAACTCTCATTAGCTTTTACAACAGATATCAGATGAAATTACTTATTTCATCCCTGGTGTATAAATCTGGGCATAGAAAAATAAATAATAAATTTAAAACAGATCTCCAGAGGACAAGTATCTCCAGTATCTGTTCTAGCTCTACCTACTTACCAAAACTAATGAAACTATAGCTGGTTACCCCTCACTTCAAACTATCAGTTGATGTTTCCTCTTGCTGATTCCTTTGCTACCACTGCTTACAACCAGTGATGGTGAAAGCCTGCACTCTGGATGTCTGCCTCAAGCAGGTATTTACTAATTTATTTTAGATTTCAGTTAGTATGGTTCCACTGGGGAATGAATGAAGAATTTTAACTTTGAAAAATACATTAGTACCTCTGATGCAAATTGGAGAACTGAAAAGTTGTGAGTTCGTTGAACCTGATATCCAAAACATTTATTTTTTAACTACAAAAAATTACCACATTTGTGATCAAAATAAAACTTCCTTGGAAATTTGACAACATCCACTTTGCAAATAACAGTATCTTCCCCCAGGTATGTGTTACCACTTCAGTGAGCTACTGTCCGGGTGGAAAAGACAGTGTAAATTACATCCTGAACCATTTTGCACAAAATCAGCCAAGTATGAACAGACAGCATGGAAAATTTGGAAAGCTCAAACAGTCCTTCCATCATCAGATGGAAAAGGCCAGTCATCTCTAGCTGGCAAGCAATGCCCCAGGGCAAAACCCTCTTCAGTGATCATACTTTGATCTAGAATGGGATGGCTGAATTTGACCTTGATGTCTACTTGAGCTGTACATGCTTCCTGGAGCTTAAGCACTATGTTTTCAAATATTGTGCCTGCTCTGTGCATTACCCAGATCAGAGTATTGTGCCCTGAACCAGGCTTTCACTATGTTCACTTCCATTTTACTTGGAAGGTAAATAGAGTAGAAATACATGGTGCACTGAATGGAAAGGTAAAATGGATATTGAGTGCTGGTATGACCTCCCTTGAACCATCAGCAATAACTGACAGTCTCTAGCCTCTGGCCAATGCCTATTCGTTTTAGAAAGTAAGAAATATATCTACTATCTGATATAAATTTTGAGATTTGAATTGGGATCAATAACCACAGCCCTAGTACACTGAACGTTAACTGCCATCAATTATTGGAAAGTACTAGTACATTTTCCTTTTAGCAAAAAATATTAAAAAACTACATAGAACAAAGTCATTTTTAAGGCTAGCACTACGCACAATTAAATTCTGAACTATTTCACTTCAAGCAAACCTAGTGGCAGAAAAAGGCAAGGTAAGATGAATAAATAAAGATATTTTTTTCTTACCTTCTAATTTTCTTCCAGGCCACTTTGATCTTATGGGATTTTGATGGTGCTGTTCTTAGCAAAATATATCCTACCTGAAGGACAAAAACATAACCAGATGTTTGCCTGTGGACTTTGCAAATACCTGCAACCAGGTTTTATCTTAAGCTTGTTCTACTAGTTTGACTGCATAATTTAATTCAGTGCCTAGCATTGAATTTGTCTTCATGTCCTAGCCCCAAATTTGCTTTCTTTTGTCTGTTTAAAAGTGAGGAGATATTGGCTCCTCTCAGATAAGGTATTAAAGCAAAATTCCATTTATATTTGCTAAACACAGTGTTGTTACAAGTAAATGGTATACCCAATTGTACTTACAAAACAAAACATCAATTTTAATAATTACAACTGCTGCTACTTTGAATTTAGGGATATACATTAGCTAATGTAAGACAGAAGCTGTTACAGCTTACTATTCAGTCATTATTGTGCACACAGTAATTTTTCCACATATAATGGCTAGATTTTTACATAAACTCTGGGGAGTTACAAAAGTAAGTGAAGATATCTGAACTGAGAAGCTTCTGCTTAAATGGGATCTATCTGTTTATCTATATGTGTAGGTATTTATACACATCCATGCAATTATGAATAAATAAAGCATTTCACAGGTGTGTTAGAATGTGGAATACTTTGGAAGCATTTCCTAGGAATCAGGCTTTTTCACACGTCACACTGAGCTACAAGACAAAACAAGATTACAGCCATGAGCAGAGTGCTGTAAAGTGAAACTGCCCTGTGCAATCAGACGGGTGCCCATTGTGACACACATGAACACGTGGCCAAATGATGCATTTATACACAACACCTGTGCATGAAGTGGCAAAACAAAAAAAGGTAAGGCAGTTTGCAGTGTTTTCAGATTAGCCACTTTGTTAGCCATAGACAGTTCATCAGCTGCAGTTTGCCCTTCTCTTAAATGTATTTTAAGGCTTACTTACATTTAGAAAGCTTATCTGTAAGATTCCTTATAAATTTTTTGAAAGGATTTTTAAGGTCAGATTTAAGGAAGGTGACCATGGTAAAATGATCATTTGTTGTTAAAGTTTAGGATGTTGTTCAGCCTGAACCTGGGAAACAAGCTAACCATGGAGTTTGACTCATCTCCTAAAAGTTCTCTAGGGAAATCTCTCTGCATACTCCTTGAGACACCCTGAAATTCTCCCCACCTCTTCTCTTATCACTTCTGTAGCTATCAATAATTGTACCTGCATCACCTTTCTAAATAGTTCCCCCAATCATATTTACATGGTGTTGGAAATAGTATCCAGTCTAGTTGTATTCTTTAGATACTAAAATAATGGAAACACTATAAATAAATAAATAGAAAAAATTCATCCTCAAAATCCAGAATAAATAATCAGAAGGAAAATATAGAGAGTATCGTTTTTCCACCAATGAAGTACCAAGTCCTGTGCCAAGGCAGTAGTTGCAATAAAAGTATTTGAGGGGTCAGTTATTTTGTTAAACCATTTTTGTTATTTGGATTTACCAAAATAGCTCACCCCCTGAAAAATTTTGTCAGCATTAGCCAGATTTTCATATGAGGTCTCCATGAATGCATTTTTTAACTTCTACTTTTGATTCACTCTCTCTTCATTTTTGCTCTTCCTTCCCCTCAAATCATCATTTTGATCCATTTAGTTATTTAAAAATATCCCAAAGTGTTCCATAATAAAGTATGAACTATCTCATTAAAATACAAATGACTTTTCTAAAACTTTTTTGACACTTGCTAATTTTAGCAGTTAAAGTCATAAATTTGCTCGCCTTTTGCAACTATTTATGTTTTGGGACTTCTTTTTCATTATATACTGGCATACTCAAACGTACTGTTTTCATTCTTACGTGTTTCCAATCTCAGACATGCTGAGGGCACTTAACTAGCAGTTAATAAGATTGGCTCCTAAAGTACCTGGTATTCAGCCCAGCAGTGAAGCCAGGCCATCATTCTGTCCCATCAATAACAGACTTTTAATCAAACAGAAATAATGCAGAGTTGTGTCAATTGCTACCTCCTATAAAGAGCACTTTTCTGTGCCAGAGCCCTTTTGTTTGACAGGAGATTCAAATACATCATACACATGGTATTGACAAAAATTCTTTTAACAACACTTGTTTCCATATCAAGTCCGTCCCTGGTTCTGGTGGATTGCTTGATTTTTGTATCTCCACAATTGCTATTCATTTTACTATCAGTCCTAAAGGCCCCACTGTGCTTATATCCTGTGACAAAAATACACCAAGAAAACACTCATCATGCTGATTTGGCACTATAATAAACCTACTCCAAAGCCAGTTCAAAGACTTAAATACGTCTCCAAGTCAATTGTGTAAGTGTAGAGTAGTGATTTCCTTTTAGTGCCACAATATTCTCTATAATCCCTAGGTACAGCTAGTTAGGGAACAAAGAAAGTGTCATTCTGTCCTATAACTTTCCCTGATAAATAGGATCTAATGACAACAATACCCATTGAAAAACACAGATCATTGGTCAAAAAGAGTAACACAAAAGAATTAGTTAATCCACTATTAGTGAGTGGTAATAACCATGTTAGGCTACAGGATTATTTATACCATACCTGAAAATAACTGATCTGTAATAGCCTTAATATTTCTTGTTCAGCAGCCAACACACCCAAAGCATTTTATGTGCAATTATCATGAAATAATGTACCAACATTGACCAACTGTTTGAAATATTCTTAGACACAGATTCACAGTTGAAGTCAATTAGTTAAAGATTTCTTTTAATAACTTGATTGCTAAACCATAGCTCTGAGATTAATTTATAATTATTAATAGGGAATGTATTAGGACAAAATGTGCTTCTTAATTAATTTCTTTAAATTTACATTTACACTGCCTGGAATTATTTATGCCCAATTTCCAATTCTGGAACCAATCCTGCTGTGAAATTGCAGCCTTCTGAAGCATTTGGCAACTGAGAAATCTAGCTATAAAATTTTGCTCATCATTACATTTTTCTCTTTTCCAATTTTACACTTAATTATAGACTATTAAATCAGTCCCCAGTAAATGTATACGATTGTCTGTCTTATGCAGAATGTTTTTTTATTTACCATCATTGACTGAATGTTGGAACACTCAAAACAAATTTCTTTATACATTTATTTGTCATACAGCTTACTGTAGAAAATGCAGAAATCCCTAAAATAGTTTTACAATCACAATGCTTGGCAGAAACATTCAATCCAAAATTTCCAAGTAACCTGTATTTGTTGCAGGTTCTCTTCAGACACATATAAATCACATTTCTTCCCCCTTCCTTCATCTCTCTGTTCTTCATCTTTTCAAAATAATATCTTTGAGTTCATCGTAATATGTTTATTTATTTGTTTATTTATTTATTTATTTTGGTTGGTTGGTTGGTTGGTTGGTTGGTTTATTTATTTATTTCCTCTGAAATTTCTCAGATCATTGAGCTTGGAAGCTATGGTGCACTGCTAGAACTACAACCCTGACTGTGGTTTCCCTCAAGATGAAAAAGAAACAGATGAGAAACAGAAACATAAGAACAAGATAGGAAAAAATTCCGACTTGCTGTGTCTATTAAAAGACAGGTGAGAGACTTTAAAATTGCTGTTTTCTCTCCAGTGTTCCAGTAATGCCAGAATTTTACATATACCACTCTCTTCTAAACTTCATTATAATCCAGACACAGTGCAGAGAGCCTTGGCCTGGCAAGTATACTGGGAGCACATGAAATCACACAAACAGCACTAAATCCATGGGTTAGCACAGCATCTTGCTGTTACCATTCAGAAATAATACAGTAAGGCACTTATTTTTGTGGGTAATCCATTCATCAGCGTGAGGGAATCCAAATCCATGTCCCCTATTTCCCAGGGGAAAAGAGGTCTATACCAGTAAGCTAAAGAATTCCTTGAAAAGATGTACCTTTCTTCATCCCATTTAAGTGGTACAAAGACACCAATAAACACAAACTATCCTATCAGCACAATCTTTTAAATTTAGTTATTGGGTTATTCAACAACAGACTATGGCAAGATATCTGGACTGGAGTTCCAGCTATTACGCCTTGTTATGCTTTTAAAATGAGACATTGCTTGGCTAAAACACAGAAATAATGGTTAAGGAACAGAAATCTAGTTCTGCAACAATGACCTGTGCCCATGTAATTTTTATTATAATTTTTTGGGTTTTTTTTTTAATAAAGAGAGGCTTTTTACAATTCCTATTTCTGTATCTCAATCAAAATCCATTTATCTCAACAGGAATATATTGGCAAGATCAAAGATTTGAACCTAAGTTCAAGAGTGTTTCTGAATACATGTTTAAGTTTGAGCAGAGTTAGTACCTTGAAGATTATGGGGGTTTAAGTTAATGACCAATACTACGTGTACCTTATTTAATTTGGAAACAAATTCCCTGATTTTAAGAGAGAAAAACAAATATTAATTTGATCTTATTTCTTTTAGCTTGGTCAGTGTAGTAGCAAATACGTGAAGTAAAATGGACTTTCTTTCAATGTGACTGTCATCAGTGGGACAGCTCCATGTCTGTAAATTATAAGCAACATAACTTATAACACAGGAGGTAGACAGTGACACACTACAATGAAGATAATGGGGGTAAAAATGATTCACCTGAAACATCTCTATAAAAACAGAGATTTGTTATGTGCTGATAAGACAAAAGACCAACTTAAACTTCAAGCTCCAACTTCCAATCCTATTAAGTACATTAGGAATGAGGGAAAAGGAATTTATTTTTTTCTGAAGTGAGCATGGTGACTGTTGAGGAATGTACACCTAAACCTCACAGAAGCCCTACTCCAAAGTCTTTTACAGAGCAGTGGATCAGTTAATGATGCAGAATATATGAAATAAAAAATTACAAATGTAATGGCCTCTCTGCATAATGTGATACATCCCTATGATACAAGAGAGACACAATCAATCATTTGACTCAATCTCACCACCACTGCACTGAGAAAGCACAATAACAATGGCTGAGGAACATGGAGAAAAAAAATAAATAAAATTAAACAGGAAATACTGTGGCTAAGGGATTTTATCTTTCTCCATTAACAGACCACAGGACTAGAAAGCTGACCCTTCAGCAGTGAGGGTTACATTTCTGTTTAGGAGATTGTGCTGTTTATAGCAGCTCAAAGCCAGAATTCCCACACAGCATATCCCACCTGAGATCACCAGCATTTAAATAACTTAGAGAATGGCTGTATTGGATGGATCATCATTCTCTCTAAGTGCTGACTGGTGCTGCAAACACCTGTTAAGGCAACATACCCAGTTCCCTACACTCTCTGGTGAGTGTGGAGATATGTTATATAACAAATGGTGCCAAAAGACGACTGTTTTCCATTGCCTTTTATTTCACATATCCATTATTTTTGTCCTTTTTTTTCCCCTAAATATATTGTTTTTTTTTCATACAGGAAACAATTTGTCTCTATTTTAAATGAATTCTCTAAAAAGGGCATTCAAGAGGAGAATGCTTTATAAGTGTGTCCTATTATTTCTTTTCTTTTAGCTATGACATTATCAAATTCCTGCTTCCCACAATTGCAGACTGTAGCTGAATTAAATGCTCACCATTTATGATTAGTTGTTCAAAAGAGCACCTATATATCACTGTTCACAAAATTCTCAGATAATTAAGCTGATTAGTCTTCTGTGGTGCTTTTTTCCCCATATTACATTTTTTCTGAAAAATAATCCTGCCCTACATGTTTTCAATTGGGAATAAAATGCTCATAAAATCAATTTTTTTTTCCATAACTAGAAATTATCTTAATGTTACAGAATGGAATATAAATCAATAAATTTCAAGGTACAGTATTGCACATTCTAAGAAAAACAGATCCTGATAATTTCCATTCTATTGTTTAGTTTATTTGTGAGAAAACATGACAGTCAATTTTATTTTCCAATAAGACTTCATTATAGTCTTATAATGATTATCAAAGAAACATACAGGCTGAAAAGTGCAGGCATCAATAGTTTTGTAGGCAGGAAACCAGACTGAAAGATTTTCAGTTTGTTCTCAGATATCCAGAAAAAATTTCCTGTGATATTGAGCAAGGTTTTGTGCCTTTATATTTCATTTGCAAGAAAGAAATTCCTATACTTCTTTTATTTTTATATTATGCTTTGCCTACACAGTGCTATCTAGTCTCTGTAATAAAAATAACTCCTCCCTTCACTTTTTGATGAAGCTCCTCTAAGTGACCAGAGAGGTAACCTGGCCAATAAAGAGAAAACATTTGTAACTCATCCACTGTTCTAATCTCTTAAAGGTCCCACCAGAGCATATCCTGTGGCTGCAAATACATAAATAAAATGAAAACTAATTCATTTCATTCCTGTCATCACCATCATCAGTGCTGATTACAACATTAAACCTGATAACGTTTTCTCAAAGAACCTCATTTTCATGAAAAGGAATTGTCAATCCTCAAATGGGAATTTTAGATCCAAGCAGGAATCCACTGTAGTAGTTTTTATGTAAATCAAAAAAGGATTAATAAGTGAAAACTATCTAATTTTCAAAGTTTAGAGAGAGTAGAAATGTAACCCCAAAAAGTGCATAGGAAGGTCATGATAGTTTACAGCTATCAAAACTAGAGCCACAATTTTAACTTAAAGAAAACAAGTTTTAACACTGAGGGAACATAGTTAATCTGTGAATTACATGTCACTGATTATCAGGAGCATTGATTAAAATAATCACTAGGAGTAGAAAGACTGTGTAGAGTAGAACACTGTGTAACAGGAATAACCAGTTTAGCTTCTAGACTGAAAAATCTGGCTTCTTTGATAAATCGTGATTTTTATAGGTATCAAAAAAACTACAGGGAGAATTGCTTGAACTTTCATTTATTACTTCTTTGAACTTTCAGATAATTATTGGCAATGTTCCTCAATGTTAAAGAAAATTAATATGTTAAGAAGTTTTGTGTGTAACAAATAATTTCTAGGACTGAAAGAGTTGGGAAAACCTAGTCAAATACTCACAGTGAGAGGCAGAGAAAACAAGGCTCTGTTTAACACCAATGTCATATTTAATGCTTGCCTCAAAACTGTAACTAATCTGCTGTCTGCCTCTCAATTTTTTAATACTGGTAATATTCACCTGCTGAATAATGGTAAAGTTGGTTGCTTGTCCTTAGAAGAGGAAGAGCTTTTGCACATAACTTAATGTACTAATTTTAAGGAAAAACATGATTATTCAATCTTTGCACAGTTAATGACATCTTAGATTGCTGTCTTGGGTTGAGCTGGCAAAATGCCAACTGCCCAAGAACAGAGAAAAAGGGTTCTTCCTCCCCGCAACCAGCCAAAGGGAGAAAGAAGAGGGAGAGGGGAAAAAAACCCCTCAAACCAGGTTTATGCTGAAACTAACTACATGTATTTATACAGAAAAGAGAAAATTAAGAGAAAACTACAATATAACACGCACTTACACAAGTTATATATAACTTCCCACTCCCCAATAAGCACAGATTTTACCATTCTGACTACAAATCATTCTAAAAATAAGTCAATTCCTCAAAGACAAACTTAAGCAAAGAGAAGAACTAAGAACAAACATTTTACTTCCCTAAGATAACATGATGGTGAGCCGGTGCTGTGGGCTTGGGCCTCTCCATCCCTCCTGGGACAGCACGGTGTCTTCTCTGTACCTCGGCCAAAGTGAAACTGCCCAAGCCACACCCACACGCTGGACTTTACTGCTATTGAGATGATGTAAGATGGTGTGGAATACAATACTATTGGCTAGAAGAGGTCAGCTGTTCGCTAGCTCAGCCCAGCTGAAGGCAGCTGACAATTTCAGGCCCAAATCTGAGTTTTAAAGCCTAAATTTAGGCCTACCTGGCTAAACCCATAACAATTGCCTATACAGGATATCCTTTATCTTCCTCAAGAAGAGTACAGGCAGATGATACTTTTCTTCAGATTCAGAGAAAAAATTTACAGGTAATGCCTAGATTCTCTTCACCAGTAAGATTTGAAATAAAGATAATTTTCTTTAGCAATTTTATTTTTCCAGGAAAGACTATGTCCCCTCCCTCATCTTTCCCTTTTCACTATCTCCCAGCAAAAGAAGGAATTTAAAGTACTGAAGGACACTTCTTAAGAAAAAACAGCAGATCAGCAAAGTATAGAATAAAACACTGGAAGATTTCTGTGAGAAATTTACTGTTTGGTGTAAAGAAAGAAACAAGTATTTCACAAAATAAAAATCACAAGTATAATGTTCCTAGCTCTTTTTATCACTACTGAGTATCTTTTTACAAAGGGACTGGAATGCTTTCTATCAGCATATCACACTGTTTCAAAGAGCTTTACAGTTAAGTGCTGCATGCACCACTTTTCTACCTGACCAAATGCAACCTCTGCCATTAAATAAAAGTTCTTTCTACCTTATTTTTTCTCAGTGGCTCTCAAGGTTGGTTTTTTTCATACAGGCCTCATGAGAAACCACAGAGGTTTACAGATGCCTGTGTGCTGAGCTGCAACAATTTTTACTATTTTTTCCTATTATATCAGTCCCACAATATCTTCCCAGAGAAGCTGCATTCAGTTTGTGTAGGGCTGTTGCTTGTGATGTGACTCCTAGTAGCTAAACAATTTTGTGCTATCTTGAGGAAAAAAACCAAGACCAAATCCAAAACCTTACAGTCACTAAATTCCCAAGTTAAAGAACCCAAATATCTGGAAGGAAAGAACATCTTCGGATGAGAAACAATGATAGAATATCTATATGGGTTTTGAAACAGATTGTTGGCACATGGATCTATGGAGACTTGTCTTCATAAAAAATTCCTTCTTAGGAGAAAAATTCTCCAGTTTCTGCCTAGCTTGAGATAATCCCATATATTGTTTTAGCTCAGATCAGAAGTGAGCTTTAACATGCTAATCTCTGAATTGTCCCAACTAATTGTTCGGGTGAACTTCAGTATTGTCAGATGAAACAAAACTGGAAGGTGCATTTCAGTAATGCTGACTCTGACTCTGACCCTGTCATTTAAGCATGACCCTGTCAGTAAGTCCCTGGGTCAGATGAGAGCTTATCAAAACTGAAGTTCCCAAAGTGGGGACTGAGTACTTAGCACCTGATGTTTAATTGTCCAGATCCTCTCCTGTACTCACCAGCCAGTTTCTTTGACACCTTACACCCCAACTGCATCTCACAAAGTTGGATGTAAGGATGCCATAGATGACCACATCAAAAGCACTTCATCAGAAATCAGTTACATTGGTCTGTGGTGAAGATATGTTGGCCATTACCAGACATCCTCTTGGGTTCTCAGACCTCCTCTGATCACAGTAGAATTAAGTTTAAAAATATATAAAAATTAAACATATTAAAATGGTAAAATGTATCAACTTGTTCCTTTAGGGAAGTATAGAAAGTGCAAATTAGTTATATGAACAGGTATAAATACTATGTTCAGAAAACTGTTAGAAACAGCTGGCAATCTCTGGAGGGAAACCAGAAAGATATAAGAAATTATCTAAACTGGTAAGCAAAAAAAATGTTATCATAATTTTTCAAGAGAGACAATTTTTAGCATTTTCCTCAAAAGTTCTTAATAGGAAATTCACCAACAATAAAATTTCTATCATTAATTAAGAAAAGCATAGTGCCTAATAACTCCTTTGTAATGCCGTCATTTTGGTGAAAATGGAAAAATACTGATGTGAAAAAGGATTAATTCCTGGCGTAATAAAAGACGCAGAGAAAAGTAAGACAACTGAGCATCATCAACCAACCTACTCCAAGGAACAAAGCAGACCCTCCTCTCCCCACGTGGCTGGTGACTGCCTGACCAGAAATGACCTGCTGGGTGCTCTGGGTCATTAGCACTTTCCTGCTCAGTCTGGTGCATTGTCAGACCCAGGCACACACTGCCTGGGCTGGCAAATAAATAACTGCTCTGTATTCCTGCCTGTGTTCTGCTTCCAAAGTAATTTGATGTACAGTAAAATGCACCCAAACACCAGTAACACAGTGGGAGGTTTCCAGCTCAATGACTGTAAGAGGAACTTAAATATTCTGTGTATAATTGAGTTGCCTCAGAGGGGTAATCTACTTTTATTTTAAGACTTCAGTGTTGCGTGGCCTAGCCCGCAGCTGCTAGTTCAGAGAGGTGATTGCATTTGGGTTTTAGTGTGATAGGACATACCTTCCTCTCCTGATGCCTTCTGTAACCCTCCAGCTATCAGGTGCAGAGCAGCCTGCTCTGGAACTGGGCTGCTGTAATCTGACAAAGCAAAAAATTATAAAACTGTAAAAACTTTTTTTGGCGTCTTCCTAGTTTAATTACCTTTTTCCTCTCGTCTCCCTGGCTACTCTTTCTCAACTCAAAATAAACTTTTTCTTAACTCTGGTAGATAAATTGGTTATTATGTTGTCCTCTACCCCTTCTCCAATGGAAATGGGACCACAAAAAGATAGGACCCACACTATGTGTTTGTGAACAATAATAATAATAATAATAATAATAATAATGGCCAATCTTCGCGAACGAAGATTTGGGAAGGGCTCACCCCACGTGTGCCCTCCGAGCCTGCGCAGTGGATTTTTTAGGTGAGGCACAGTGTGCGCAGAGCTGGCCCCACCGTTTAAGTCCTAAGGTTCATTTGCCACGGCCGAGCGAGCTTGGACAGTGACACTGAGGTCCTTAGGACTGTCTACAGCACTCAGTACTAACTGGAGGTGACCCTGCTTTGCATCCGAGATCTGACGGGATGGGATGGCAGGGTGGCATTTAACTGCCGGGGCCGCCCGTACTGAGACTCGAACTCGCGACCTAGGAGCCGGAGACGGAAGTGCTCACCACTACGCCACGGGATCTACTCTTTCTTCCTTTCCCCTTATGAAAGTTTATTTTCTCATTCCCTAACCTTGTGCCTCATAATACAATATAGCAAAGCAGGGCAAAACACAGGAAGTTTTCTTCTCCACTTTAAGAAACTATTCTATGCCTTTACCAGCACTATTCCGACCTTAATTATAGCTAAAAGATGTAATAGTCCATTTTGAAAGCTACTTTCAGATTAGTAAGTACTGTATGATTATATGGATGCTTTTTCTATATATTGACCAAATCTGATGCAGGAAGGGAAATTAGAGATAACTCTGTTTCACTTCCCTCTGCCTGCAGTAACCTCCTTTTAGGAAAAGTCTGCCAGAGGACCAAATTGTGTCTCCTGCATGATTAAACTTGCTGCATTTACCATAGATAAACAGCCCTTACCACTGCCAACATCCTACTTCCTTGTTGAAACACCTGCTAGTCTTTCAGGATATTACACCATTGTTGATTGAGAAATAACTGGAAAAGGCAATGACTTACTGTGATAACATCATCTTTAGATTTTTGCAAGCTCTGAAGACTGAGGGATTCTAAATGCTGAAGTTTTACACACCTAAGTGATGCATAGATTTACTTTAAAAAAAAATTACTTTCTCCACAAATTTTTTATCTGTTTAAGTTAAAAGGTCTGGTTTAGACTTAGAAATCTAGAAACATATTTAAGTGGGAGCAATATTTCTTTGTCCAAAATCAAAGACTCATATCTTCTGGAACTTCTGGAATTTTCTGTATATGGCAGGCTGATACCAGGAATCAGGAAAGCATTTCTTTGGTTCATATCTAAGCCAAATAAGCATAGGTTTGATTAGGCTTCTACTGACAGCAGAAAAATTCCTGACAGCCAAAAACAGGTAGCCTCCTTTAATCTCTCTGATGAAAAATAGAACAAAATGTTGTAACAAAAAGAAAAATAAATTATGGATTGATTAACTAAGTTTAGGTCATGAGCAGGGTGTTGAGCTAAGTAATTCTGAATTGGCATTTATAGAATTATATTAGTAAATTGATTCAGTTGAGTAGGAAGCAGGAAGATGGGTTGTGAGGATAATAGTATAATTATACATAAAATAATTGCTGGCAGCATCTAATGTGAAGAAAGGGCAAAATTAGGAGGAACAAGATTACCTTATTCAATGCCAGCATCAAAGTTCAAGATGACTGCATTTCAGATAAAGTATAGGTCAATGAAAAAATGGTCAGAAAAAGAAGAGTTCCTGATTTGAAACGCTTTGAAGTGACTTTACCTTAAAAAAACAGACATGAAGCAGCACACTGTTAAAGTCTGAATACTTATATGGTTTGCAAAAAATAAACAAGCATAAAATATAAAACACAAAAAGAAAAATCTGTCCTTGAAAACTGAAAACCCAGAACATTATGCAATGATAGGTAAATTAATGTCTTAAACAGGTAAAGCTAGATGAAATATATCAAGATCCTTGATAAAATCTTAAGTATATCCAGTTTGTCTTTCTGTATATGGCTCGGAAAGAAGTGAGCTGAAACTCATAAGGTTAATGCCTGTGCCACTCTTCAAAAGCATCTTTAAACATTTGCTTAGCTTCACTTTTACAGAATTCATTATATTGTGCAACTTCCACATGTGCTTAAGAGTCTGAATAGGAATTGTTTTAAATATTTGCTGTGTTTGATTAAACTGGACTTTAAGTATATCTGGTGCTTCCCCTGATGGGAAATACAACCTGGCAGGACTGTTAATTAAGGTCTAAATTAAACTAGTCATCTATGTTTCCTTGTCAGTGAAGGGATGATTGCTCTCCAAAGGTGATTTTTTTTTCTCAGCACACAACTGTTCCATCTGGACAAGTTTAGACAGACACGTAAGGTTTAGATGGGTCCCACAAAGACAACACAGAGCCAAACCTGCCTTAAACAGGCTACCTCAAGGCAGTACCTCCATGAACAATGTCCCTGCTTCTCATGTCATACTATTCCTCCTTCTTTAGCAAGACCAGGGATGTCTTCTATCTGCTTGCATACACTCAAACCCAAGGAGAACAATATCATTACCTCTCTCAAAAAGATATATTCTTAACTGCTCTTTTTAGCATAGACTGATTCTCTGAAATGTTTTGAAAGAGTGGACATCAGGCAGCAATTCATGACTGGAAATAAGTTGGAAATAAGCAATAGTCAAAGCACCTGAATGCAAAAGGTAGTGTTAAAGGTTTAAACAAAGGAAGGTGGTGTTGGGAGGAGTCCTTCAGAGAATTTTTCTCACCCTACCAACACAAAGGTTTGGGGAGTTGAAGTGCCAGGACTGAGAACAAAGGAGTGGCTGATGGCTCTAGATTCCAACTGAATGGTGGGGTGGAGGTGAGAAAACAGACTCAATGCACCTGAGGGGGGAGACACTTTTCTTGTGTGCTAACTTCGTTTATGGGCAGCTGCTGGGAGAGAGCCACTGTTTTGCTGAGCTGGTGAGAGCTACTTCTGGCTCTGCTCCTGGTTTTCCCCCCTCCATCTCTGAGCACCCTGAGTTTCAGAGAGAGAGAGAGGGGAGGGTCACAGCTGCTTCAGGACACACTGCAGACCTTTTCTTCCTGGGGACCAACTTCAACTGCAAGGAGATTTCTGGGAATTACCACCACTACTCAACTCCCAGCTTTTCCTTCTTTTTGAACAAAGGACAGGGAGAGAGAGAGTCTGTTCTTCCCCCATGAAAAAGGCTCCATCCTGCACCACATGAGTCGTGCACCCCCTTGTCTCTGCCTCACTCGGAAAAGACTGAGAATCTACCTCACAGCCAGCCGAGGTGTGACACTGACACTGTCCATAAATATAATTGCACCATGAGGAACCTACAGTTTTGGGGGTTGTTCTTTTTTGATGCTGAGGAATGAGTTTACTCTGGGGGAGTAGTTTGCTCTGGTCTATTTATAGCTGTATCTAAATATACATATGTAGTAGTTAAGAACAGTTAGCCTTCTTATATCCATTTTCTAATTAAAGTGGTTTGTTTGGTATTTTTTTTAAAATTTAATAAGGGGTGACATGGTTATTGAGGAGGAATCCCCTCCTCTGGTTTTGGTAAATATTTTGGTTTCCCTCAAACTAAGACAGGGAGAAAGATTTAGGATTCATCTTCATCCTCAGCAGGCTGCTTATTCAATCTGCCACTTTTTGTGGTTCAGAGTCTGAAAAGTATCTTTTCGTCCTATCTGTTGTTCAGGAAACCAAACAGTTCAATCCAGGTGTGGATTGCAGTGCTGCAAGAAAGCAGCCTAAAAGTTAGCCACAGCAGTGTCTGAGTGAGATGTCAGTGTTGCAGTGACAAAACAGTTGCGACAGAGGCAGAGCACAGAACCAGTGAGTATCATGCTGCCTCACAGCAAACACTAACTTTCTATCTTCTGGCTGAATCCTGAATGAGATAAATGTCAAAGCCTACCATACATTTCTTTAGCACTGAGGGGCAAATAAGTACATTTCAAGATTAAAAAATTAGGACTTTCTGAGGGTATATTAACTGTTATGTAGAGATTGGAGCTCGCAGTGAGAAAGACATGTTCTTCCCTCTACTCAGTGCTGGTGATGCCTGACCTAGAATACTGTGTCCAGTAATGAGCTCCCCAATACAAAAGAGTCATGGACACACTGGTCAGAGTCCAGTGAAGGGCTGCTAAGGTGATTAGGGGACTGGGGCCTGATTAGGGGACCGGAGCCTCTGCCCTGTGAAGAAAGGCTGAGAGAGCTGAGACTGCTTGTTCAGCCTGAAGAAGAGAAGGCTCAGGGGCAACCTCATCAATATATGTAAATACTTGAAAAGAGGATACCAGGCTCTTTTCACTGGTGCCTGGAGACAAGACCGGAGGCAATGGGTGCAAACTGGAACACAGGAGGTTCTGTCTAAACGTCAGAAAGACATTATCTTGAGCGTGATAAAGCACTGGCACAGGTTGCCCAGAAAGTTGGTGAGTTCTCCCTCCCTGAAGAAATTCAAAAGCCACCTCGTCACTGTCTTGAGCAACTGGCTCTAAGTGGTCCTGCTTGAGTAGGAGGCTTCGGCAAAATGAGCTCCAGAGGGCCTTTCCAACATCAGCCATTCTGTGATTTGGTGATTCTCCCTTCTGTGTGGTTTGTACATTAAAGAGCTGGTGGCTGTCTGGAGGACTGAGCAGTGATCTCGGCTGCATCTGCCCTAAATAAAATGAATAATGGCCTGTTTGTTCATCCTGAGACCAGGCAGTGCATTTTAGTTCATTCTAGAAAGCTCAACTCTCTTCTTCCTTAAAAAAGGTGGCTTCATCCATTTGATCTTATAGGAATGGTTAATGACTTTTATAAACTCAGAAACTAGCATTATTGGAGGCTCGGGCTAACCAGCAAGCACCAAAAATGTGCCAAGGAGTGCACTAATATTAAAGGGTATGAATAATCCCTTGCCAATGCTGGGACAATATCCTAGCCTCGTTCAGCTTAACAGGATAGATGCAGCTTTTATATTTATATATTTATAACAAAATAAAGGAATACATAAAATAGAGCTTTAATATCACTGTATTAATACTTAGGATCAATTTCCTTAGCAACACCATATTTGGCACTAAGTCTTCTAATGATGCCCTGGGTTTGGTATCTAACCAATATTTCCACTCTCATATAAGATTGTTATCTTCCTACTCTGTCTTCAGTGTGAGATGCCTCCAATGCAATCAAGAAAAATCAGACAAAATACGTGCTTTTTATCATTATTGTCACATAGTTGCATCTCTAAATGCACATAAGGCAGAAATTCCTTGAGATTTATTTTAGTACTATGTACTTTTTTAATACATTATATTTAAGAACTTATAAGCTTTCTGTTGTGCTTTGGAAGCCCACTATTAAAAATTGAAAATACTACAAATAAAGAAAAAACTATTTTTCCCTGAAATCTCTATACATTTTTATAATTAAATATTTGTCTTATAGGAAGATGTTTTCTATGTATTTCAACAAGCATGCCTGAAAAGCACATTTATAACTATAACTAAATAAAGTATGTATCACTGATAAAAGGGAAATACACATTATAATTAGGTATAAGCAATATCAGAAATTCTGGGCAAAGAACAAAGACACAAAGCTGTGGGTATTTTAAGGCAGAGATTGTAATTCTCACATTTGCCAAAGGAAAGTAATCATCTCAACTTTATGTTTTAGTCCAAAAATGTATTACAATTCTATGTTCTCCTTAAGGCTATACTGGTATCAAGTTTAAAGACACATATTCTTCTTATAATTAGGCATGGTTTTAACAATCAAGTGTCTTGTTTCCAAGTGTCAAGCAACACTAAATGTTCTTCAAATACTCAAATACAGGAAAAATGACAACTTCTTAAAATATAGTTTTATATATATCATTCTTATTTTTGAGGATGGACAACGTAGAATACAAATCTATAATTCCAAAATACTTTGATTACACTTTTAATTCAGACCATGTCTTAGAAAGAATGATGTATCATTCTTCAAAGTGCCTGTTTTTCTAGGAAGTAGTAAATGTGAATCTTTCCTCAGATGCAGAAAATTGTCCTTCAAAACAACAATCATATTAACAGGAAAGGCCACTTTCACTTCTGCTATAGAGTAAGTATAATTTCAATGTCATTTCTTTGTTACATCCTGATGAATTTATTTAATTTGATGTTGAGCAGATGACTTATGGTTTGTCTTCTGTGTGAGCATGAATTTTTCATTCAAACTACACAGGGTAGTCAGAAATTTTTCTTTTTAACAACTACCTGTTACCACTTTACAGCTTTTAGCCTTCAAACAAGGAAAGAACTCAAACAACAGTAGCTTTTACACTACAATTCCTGTTCAACTCCAAGCCTTCATTTCTCCCTTCTTCCTCTCCTTAGTTGTTTCAGATATTGACTTTGCAAAGAATATAAAATTTCTTCCTGTTTCCCCATTCTACATGTCTTTCAAAACAAGGAGCAAAGTTAAGGTATAGATCACTGGAGTGGAGAGCTGGATTCTCATCCTAGCTTTGCCTTGACAGTTTGTGAGATCTGTGTAGGGATTCACTGAGCTTATTTTCTGCAGGTATAAAAGGAAGAAAAATAACACCTATTATTTTCTCAAGTGCTTTTGGGATTTAGAAATGTGAAATGGAATGTTAGACTGTGACATCCACAAAAAAATATTCTTGATATTTCTGTAATCTCTGTAGATGCACTTAATATGATGTTATTTGTTACTAATATCAACAGGTCAGAAACATCTCATATTATATTCATATAACTTAACAAAGCAAATGGTGTTTCATACTGATAAATATTGAGATATTTAAAAATTGGATTTATCTTTTAATCAGGACTAACCAAAAAGTTTAAATTTGTTTAGCCATTAATTGATATGAAAAAAAATTCTTTCTAGTTTTTACCTTGATGTGGTGCTTTCATTCTGGCATAGACTTTCTGCTTACACACCAGAGAACAGCAGGCCAATAAACAGCATAAATTACCTTGTTTATCCTTATACGTTCAATACACAGATAATTATTTCAAATGCTCATGCCAAGCTCCAGATCTTTTATTTTTTAAGACATAGGAAAAGAAATGCAGTATTCCTGAAAAATTCACTCTCCATTCTGGGCTGGGCTCTGTGGAGCTCAAACAGTCCTTCTGATTCTCCCAAGCTATAACATCTGGCCTTTAGGTAGAAATATTCCTGTGGAAAGATGGTCTAAGTTCTTGAATTGGGAGGTGATTCTTCTCCAAATTGTGACAAACCCCAAGAATACTCCATCCAATACTCATTTACTCTCTTTTTTATGTCAAATCTCTCTCACTGAATCACTCTGTTCACTGGAAGTTGTTGAGACTATGACTGTCATGGGAGGAGCTCATTGTTTACCTAGAGACAAGAGGCATCAGTGCAAGGATGGGAGGAGGGACTAAAGCACCTCCACTTAACCAACTTCTCCTTTTCTGGTATAACTAGTTCAGGTTTGGTGGCTTGGAGAAAACAGTTTTGTTGCAAGAAGGTTCAGGAATGAGGGGACCTGCTAGGAACAGGGCTGCAGAGGAGGTTACATAGACAATGGCTGGAGAAAAATGTTGGTCCTCTCCAAACATAGATTGGACACATTATGGAGGAACTTTGGGTGGGAGAAAAAAAGCAACCTAATCTGTGGGAAAGGAGAGGAAGTACTGAGAGTTGGACTGCAATAGTTGTCAGTAGAGTGCACTACACTGAGGCCAGTGCCAGCTTTGCCAGAGCTCAGGCCCAGGTCAGTTCTGCAAGGGAACAGGGAGCAGTGGAGGTCAATCCAGAGGAGGCTGGATTGTCAGCACACAGCAGTGCTCAGGGTCCAGGGAGCAGCAGCAGCAGGTGGGAGGATGACCCAGGCAACAACATGAAAAAGAGGCCCAACATTTGAGAACAATAGCTCCTAGAGATGTGAAGTTACAGATGAAAGATTCATGAATATCCATTACTAATTAGTCACTTAGCCTTGAATTTATTCAGTAACCTTTTACTACACCACAGTATAGATATAATAGCATTTCAGTTCTGTTATGAAGTCATATTGTGGTGTGGTCATAAGCAAAGTAGACTGGATATTTAGGAATGTCACTGGGTAAATGTTTGCAAGTATTTTAACATAGATGCTTTCAGCAGCTGATACTCATTAAAATATATATATCTATATATTTCCTTTTTGAAAAAGATAAAAGCATCAAAGTATTGATTTCATATTCATTTAAATGGTTTGTTATTAGAATCACAGGTCTAGACAAGATGGCCCAGCACCCTGTCCAGCTCAATCTTAGAAGTGTCCAGTGTTGGGGAATCCACCACTTTTCTGGAGAGATTATTGCAATGGCTGATTGTTCTCACTGTGAAAAGTTTCTCTTGAGTCCAATCCGAATCTCCTCAGGACTAACTTGTACCCATCACCTCTCCTAAGGAGTCTCCATCTTCTTTGTAGCACCCTTTAAATACTAAGACCTCAACTTGAATATGGTGTTCAGTTTTCATCACCACTATATAAGAAAGATATTAAGCTCTTGGAGTATCCAAAGGAGGACAATGAAGATGGTGAAGGACGTCAAGGAGAAGCTGTATGAGGAGAAGCCATATGAGGAGTGGCTGAGGTCACTTGGTCAGTTCAAGCTAGAGAAGAGGACACTAAGGGGAGACCTCATTGCAGTTACAGCTTCCTTGTGAAGGGAAGAGGAGGGGCAGACACTGATCTCTTCTCTCTGGGAATCAGTGACAAGACCCCAAAAAATGGCCTCAAAGTGTGTCAGGGGAGGTTTAGGTCATATATTAGAAAAAATATTCTTCGCCCAGGAGGTGGTTGGGCACTGGAACAGGCTCCCCAGGGAAGTAGTCACAGCACCAAACCTACCAGAGTTCAAGAAGGGTCTGGATGATACTCTCAGGCATATGGTGTGACTCTTGGGGATGGCTCTGTGCAGGGCTAAGGATTGGACCTGATGATCCTTGTGGGTCCCTTTCAACTCAGCATATTCTGTGATTCTGTGATTCTTTTCTCAAGGTTAAACAAACACAGATCTCTCAGCGCTTCCTTATGTGTCAGGCTTCCCATTCTTTGGATCATCTCTGGGCCCCTTCTCTGGGCCCTTTCCATCCTGTCCACATCATTTTTGTAATAGAGGGACCAAAAGTGAACACAGTGTTCCAGGTGTGGCCTGACAAGTAGAATGGGATAATGCCTTTATTTGTGCTGGTGATTTCCTTTTTGGTGCATCCTGTTGGCTTTCTTTGCTAAAGCAACAAGTAGGTTTTCTTTTACTTGCTGTCCAAAGTTTGTTAGGTATTAACACAACGTTTTCATGACATACAGCTTCCTCTCTGTCCTGTAATCACATCTTTACCTCCTACTTCTCCTTCTGCCTTATAATGACAAGTCATGCCCTGCTGTTTATAAGACCATAAAGGCAGTTACATGACAGAATTTGCAGCCACTAGTAATGATAGTTGGTTATGAAATTGCAAAACACTGAAGTATATGTGGAATTGACTTTAATTAAATCAAATCGAAGGAATAAATTTGCAATGGAAAAAACCCACAACATGCAAGGCAATGCAGTTGTGCTCTTCTAAACAAAGGCACTTCATGTCAAATTAATTTCCTCTTAAACAGATTAATAATTCTCTCTTCTGTACTTCATCATATTTCCAAAACTAAGCCTAGGGAAAACAAAACAAAACAAAACAAAACAAAACCAGAGGGGCAAAAAACAATCAAACAAAAAAAAAAAAGAAAAAAGAATAGGGGATGAGGATAACCAACTACTTTCATTAAAATTAATGATTACAAAAACTGAACAAACCTCACACTGTGCCACGAGATAGATATAGTATCAGGAGATTAATGGGACATGAAGCCTTTCTGAAATCTGCTTCAGACCTACGTGTCATGACACTGACCCATCTCAAAAGCAACCAAAAATCTTTATTAAAAGCATCTGATTACTTCTGTGAATAGAGCTGGAGCCTTAGTTCATCCCCTAATGGACTTGTAACTCATAATATATAGAAAATGTGGGGAAAAGCAGGTGGAATTCTTTCATCCAAAAGCATACTTCACACCATTCTCAACTTTTAACATATACTCTTCTTCCATCGGTAGCTCACTGTGTTTGATTTCATTTGGGATGTGTCAAACCCAAAGCCAGATTGTTTATTAGGCACATAAATATTTATCTCATGATTCACACAAAGTCCCCAATTTCTTCTCTATGCTGTTCTTTTACACTGTGCATAACACACAAAAAAAATCAAGCCCCAGAGCCATACAACCTACAGGCAAAGAGCTATAAGACATTAGTATGGTGAAGACTTTATGTATCCCAGGTGCACTATGCAGTTCTCTTTCCTAGGAACAGGGTAAATAAGCAAAGAAACAGGAAAGAAAAATGTATTTCACTTCAGGGAGCACCAACACAGGAAGTCACAGAGAAGTCTACAGCAACTATCAAAAGTAACCAATAAATCCCTGGTACATTGTTATGTCCTCTGCACAGATTTCTTACTGCACACAGTCACTCTTTTTCTTGTGACTATATGCTTGTGTACATGGCTAAAAATAATGTTAATGTAAAACAATTGTTTGTGTTCTCAAGTGACTAAAAGGAAATGTTGGATTTTTATTAGCCTGCACAATTTCATTTTTTCCCCCTTGGATTTCCATTCTTTGCATTGAGGCAGACGTTCTGTTGGAGATAAGTGTATATTTAGAGTTAATAATACTGTATACACACAAAGCTTCTGGACTGAAACTGGGAAGTGGCCAAATAGATCTGTTAATTTTCTGATTTTTGACTATCTGAATTTACAACTTGAGAGTCTTCAACCCATAGCAACGAGGTTATAAACCTAAAGAGAGGATATGGTTCTGGTTCCAGGTATAAGAGAACCCAATCCAGTTTCAGTGAGTTTCTGCTATTCTGAAGAACATTGTTACCATACAATCTCCAGAGGAGAAGGTGGCGTTATATATGGACTTCAGGAAGGATTCAAGAAGGCAGACTGACCTACCTGGTTTTCACCTCATCCCCTCAAACCTTAGCCCTATGCCAACTGTTCTGACAATGTTCCAGTGCAATAAGTTTTTCTACTAATGCTTTTGAAGTGGTGTATTTCAGGTCTATAAATGTCACCTTTGGTACACTATTGTTTTATTAAACTGCTAAACTTTTTTCAGGAAATGCAACTGAAGTTGGAAAGACCAATTCCTAAGGGTATATAATTGAATGCAAAGCAATGAAAATATATATGACAAAAGGTATAGAATAAAGCTTGAGACCTTTCTCCCTTACAAATGTCAGAAGTTCAAATAATCACTTAAGAAATGAAAGGTTCTCGAGAAGCACCAAAATATATATAGGAAATAAAAATTCACAGAAACCTAATGAAAATAGAAAATAACTGGAGGAAAGTATAAATTTTCCTCCTTTCTGCTATAAAGATTCAAATTAGATTAAACTTCCAATGAGAGTTCAATTTCTTTGTGAAACTCGAGTGTCTGCCTTATATAGTGATTGATTGCATTACCTGTGATGAGATGCTGAGCAGTGCCTTGCCCATGGATAGCCAAGAAAAAAATCTGATCATGATCTAGAAAAGATTTATGGACATGTTTAGAATATGTAAAGGCATAGAAGAGAACCAAGAATGTGAGTCTTCATCCCAGGTGTGTCAACATTTTTCTTCATTACAGACCCACAGGAAAAATGAAAACATACTAAGAACATCTCATTTTTTTTTAATAACAGCAAAAAAAACCCTAAAACAAAAACCAGAAAGCCACAACTAAACAAGTAAACAAAACCATAATATCCTGTTGTAACCTATATTTAATTCAAATAGGCAGAAAAGTAGCCTGGTATTCAGTCTCACTTGCAATAGATAAGAGCAGTATCCTATACTTCAACCAAGGTCTGTAGCCATGCTGAGGATGAGTACAAAGGGCTAAACAGGATTTGTATGTATGGCCAGACATCAAGAACAAAGATTTGGGAAGGGCTCTCCCCATGTGGGTGTGCCCTTCCAGCCTGCGCAGTGGATTTTTTAGGTGAGGCACAGCGTGCGCAGAACTGGCCCCACTGTTTAAGTCCTAAGGTTCATTTGCCACGGCCGAGCAAGCTTGGACAGTGACAGTGAAGTCCTTGGGACTGTCACAGCACCCGGTACTAACTGGGGCTGACCCTGCTGAGCATCCGAGATCTGGTGGGACTGGATGGCAGGGAGGCATTGAACTCATTGTCCCTACTGAGACTCGAACTCAGGACCTCGGGATTCAGTCCGGAGTGCTCTCCATTACACCACAGGACCGCCCTACAAACGGGATTTATCAGTGGGCAAATAAGCACTTGTGAAATATCCTAAAAAAATGTGCTTTGACATTTTTAATAGGTAGATCCTTCTTACCCATCAAATGTGTACCATATTTATTTATTTATTTATTTATTTATTTATTTTGAGCTGTATTTCTTCCATCCTGTATTCTTCGTATTTCATTTATTTACTCCCTATGGGTGAAGCAGCAAAAACTTTCTTAGGTCAAAAGGTACTAAGTAACAGAAACATCTCATTCTCACTGAAAGCAATATTAAGCCACAGGTTATTTCCAGCCTACGTGGAGCTGATAAAAAAATACTGTATTAAGGAAGATAGCAGGATATAAGCAATGATCCTGAAATTTAAAGTGCTAAAAAGAGACTGGTGTAACACGTCAACCACCTGCTGTCTTGTAAGCAACAAATGAGTATTTTTAAAACCCAGCTTGCTATTCACCTAATGTATATTATGAACTTGGCTCAAAAACCATATTCCAATTAGGAACTATCACATGGAATTTAATAGTCACTTTTTAATTTTTTTTGTTTGTTTTCAATATTAGTCATAAAAACAATAGATTAAAAGAAAAAAAGGATTAAACAATCTTGCGGAAACCACATACCCACAGCTATTGTTGTCTTGTCTTTTCCATGGAAATATGAAGTGAAAACTGGCCAATGCTGAAAGCTATGCTCAGTCAGTAACAAAGCCATACAATTCACATGGACTCTGCAAATCTTCAAGTTATGCTTCCCACAGAAAACACAGTCCACCCAATTCCCAGACTTTAGATAAAATGGTGCAAAAATAGACCTGAGAATCTATTCTAAGCTGACAGCTCTCAAATGTTTTCTCTTGTTAAATACATTCAGTGGCAGAGAATATCCAAAGTTCCCAGGAGATTTATTCCCATATTACATTATGCTTACAGTTTAAATATTTTCCAATTGTGTAAACTGATTTTTTGTCTTGCTGCAACTCAAACAAATTACTTCTTGTCTTACCTACGCTGAATCTGTAGGAAAGGTCACCTCCCATTCTTTACAACCAAACTGTACAACTGTGTGCATTAATTGAATCCCTATTCAATAGTAAGCATTCACAGTCTCAGGCATTTTTGTATATGTCATTTTGCCTTAACCATCTCCTGTTGGTCTGTATCTTTCCTGAAAATCATTCAGAACCATTCCTGTGAAAGACTTTCCAGCAATAGACAGTGCAGTCATATCACTTTACAGATCTGTATCTGTACTTGGTTCCCCCTATTAAATTACAGTACCTTGTGTTGTCTTGAAGAGCTTTGTATTATTTTCGTATCATACCCCCACTCTGTTAAGACCTGCTGAATTCTAATCGCTCTCCAAAATAATTTCATTCTCTCCTGGTTTCAGGTAGTCTGAAACAGCAATAATTTCAGTGGTCAATACAAGTTCTTAACAGCACAGAATCTAGATGTCTTACATTTTCATTAAAAAAAGTGTAATTGCTCTCTCTATATATTTGTAACCACTTTTGCACCCATTCCATAGTACTTTTCTCAAGAACATGTTTCAACACCTTTTTTTGTAAGATGGGTGAAACAGTGCCAAAGGCCTTTCTGAAGCTAAGATGTATGATAGCTACAATTTATTTCTGTAGAAAGATCTCTTACCTTCCAGAATTATTGAGGAAATTGAAGATAAGTGTCAGATTTAAAATCCCCCTCTCCTTTTCCCTTTCCTACTTCTTCAAAGTTGCATACTATATTTGTCTGGTTTCAGTCTTCTGGCATTTCATACACCCTTCAGACATTATCAATGAGAACATTTCCCAAATTGCCTCAGACAGTGCTTTAGAAATCCTCAGATGAAAGAGTTCTCCAAGGCACTAATAATTTTTTTATAGTCTATATGAGAAATTACACTTTAAGGAAAAACACCCCAGTATACGCCCCAATTCTTGTCTCCACATTCCAGCACAGATGAGTTTAATGTCTATCCTGTGACAGTCAGGTACTGATCATAACAGCATGTCAGGACCACGGTGGCTCATAAAGAGCTCTCCACTTGCAATTTCAGTTACACAGAAAATATGATGTAAGACAGGAAAAACTCTAGGAAAGAATTGTGTTTATAGAAATGTTGCATTCATAAAATTATATATTTTTCCATTGCAAACCTGATAGT
Source organism: Sakesphorus luctuosus (assembly GCA_013396695.1). Classification (NCBI taxonomy): domain Eukaryota; kingdom Metazoa; phylum Chordata; class Aves; order Passeriformes; family Thamnophilidae; genus Sakesphorus; species Sakesphorus luctuosus. The sequence continues at coordinate 1,817,075 of VWZD01004032.1, forward strand.
AGGACTGAATAAGCAGATATGATCAAGAAGTCCATGCTGCAGCCTCTGCAGCAGACAGGACTGGCAGTTTTTCCTCCTCCTGTACCCAGTTTTCACACTAGTTTTATGACTTCAGGAATTCTTTTTCTGCTGAAAGTCTAAATCAGATCATCTTGCCCTCAATAACTAAAAAGAAAACTCAGAGAGAGTGAATCCTGCAATAAAATATCTTAAGTTGGATGAGATGATCCCACCTTTAGAATATAGTTATAATGGACCTGGATACTTTAATATTTTTCTGAACCACCTTTAGCTTTTCTCCCTTAATCAAGTGTAGTTTAATAGGAAAAGTCTTCCTGGCACAAAACTTGAAGACAGATAAAAAGTAAAAATATCACATCCTAGCAGAGATTTTTTTTCCTCACCCTAGTTTTCACCTTCAGTGTCAGGAAACACAGAGAGAGGAAAAAAAAGATGTGGACACCTGAGGACTTTTCAGCTCAGAATCTTCAAACTAAATTCAATCAGTTCCTTCTGTGAGCTAATAGCATGAACTGTGGGAACTACCAGGAACAAGGTTTTGCAGACAAAGGTAACCCTGGGATGGCACAGCAGTAAGTTAGCACAGCAAGACATTCAGCAGATTTTTTTACTGAGTACAAGATTCAGCAATGCAAGACAGACAGTTGGAAAATCAGCCAGTAGCTCACAAATGTTTGCAGGATGTCATATGCAGAAGTGTGCACTTCATATTTCTCTATGGGATTTGTATTCACAGGATTTCCACTTAATTATTCCAGAAATAGAAACTTAACAGAAATGTATGTGCATAATCAAAATAGGTAGCTGACCACTTTTTGCCAAGTTTAACAACAGCAAAAGAAAAAGGAAATAAAGGAAAATTCACAATTAAGCAGTGAAACACAGAACTTTGGGCTGCCTACAAAATGAAGTGCTTATCGATTATCACTTCTCACTGGACCTTCTCATCAAAACATCCCAATTAAAAAGAAAAATATCTTATTCCTTTTAAATGTCTAATTAAATAGCTTTCTTACATTAAAAAAATATTCTTGGCTTTTACATGGTAAGGGTTTGTCTTCACCAAACAGTTCTTTTTGCAGACATTTGGAGTGTCAGGTTTACAGTGAAGACACTACACTGCAGTACTGTCTCCTGGAAATATATCTGATGCCTCTAAGTGTTTTTATGAAATACATTAGTTTTCTTTAAAAGTGCAGGAAAGTATTGCACATTTAGCATGAAGTGAGAAGGTACATTTACACAAGGAAATAAAAAAATAAATCTCCATTCTTAAGACCTGAGGATGGCAGGATAGAGGTGAATTTGTTCCCACCCAAATGAAGGGGACACATGCAAACTGGCAATGGGAATCACTCCTCATCCCTGCAAAATGCTAAATCATGACCACCCATTATTTGGAATATTTCTGCTAAGCACTGGCCAAAAACATACTAGGGACTATGATAATAGTTCACCAAGATCATCACACACCAGTGCTCGCAGTCTGCCCCTTGATCATGCTGGGTTTGCTGCTCTAGAGCCAGGCAGAGCCTGGTATGGAGCTACTGCAGACTAGCTGGATACCCAGATTGCATAGCTTGCCTTATTGGACACAAGTTCTCTTTTGAACAAGCCTCAGCCTAGGAATGAGGAACAAAATCTGTTTTACAAGAGGTAAGTAACAGAGTTGAATTTTCTGAATCTGTGATAAAATTGATTAACGACACAGAACAAAACCTGAGTGTGACATTCAGAACTGACAAAGCTTGAAATCAAAATATCTCTCTGACATGTCTTTGTTCTGACTAGATCTGAAGGCTTTAATAATTTACTCATGTACAATGGCTTTATTAATATTTAAGTTCAAAGATGGGTAGGCATGTAGAAAATAACATTAAAACCACAGACTGTTTTTTCTTTGTTTCCTCTTTACTCATGTTTTACAGCTGTAAATATCAATGGAGATGTATTACATTCTGTATGTATAGCCTGCCTGACATACTGGAGAATATCTAAGTGACATATTCTACATGCTATATCATATAAACAACTACCAAGCTAATTACTCTTAAACTATGACTGCTCAAATCCATGTGCAGGCAAAGACACAGGATTGATATTTCCTTATCACATACATACTAACTTTTTCTTTATGCAATATCAACAGAAATTCTACAAATTCCTTAACATTTGAAATGAGATTTATTTATTCTTTAGCTTAACTATAATCTTGGGAAAGATTTTTTTTTCTCAAGAGTTGATTTGAGAATAGAAACATTCATAAGAGCTAATGAGTGATTCTTTCACTGATTTCCATTCTTTGTTCAGACACGCATACAACTCCCAATCACAGGCACTCTCTTTGCACCATCCTCTTCAGGACTGGTTTTCAGTCACACACAGACAACCAGGCAACAGAGCTGGATTTATTTTTCCAGCCTCCCCTCAATGTCTAATTCAGAAACAAACATAGCTGTCCTCTTCCGTGAGAGTGTGATGAAGGCAGTCACACTGATCTTAAATGCACCTGTTAGCTGAACTCACTCAGGCAGACTAATTGGCAAAGACAACTGACATACAATGTTAGAAATTCATTATTTCTGCTGACTGGCTGGTAACAAGTTCAGGCTTTTCTTGGGGGAAGGGTTGCCTTTTTTTATATAAAATACAAGGGAGGAAGACAAATTGTAGTTAAGAAATTACTTTTTAGAACAAATTTAATCACTACACTAAGACTGAATCAAAATAATTTTTATTATGTAACATCTTAAAATGAAAAGGAAGTATTTGGGGTGAAAAGTGTGTGATCATCCAAACTGGTCATATCTATTCCAGGATATATAAGGGTGAGGGCATAGGCTAAAGCACTGGCATGAAATTGTCCATACTTTTTGACATTTAGTGAGCTCCATGTCACTACATTAACACACTTCCTCGCTCAGTGCCTGTGTATTTGGACAGTTTGGGGGTTAGCTGAGCCCTCCTGTTTGGTGGGTGTAAGAGAATCCAGCTGGAGGGACATGACCTGTGCCATGCCAGTTGGCCTCAGACCAGAAAGCAGCCCCTGTATCATTTTATTTACTAGTCTGGGTATAGTTGTTCTTTTATGGAGGAAAGCACTTGATAAAACATGATCACTGGTGGGATTCCTACATATTTCTTCCCTGAGACACAGAAAAGGCTTGATGTCCTTCACAGAGGTAAACAAACCCAGAACTATACCTAACAAAAGGTTCTTTGGGAAAGTTTTGGGAAAGCCAGGGCCATCGAGCCACATGCTTTATATGTTGAACCACAGTATACAAATAAATTTTTCCTTTCAAATTGTCACACCCCACACGTTTTTTCTCAAGAGCACTTTGTCTTTCTGTTTTCTTCATGCTCAGGAAATAGCTAGGGGACTGTATTTAATCTTAAATCAGTTCAGTGTTACCTTGAAAGTTTCTTTTCTGATATAGTTTGACAAATCCAAAGAAATTCAACTGTTCATACTACTGCAGAAGGCACGGAGAGCATGAAGTCTTTCTCCTGAGCCACTGAACTGGCAGAGGTACAGAGGCAATTTGCTGTATTCTGTGAAGATGACAAGACAGGACCATAGCAAAAATACCATAAAACTACTGGCAGTAGTTGTCCTGCTGCCACCTGTGGATGTGCAGACTGTGTGACAAAATCTGCAACTACTTCGAGAGGTAAGAGCTCTGTGAAAACACACTGGAGCTTTATCACTGGACCAGGACTTAATGACTTGTGAATGACCCCAGCACTTTCTCAGCAGAGGAAAAGCACAGGCAATAAAGAGCAGAAGTGTCAAGAACCAGTTGAATCTGGAGATTCATTTTCAGATGTAAAGGCTTTTATGTCAAGGTCACCAACTCAAAGGCAGCTAATAGTGGGTCATCCATCTACAGCAGCTCTTGTAGGGACTTGTGGGAGGCGAGGCTCGCCCAGTCTCTACCAATGAAATACTTAATACTGATATTTTCAAAGTGAAACACATTTTGCCACCCTCTTGCTGACCCGTTGAGCTTTAAGGATGACATTGTGAAGCACACACTTGTGCAACAACAGAGACTTCCTTACACAGCTGACATCAGAGATCTTATATATACTCCATTAGCCTTAGAAACAAAAAATGCGAACGTTTATGTAAAGCCCATCCTGGGCAACAGTAACTTGGAAGCTGTTTAAACTGTGATAACAAAGCCCCATGATGGAAGTCCACAAGGAAATAGATATGCAAACACAGTGGTGTGTGCACTGTTGCAGAAGATGAGAATTACACAGCCTTAAGCTGCACATGAAATTTGTCCTAGGCTGCAGAAGGGCCCCTTTATTAACCTGCACAGTGAAATGTTTAATAATGTTTGGAGTTTTCCTACAAACATTTTTGACTCTATATGCAAGGCTAGGTCAAACCTTGTGGGTGGATGAAGTGTAGGCAACTGTAACTAAACCAATGCACAGTAATCCAGAAAGATGCAGTAAATCACAGAAGAAACTGTCCCCACATGCGTTGTTGGTGATGGGTTTTTTTACTCTTGTTTTTTTAATTATGTATATTTAGAAATAGAAGGTATCTCTGTCATTAAGAAATAACTGTACTTTTGTACAATATTTAATGGCTAAAAATTATAAATAGAAATGCTTAGAAAAAAGATTTTAAAATAGTAAAATAGTATAATTTATACCTCTATAATATATTTATGATTTAAATCTAGATTTTCTATTTAATTTCTAGTGAAGAATATACATAAGTCATTAATAAAAGTTTTAGAACAGACGGTCAGTGGAACCAATGCTGCTAAAAGGCAAAACCAAAGCCCAAAGCGCCAACAATTCAAGATTTTGTTAGTTCTAGTTAATGTGTTTTTCATTATTTGTAAGTGAAATAATGCCTGACTATTTATTGCTGAATGGCCTAGTAGCAAAACCAAAGCAAAGGCTTTGAAAAATACTAGACAGAAGTGAAGCTGCTTCTCTATCATCTTCCTCAGAGTGATACAAATTTTTAAAGGACATTTTCTAACTCAGCATCCAGCTATCAATTAGTACATTTTACTACAAATAATGATGGGAATCTGTGCCATCAATAAACATAATGTGGTTCTATGTGCTACAGCTTAGGCAGTTATTTTAAAGTTGTCACTTTTTAACTTTTATGTGGCAAAACAGTTAACGATCCATTATACATTTTTAAAAAATATTTAGATAGAGAATCAAAGTTACTGCATTCCATCTGCAAAATGCTACCAATATCGTTTCCTTTTTCCTACTGTTTCCTTTAAAATTGGAATTGTCTTATTTAAAAGCATAATCTCTATTCCCCATTGCTTCTCAATTTACTCATATTCCATTTTCCATTGTTATAACTGAGAGATACAACACAAAACTGAGTTTGTGGAAAACAGGTTTTTTAAGTCAGAGTATGGAAAGTTTTGACATCTGTATATTTTTACAGGATTATCATAAACCTCATTTTGCAACTCTATTTTCAATATTTTTCTTTATCTTGGCATTACTGTCTGACTGCTAAATCCAAATTAATATGAACAATGTCTGTGTCTTATTTCTCCTCCAAGCTGCTCAGAAGTGCTTGTCTGTACAAACTTCAAGGATGTTCCACAGAGCAACCTTGAATTGTGGTGCTACAGTTCTGGTGAAAAACTGCAACAGAGACTAGCAAGGAAGAAAATCAAATAGCATCATTTTATGCCTTCAGTGGTACAATTCTTAATGCTGAAGCAGGAGGAGGGAGGCACATAACCCTTTGTAAACTAATTATTTTGATTATAATATGCCATGCTGCATAAAGATTCATATTTCTCAGGTTTGGTAGAATCCCAATTTCCAAGTCATATATTTAAAGAGTGTCAATGCTACACTCTTTGTATTTATGTTTAAAATTACCTGACTGCATTTGGAAGCACTTTTCATTTGTTTTAGAACATGATACAAAATGTGCAAGCATCTGCTTTTGAAAACAAGTATACAGCTCTTTTATATTCTATATGACAAGAACAAACCAGTCTTAGTTTTCTCCATTTAATCTTCTTTCTGGCATTGTCTCCTGGCTCCTTTCTTTCTTCTCCTCACATTCTCCCACCTACAGCTTTTATAAATTCAATTTTCAAGTCCACGTACTCTATGGCTAGTTAGCCATCCACTTTGTCTTTTACCTCAACATTTGTTTATAAATCTGGGAACCAATCTCTTACATATGAAAACAACAGACAGCCTGAGCACTTTGTTTAGCAATGAGTTTCTGTTCCTTACTTTTCCTTCTTTGGAGGAGAAGGTAGCAGACCTGGCAAGATTTAATTCAAGAGAGAATATTACAAAAAAGGAGCCAGGAGGCATCAGTGGACTGGAAGTTAAGCAATAGCCTTTGACAAATGTAGTCCAAATGTGTATTAGATCAGGCCACAGTCCAGTCTTTGTGTAAATTTACAGTCCCATAACATGCTAGTCTGGAGCCTGAAATTCCTGAATAAATCAGAGATCAAAATATATCTTTCATCACCTTTATTGTACAGCTTAAACTTAGGGCTATGTTTTTCACAATGAGTGGCTGAGCACTAGAATACAATTCCCCTAAAGGCTTTAGGATCAATGTTTCTGGAAATATTTATATCCCAACTGCAGAAGGCTCCAAACAAGGTGACCCAGATTTGGGAATGGCTCTTTGAGCAGTGAGTTGAACTAGATGACCTCTGAAGGTATCCTCCAAACTAAGCTATAATTCTTTTGTAACTGAGAGATGGTTAGGGAAGTGACCATATTCTTATCTGCTTCTGCTCAGAGGCAGGGCAAGAAAGACAGAATGAATATTGAAAGGTTGTGGACTCTAAGCATCCAATGTCTAAAAAGGATTGAGGACTACATTTCCTTCATCTGTGAAGAAGCAGGACAACACTAATGTGAGACATTGGACCATGGAATTGTCTTCCTGGAACAGCAGTGAACCCAGCCCAGAAACCTCAAATGGCTATTTTTATCACAGATGACTTTAGCCCCCAAGGACCTCAGGGATCTGGCTGCCTTTCTGTCTGAGATGGAACACACAAACTCTGAAGAGCTCAAAACAAGTTGAATCAGAGTCATATGAACATTAAGGTTGGAAAAGACCTCTAAAGATAAGCAAGTTCAACCATCAGCCCAGCACCACCACCATGTTCACCACTAAACCATGTCTTTCAGTGCCTTACCCACAGGTTTTCTGAACATTTCCAGGAATGGTGACTCCACCACTTCCCTGGGCAGCCAATCTTCAGTGAAGCAACTTTTCCTAATAACTAATCTGAATCTCTTCTAGCACAACTTGAGGCCACTTCCTCTAGCCCTGTCTCTTCTTACCTGGGAGAAGAGATTGACCCGCATCTGAATACAACCTCCTTTCAGGTAGTTGTAGAGAATGACAAGGTCACCCCTCAGCCTCCTTTTCTTCAGGCTAAATAGCTCCAGCTCCTTCTGCCTCTCCTCACACAACACCTCTTATCAAAATATGCTACTAATTTCATGAAGGCAGATAAAGACCAAGTCAACAATGGTGCAAACAACTGAAGCTCTCTGAGCTGCATCTGTACCAGTCTGAGCATTTAGTTGTTGAAACCAATATACAGAACACAGAGAGATCAATTGTTTTATTTGCTTACTTGAAAGTACATACAGGAGGGTCAAATATAAAAGAGAAAAGTATCTTCTTTTTGAATGAGTTTTGATCTTACTCTTATCAAGTTCCATTTGTAGAAACCTATATTCAATCATTCCTTGAGAAAAGAGATAGTGAAACAGTCTGCTGACTTTGAAATGTCCCCTTAGGAATTAGATTATCAGAGTCTGCTTATTGAGATACCTTTTGTGATCATGGTTTATGATGACAGTTTTAAATTAGAGGGTGCAGTTGACTGAAATGAGCTAATTCAATTTATAAATGTAGACTGCAGAAAGGAAATAGCTTTTTTTCAGGTCCAAAATTAATTTTATTCTACTTTAGTTAGGAGAATATGCAAAAAAAATGTGGGGAAATAGCTTCTAATTTACAGCAAAAAAGTAAAAACTAGTAGTTTATAAGATCAATGTTTAAACCAGTGAATGGGCAATTTATGTTTCTGTATTTATCATGAACATTCTCTGAAACCAGACCAGAAAGCTCCGTCCATTTTCAACTGCTTGAGCAGCAGGGGGAAAAAAGGCAAAACTAAAGGCAATGTACATGACACGGGCAGGAATTACTCTTTTACAGTTTAATATTGATCTTCCAGGCAAATGTTAATCTTCATGGCAAATTCCAGCCTGGCAGATTATTTCTCAGCAAGTAGCAAAAATCTTGCAAAGAAAAGAAATTTTAGATCTTCTTAAATACTAGTAAATGACATTATTTATGGGATGATTCCTTGCTTCACTGATATAAGAGTCTTTGAAAGAAGACAACATGAGCAGTCTTAGCTAACAAATCAGGCTGTACATGCAGAATATGCAGAAGATTTATGTTCTCTGTGATGGGAAGAAGAAGGACATATTTCATATATATTAACTTACAAATTACACTCAGTCCTTGGCATGACTGCTGTACTAGATCCAACCTCCGTCAACAGATCCAGGACCAGAAGGAAATCTACATATACCAATAAAAATATTGCAGATGCTGGCTAGAAACAGCAGTTTATGTTCTAGAAGCAACATGAAATTAGAGGATATTGCTCTCATGAGACCCCATCCACTTGCATTGCTACATCCAACTCTGGGGTCCCCAGCACAGGAAGGACATTGACCTGTTGGAGGGACTTCAGAGGAGGCCACCAGGATGATCAGAGGGATGGAGCTTGTCTCCTATGAGGAAAGGCTGAGAGAATTGGTTTTGTTCAGCCTGGAGAAGAGAAGACTTTGGGATCACTTAATTGCACTTTTCCAGTACCTGAAGGGAGCCTACAAGAAATATGGAGAGGGACTTTTTACAAGGGCATGACAGGACAAGGGAGAAAATGGAAGAGTTTAGATTAGATATTAGAAAGAAATTTTTTATTGTGAGGGTGGTGAGACTCTGGAACACATTGCCCAAAGAAGCTGGGGCTGCCCCATTCCAGAAGTGTTCTAGGACTGGTTAGATGGGACTCTGAGCAACCTGGTCTAGTGGAAAGGTGTCACTGTCCCTGGCAAGGGAGTTGGAACTAGATGATATTTAAGGTCTCTTTGAACCCAAGTCATCCTATGATTCTGTGATATCACACTTTCAACTTCTTTCCTATTTAACTATAACCTGTATAGAAGAATGATACTAAAGTGGGCTTAATCCCTTAAAGTCGCAGGAGTAGGAATGGCACTCTGCTTAAGCCAAATTCTTTGACTGTTGAAGGGGTTTTTTTAGTAGCAGATGTTTTATTTATTTTATTATATTTTATTTTATTTTATTTTATTTTATTTTATTTTATTTTATTTTATTTTATTTTATTTTATTTTATTTTATTTTATTTCAGTTCAAACAGCATCACAAATACAAAAAAAAGGGAAGCCAGCATGCATATGTTGAGTGTGCTTCCATTCCAGGAAGGAGAGAGTTACTCCCTTTCATTAGCCTGGTGAAGGTGGTACATAGTATTAAACAGTAAAACAGATTTCCCAAAACAAAAATACCTATGATGCAAAATTAGGTTTTCAAAGAGGATTAAGAAATGGCAGTGAGTCTGAATTGCCATAGTCAGGACAATGATTTCAAACCACGCTGCATGGAAACTAGGAGCCTTGCCCTTCCTCCACTGAGCTGAGACACATTTACTGGTTTGATTCACTTCTCCCTGACATTGTTAGAATTGAGAAGTCAAGCTGAGGTTCACAAGAAAAATTGAATAAGTACAAGAAACCCAGACTATCTGGAAACATTCAGCTCTCTCTACCAAAGTTCCTACAGAAAACCACACTTTGTGCTGGTATTACCAGTGCCTTTGTGACCTCCTTTGAAACAGTGCCTGTGGTTTGGTTATGGCAGTTTGGGATGGAGGCAACTGGAAGTCTCTGTCCAGAGAAAGGATAAAACAGCTGTTCTCTGGCATTCTGACGTTGTCTTCAGCAGATCGTTGTTTTCATTAAATACATTTTTGGTTCACTGCAACAGCAAGGATGAGTATCCCGCATTTGTGTGCACACACCTCATTGACAAAGGAAATCACTTGCTCCTGAAGCCCATACCTTTTGCAATCACACAGAAGCTAAGATAGCAAAATGATTTTTTTCCTTAAAATAACAAGGAATGGCAATAGCTGATAAACATTACTAGAGGCAAATGATAACCATGAGAATACAAAAGAATTCCTATTATCCTAGCATTTTGTAAGAGAAATAACAATCTCAAAAGTAATACAGAGTATGCTAGATCAAAAATCATGTTGCTTGTCTGCCATTATTATCAAGAAATACAAGTTTTACAGCATTCCCCCCCAGCCAGAGTTTATTAGAAGGCTGCTAAATTATAAAAACCCTCTGGAATTCACACCACCTCCCTCTACCTTAAGAAAAATATGTACCACAACTTCCAGGGCAAGAGGTAAGGTTGCACTTCTTCTCCCAGGGACTATAGGAAGGAAGCTGAAAAGGTACCAGAGTGAATAGAGCAGAAAAAAAAGCTAATTTTGCACATTCTGGAGCTTCAAAATCCCAATATATGCCCTTACAAATATGAATTTAAAAAATGCACCTGGGTCTGCTTTAAACCACAATAAAAGCAGGACCAAAGCCAGGTAGCAGCAATGCCTGAATGAAGTGAGAATGCAACATACAGAGCCCTGAGAAACAAGTGTCCAGAGCTGAGACTTATTACACAAAGTTGCATTCTTGGCTTAGGAAAGAAGATGAATAAGAGCAGCCTGCTGGGACTCTGCAGCATTTCTCTGGAACTATGGGGTTCGCTTGCATTGTTTTGTGCTCAGAGTTTTCAAAATGCACTTTTTTCACATACAATGCAGTGTGTAGCAGTTGCAGGAGTGGATTTATTTGTCATCATGTCTGCTGAGCACAGTTGAGTGTGCCATTCTCCGTTATGTTGTCACCTTCAGTAGGTTCAGGTCAGCTAGCACAATCACAATCTGCACTTTTATATGGGAAGACAAAAGCATACTCTTAGACTACCAAGAATAAGGAACTTTCTTTTTCAGATACTTTTGGCAGTCATAAACCATTAGTTTTGCCCTATAGTGACACTTGCAAAAAACCAACCAACCAACCAACCAACCACCACACACAAAACAATGACAAACTCCAGACAACATGCTTGGGAAGGTGCATGAATTGGCAGTCACAGATTGTTGCCAGTCCCAAGATCATACAAATTCAACCATCTTGGGAAGTTCAACAACATCGGTCTGGAGGATGCTTTTACAGGAGTTGCAGGCTTCTCCTGTAGTTATCATCTTTCCCATTTTATTTGTTTTATACACTTCCTCTTAAGGTTCAACTCAGATAGAAACATATCAAATTTACCTCTGAAATAGGTAAAACTAGGGAATAGGTTTCATTGCCCATTATTCATTAACTGATCCTCATATTATCAATGAGTTTTGTTTTATTCTTTGATATTATTCAAAGAACCAAAAGAGAAATAAGTGTTGCAATGCATAACTGAGACAAGCAGATAGTCACTGTTCTGCCATCACTGGGACTGCTTCAGAATTCAATCTTTAATGATATATGTGTATTTAAGCTAAAATAAAGAATTATTTTACTGTAAGATTACCCAGTACAGCACAGTTTTCTATTTGTACAAACCCTGCTGTCACAGAATGGTGCCACTATTTGCAATGCAAATTGTTTACTCCTGGAATGCTCAGAATGAAATATTTCACATTCTTGGGAGGGTAACATTTTGGGAAAACACCTGTTACATTTTCTCATTTTTTCTGGAAATCTTCCTCTATTTTAGTAATTTGCAACAATAATAAAGTTTACGATTTCTACCTTTTCTTCTCCAGCTGATTCAGCTCCAAGGATCTAGCTCTGCCACAGTTATCAGATGAAGTGGAACCCATTTCATTCTAAAAAAGTAAAAATCGTCCTCAGGAGGTCCCAGTAGAAAATGCTCTGAAAAGAAAAACACTCAACAGTATTAAGACTTTGTGCTTAACAGATCAAAATTCAGTTTAGGCAACCTTGTCAGGGGAAGCTGCAAATAAACCACTCTATTTGAACAGTCTCCAATTTAAAAAATAAAAATAAAAAAAGGAAAAAACCTGCATTAATTGTTTATATCCCTGCACCATTGGTATTGATTTGAAATGTTAACCTACCTAATATCAGTAGCAAGCATAAGTTTGCAGGAAGGGAACATTTGTGAAAGCAACTTTATTTAAAAAAAATGGAGAGAAAATTAAATATCTAGTAAGAATTATGCCATCTTACAAATAAAAAGAATCCTTAAGAACTTCTTTTTTTGAAACTTGCAGGTTAATAATTATTAAAAGAAATTACTGAATACTCATTTGCAAATAAATTGAAATTAACTGCAAACTGGAATTAATTTGCTACAGTATTGAATAAGTATTTTTTCAATCTATCCTAAAGTAAAACTTTAAAGATGAAATGTAAATAACTACAATAAAAATACTTAGATCTTACAGTACTTCTCATCACAGTTCTAAAAGTGTTTGAAAAGATGCTTTTTAACAGCTTCAGTTTACCAAGCAACTTTACTAGAACCAAGACCTTGAATTTAATTGACTTGAGTGTAAGTAATGTCTACACAGATATGCTATTCAATATATACTATAGTGTTTATTATTGATCCACAAAATTGAATATAGTCATTTTACCAAGAAGCCTGTATTATTGTTATTAATTATATGGAACACAACAGTGTTAGACAAGCCAAGGGGAGTCAGACAGCAACTGCTTTTCCTTCCAAACTTTCATTTCCTCTGATGCCGCATTTTAAACACCAGCCTCTCTGTTCATTTTTCAAAGACTGCCAAAGGAAATTTTTAGCATGAAAAGACTATGCTTGAATCCAAAGAAAACTATAAAAGTCACACTAACTGGCTTTACTGAAGTGCTTTTCATCAGAAAAGGGACATTTTACTTTATTTTCAGGGGGCTCATACAGATTTGGTTAAGCACATATGCAATGGATAATACAATTTCCTCCAGGCATAGAATAATCTTCCAAAAGCAGAATCCTCATGTTTTTTCTTTCTTATTTTTCTTTAATGCTTCTAAGGCTTTTAAAAGCATAAAACTAGTTTTGAAGGTAGCATGAAGATGCTTCTCACTTCAAAAATGAATACATTGCACAAACAAGTAACAAAGATCCATCACAAAATTAGTTACCATCAGAGGTTAAAACACAAAGCGAGATCAATTACCTGTTCTGGTAGATCTATCTCCTTCCTCTGTCTGAACTCCAACCATTCCCTGGATCTGCTTCAGACAGCAGGGCTCAGCACCATCATCAGAGTAAAATACCCTGCTAAGAGTCTGACATGTTACTGAAGGATTTGCACGGTTCAGAAACATTCATAAAGTGCTTGCACACCTAATCTGCAAGGGAGTCTGGCCAGCCTGAGGGATGAGCTGGACAGTTTAGTGCCAGTCTGCACCTGGTTAGGAATGCACATGCCCACAGATGTGACCGTGACGGCATTGGCATGGGAGCTTAACAGTAGATGAAAGGTCTCATCACCAAATTACAGAGTGACTGAGGTTGGAAGGGACCTCTGGAGGTTGCCTTGCCCAACTCCCCTACTCAAGGCAGGGGTACCTAAAGCCAGCTGCCCAGGACTGTATCCAAATGACTTTTGAGCATATCCAAAGAAGGAGAATTCACCATCTCCCTGGGTGACCTGTCCCAGTGCTCGGTCATTCTCACAGAGAGAAAGTGTTTCCTGATGTACAGATGGACTCTCCTGTGTTTCAGTTTGTGTCCCTTGGCTCCTGATCTTCTCACTGAGCACCACTGAAAAGTCTGGCTCCATCTTCTTTGCACTGTTTCTTCGGGTATTTATACACATGGAAAAGATCTTTCTGAGCCTTCTCTTTGTCATGCTTAACTGCAATCTCTCCACCATGTCTTTATCTCCCCTGTACTGGAAAGCCTGTATCTGGACACAGTGCTTCTGGTGTTGCCACACTAGTTCTGAGTAGAGGAGAGTGTCACCTCCCTCATCCCACCAGCAGCACTACTGAGTAGAGCTGGGGGTTCCATTTGCCACCTTTGCTGCAAGGTTCCTTTTCTGGCTCATCTTCAACCTGGTGTCCATGAGGATCCCAAAGTCCTTTACTGCAAAGTTGCTTTTCAGATGGTCATCTTCCCTGCTGGCATGTAGCAAGGGGCAAAAATTCCCAGTTTTCATTTTTAGGAGTTCTTGCTTAAAAATATAAAAAGAGAAAAGTGGGGGATTCTCTGTACATGCTGTCTTTTGAATTTTGCAAACAGGTGTTTAATTACTTACAAAAGGCAAAGGAGAAAAAAAATGACAACACAAGTCTGTAGCAAACTGTAAGTCCAAAATAATTCAAGAGGCTAAAATGATTAATGACACAATGTCACATTTCAGACCAAGCCCACCTTTTATTCCTGGTAATGTTTACTGGCATAACACTAGGAATTACCCCAACTCAATTTTACCCTAAAGAGGATGTCCCTGATATCTACCCCAGCCTAAAAATTGTGACATTGATAATTGTCACAAGGGCTGAATCAGGGGATGCATTTGAGGCTCCAGCTGCTGATGCAGACGGGTTTGCTGCTGTGCTGCCAGGCAGCTCACGCTGCAGCCATCTCTTTCCTGTTTACAGCACAGAGTTTTTAAACAGAAATAGATCCCAATATTATAAACAAGACATGTAAACTGAACCAGTCATTTCTTCTCACTTCCAGACGGATGCTGGGTGAGAGGTCCTAGTCTGCAGAGGTCTCAGAGGCAGAGGAAAGGCAGCAATCCTCCTCTAACAGGTTTCAGAGTAGTTGAATCATTTAATCTCTCCTTGCAATTACACCTTTCCTCTCTTTTCTCTTGTCTTCCTAACCTCTGGAACAATGATTGCTTTTGTGCCTTACAAGAAACACGTTACCCAATGTGTCTGGACCTCAAGTATAGGAAAGGGAAGAAGCCACAAGGACTTTCATTATTCCTTCCTGTTCAGTTTCTCAGGCATGACTTAACAATGCTTACAACTGTTCTCCTGTCTTGGTGTTATGGGTTTAGCCAGGCAGGCCTAAATTTAGGCTTTAAAACTCAGATTTGGGCCTGAAATTGTCAGCTGCCTTGAGCTGGGTCGGGCTAGCTGACAGCTGACCTCTTCTAGCCAATAGTATTGTATTCCACCCCATCTTACATCACCTCAATAGCAGTAAAGTCCAGTGTGTGGGCGTGCCTTGAGCAGTTCCACTTTGGCTGAGGTACAGAGAAGACAACGTGCTGTCCCAGGAGGGATGGACAGGCCCAAGCCCACAGCACCGGCTCACCATCATGTTNTGGTCAGAGCTTTTCCTCCAGGACACCCTTACTGTGTAACTGCTGAGTCATAGCTCTGAAGAAGAAAATAGAATTCAGCCTTAAGGGACAGAAAAACCTTTTCTAAATAGCTCTTCTATACATGAGATCTCCATGACAAGCCATAGTGGTGGCATTAGTTTGATGCTACAGGATTGCTACAGTACCAATATTTCTATTGAATATTAACAAATGGTTTTCTTGAAGTTATGGTGGTAGTAGTCTTTTTCTGTGTCTTAGCTCATGTACCAAAGTAAACCTTATATTCTGGTCCTCTCTTAGTTATAAAACTGCAGTAACACATCCCAGTTTTAGTGAGAAGGGAAACCTCTAAATGGAAACAAGTATGTAAATAAATCACATGAGTACAGGTAATATAACCTGAAAGCATGATGGCTTTTATTTCAGCTCATAAAGTCATAGAAAGTAGACAAAATACTTCAAAAAGTAGCCTTGAAAACTGTCCATATGAATTCAGATAGGAGAGATACTGAAGAATGAGTACCTTCGACCTGACTTTACACATGAGTAGCAGTACCTGGTATGGTAGAATGATAGCTATGTGCCTTAATCTACATCTGTGCACAGAAAGGCACTGAGTCTAAGATGAGAACAAATTAGAGTTAGGATCTATAGGAAAGAATTTTGGACATCAGCTCATCTGACGAGATGTTACTGGTTACTCCATGCATTTACTGCAGAAACTTGTATACCAGTTTTGCTAAAGTTTTGTGATCTGAGAGAGAAAATACCAGTAAAAACACTAAAAGGTTAAAGAAACCATCTTTTTCTAAATATTTGTTCAAGGAGTTAATTATATCTACAGTTAAAAACAAAATCTCAGTGACTAAGCTTTTGATATACTGATAGTTCTACACTTATGTGCAAAAATTAAACATCTTCAGTACTCCATTTACTCCACTTAAGGGAGTCTTATCCCCAACAACCAAAACACTTCATAGTCTTATTTTGCAGAACTTTCATCTGCTTCAGCTTCTCACCATGAGACATTTTTTTACAGTTATGAATCAGTTCTAAGTTCTCACAAATTTTATTGTATTCGTGAAGTAATGGCCAATCTTCGCGAACGAAGATTTGGGAAGGGCTCCCCCCACATGGGTGTGCCCTCCGAGCCTGCACAGGGAGTTTTTTAGGTGAGGCGCAGCGTGCGCAGAGCTGGCCCCACCGTTTAAGTCCTAAGGTTCATTTGCCACGGCCGAGTAAGCTGGGACAGTGACAGTGAAGTCTCCTTAGGACTATCTACGCCACGGGACCGCCCACATTCATGAAGACTTAAGTGACAAATCCATTGACTCAGCAATGCTGGGTGAAAATTACCTTCTTATCCTACTTGCCACTATCCTTACCCAGCAGAAAAGGCTCAAGTTACTCTTTTCTACCATGGCATGTTGTGCTGCAAGGTCCTACTAATATGCTAACAAGCTGCTTTCTAAGCATATCATCTTTAAGTATGACCTTATAGATGGATTTAGCTCCAGCTTATGACACCCAAACATTGCTCTCTACACAGATACTTACATTTGCAAGCTAGAAGCGTGATTCAGTTCAAGATTAAGATGCCTGTGTTTAGATGGCAGCATGCAGATGTGTACCACAGACCCAGAAAGCTGATTCAGCAAGTATCACATTTACTGAGGTGTGTAATTGAGATTCCCCAGAGACTTCAAAAATCTGAGAAAATGTTTTTAAATATTTTTGCCTGGAAAGAAAAATACAACACTGGATTCATCAAAAACAATCCCTCAAAACAAATGACTGATGATGTAGATGACTTTTATTTAAAACTTTTTTTAAAGATAGTATTCAAAGTAGCTTGTGGCAGAACATTTTTCAGAGCCTAGAAAGAGGAAGGCATAGATGCCACTGGGGGACTCCACCAGCCAGAGCAATATCACCAATTCATTGTTGGTTAAAGGTTGAGGAGAAGCTCTGTTTTGTGAATCAAATCCCCCAATTTCAATTTGTGCTCTTAGAAGTGACAGGAAAAAAAGGAACATTTTATCTAGTGAAAAACTTGATATTTTATGTGACAAAACATATTATTAAAAATCTGAAAAATCAAGGATTCCTAAATATATTTCAATTTTATTACATCCACAGCAAATATATATTCTATGTAGAAGGAAACACTGCTGCCTTGTTTGACTTCATTGCAAAAAACAACTCCTTAGACCTGGAACAGGAACTTCCAGACAAATGATTTTTTATTCAACTTATTCATGGAAGACTGAGTTTCTCTAACACTCACTTTGTCTCCTTTCATGCTGGTGTTTTAAGACACTTGTGGCTGTCCCAGATAGTTCCTGGCTGACAGAATTAGTGCCCTCAAGGGAAGATGAACAATTTCGATTTTACAAGCATTTTTGGCTTAAACACCAGACCAGGGTACTGCTATTTTTCAGAAACAAGGCCTTTAGTTTTAAATCATTCACATAACCACTGGCAGGGCTCCAGGATTTTCTTTTCTTCATCTTCTTTGATTTCTGAGAAAGAATGGATCACCAAGAGGACCCCCTGGATATTCCTTTTGCAAGATCCCTAAAGTCACGTAATTAGTTCTATCATAAGATTTTTTTCTTACTACAGATGGCAAAGTGAGCCTACAAAGGTCCCTTGCCCACTTTCATTTGCATTGCACTTAAGAGAAATGTTGAATGTAAGAGTAAATCAGATGCTTGCTGCATACTTTCCCGCTCCGTTCTCTTTATAGGGAACAGACTTTCTCTTCTAGCTGTTTCAAGAGAATCATTAGTTAGACATGTCTGTGCCTTGTCCACCTTACAAAAATATCAGGGTCATTTTTTAGGCAGACTCTCGACAGCAGTTTGGAATGGTGTCAGAGGTTTAGCATTTTCTATTATTATGCATGTATTGGCCATTCAAAATACCAACAGTGCAAAATTTGCTATCTCATTCTTGGTAAAGTCATGCTGACCCTTTACTAAAAAGTAATGTGCTTGATGGCTATTAAATCCAATTTAAGCCTTGCGCCACAGATTAAGTCACTGTTTCTTATAACAGTTTCAATGAGCCCATTCCCACACCTAAGTATATTGAGGTGCTGTCCCACTCTGCTCATTCTGACTTTGTTTATCAGCCAGGCACGCTGGGCACTATCTCTGACAAATAAAAATAAGAAGTAAATGGTACAAGTTTGATGCACATCTCCAATTGCAATTTTTTTTTCTCCTGTGAAAGAATCCTTGGGACTAACATCCCTTCCGTGTCCATAGTGGTAATGACATGGTACAGATGATGTGCGTAAAGGCAGAGTAATGGACCTTTAGGCTCTGCTGGGACCTCCTGCCACAGTCACACTAAGGTAATTAATAAGTTCCTGCAAGCCTGTCTTATGTGGCAGAACTGAAGAGGAGGTTTTAGGCAGCACAGCCTTATTTACATATATCTTACACTTTATATTAAAAGAAGTCTGATTCTCTTAAACTTTTCTGAACCGGTAAATTTAAACTGCTGACAACAAAAGTAATTGCTATATGTAGATTAACCCCAACTGTTTGTAAAATTCAACCCCATTTCCAGCTCCATTTTCAACAATATGAGCATTCCAGCAGATCTGCATTTCATTGTGCAGATGGTCTCTCCAAAAAATACAACAAAAACTATTCATTGTTATATGCTTCTGGTGCCAAGACATACAGAAGGTTTATATGCCACTATGGAAAGGTAAGAGTGAAGTAAGGCTGTTCCTCAGGTAATAAAATCATCTTTTATTTCATCTTCTCTTTCACAAGGTTAGATGCTACCCTGTGTCTCACTAGGTGTTCAATGGACAATATAAAGGAACTTTCTTTCCAGAAGTATCAGCACTTCTAACTAGTTTCTTAAACTAAACACGTTTCTCATGACCATTCCTGCCTTCCCTAACAACCTGTCCCAATTCATGTAAATCACAGGAACAGCAATCTGATGAGAAACTTAGCTGCTAGTTCTGTATTCAGAGAATTGAGTCAGGTTATTCCCTGCATGGGGCATAGCCCTCAGCTTGGGAACAGGCAGGCTCTAGTCTCAGTTATTAAAAGCTCTGGTTTTAAAATCACTCCTGTCAAGATAGCACATACTTTTATAAATCTAATCATCATCCAAGTCTGGAATCAAGTGTTGCCTGCTCAGTGCAGCACTCCTATCTATTGGGACAGGTGAGATGTCCCAGGAAGTCTGGAAAGGTTTTGTGAATATAAATGAACTTCTGTTATAACTAAGACTGGAGAGAGGTAAAAGAGAGTACCAAGGCATGGAAATACCTTGTTTCTACCAGGACAGCCTCTGTGAGTGTGGAGGTTGCCTACACAGCAATCTTCTTCATTAATAATTGCGGCCCCGCTGGAAGTTTTTGAAAGGGCTTAGAATCCAAGAGGCATAAAGCCAAACTACCCATTGTGCTGAGGTGTCAGGCAGAATGGAGAGAGAAGACAGAGAGACATTTCGAAGTGACAGATGGCTGTGGCCAGATGAAATCAGTTCCTGCTCACTCCCAGCTATGCAGGCATCTCTGGCAGCCTCTGACCATGCTACCCAGCATCTCCCTTCTATTTGACTAAACCAATTAAACCAGACAACTTGTAACTGCTTCTGTTCCTCTCACATCATACATGTTCCTCTCACATCATACATCTACAGCTATTCTCTAATGCTCAGCAAGTCCTTGGGGTTTTCTACTAAGAGCTACAGAAAACTTTTGTAGCACGGGTGAATTCAGAGTGCAGGCACAGACATGGTTGCATCAGACAGTCACAAAGATCCCAGAAGAAGCCAGTGGCCTTTCTTAGCTGCTCTCATCTTTAACAATGTCAGGATCAAAGTCCCTTTTGTGATATTTTTTATGCTACACATATTTTTTAAAAAATATCAGTAGAAGTATGTTCACATAAGGCTGTAGTGTGACTATTTCAGAGCCTAGTTTGTCAGCCAAAAATTATTCTTTATCTCTTTCACAACAAAAAGTCTGAATTCTGCAAGTGCCATAGATAGGATCTCTTTTATTCAAGAATAAATATTTACCAGTAAGAAGAAAATGCTGAACTGTGGCTTTTTTGCCACACAAATTCTAACTGTTCTCCTTAGAAGAGGTGGTTCATTCACCAACAGCAGTCTGAAATTGCAGGTGGCAGCAGGGGAGAAGGTAGTGTTTATGGATGGTTAATCCACGCTCATCTTCTCTTCTGCTGTGACTCTTTCCATTCTGCTAGACAAGAAAAAAACCCCAAGAAATTGAATGGGATTCTCCATATTTCCCCTTCCCCCTCCCCCCTCCAATATCTGCTAATCTAATGTTTATGGATTTTGTGCCTGCAAAAGGGGATATTCAATACATGTACCATTTATTATTCTTGCAAGTGCTGAACTTTTGAATCTTGTGTTTATCACAGCTTGAGGAGTTGCTCAGATAGATAAACCATTGTACTGCCCATAAGAATATATACATAAATCACCACTCTACACAATTAGTAATCCATTTTGTCCTGAAAAATGTTCCTTACCATTAACTAAATGGTTTTCAATACATTCCAGCTATAGTGTTCTATACTGTGGCTGAAATAGAGGCCAAACACTAAAACCTGCAGAGCTTCTTCTTTATAAAGCAAGAATTATAATTAATTTTAGAATAACAAATTAATTATTTGTCCATGTCTTATGTCCACTCTAGTGGACAATCCTTGAAAGAAAAAATAAGATGTTTTAGCAGAGGAAGTTTTGTTGAATGGAAGTTGACACTGTTTAGTTCTATTGCCAGAGGGCAACCAAATCACACACTGCACACCTTTCTGAAAACAAAATTAAATTCAGTGAATAAATAATAACTCAAAAAGCAGCCAGATACCTCCATTTATTAAGAATAGCACACAGCTCTGACTTTCCACTAAAACTAGAGTTCACAGGAATAGCAAGGCAATCTTGGGAATACACATCCAATCTTAAAATTCACTCCTTTTCTGCTCTGGCCTGTGATTGCTCTTCCTTGGGTTGTGGTCACTCTTCATTGGCCTCAGAGCTCCGTGCACTCTCTGAGCCATGTTGTGCTCATGTCTTCAGCCGTGGCTGCAGCAACCCTTTAGAACTCAAAGGAGGCCTATAAAAAGATGGGGACAGACTTTTTGGTAGGGCCTGTAGCAATAGGACAAGGGGTAATGGTTATAAACTGAAAGAGGGTAGGTATAGATTAATCTGTAAGGAAGAGATTTCTTACAATGAGGGTGGTGAAACACTGTCACAGGTTGCCCAGAGAGGTAGTAGATCCCCCATCCCTGGAAACATTCAAGGTAAGGTTGGACAGGGCTCTGAGTGACCTGATCTAGTGGAAGATGTCCCCGCTCATTGCAAGGGACTAAGTGAACTTCAGAAGTCCCTTCCAACACAAATTACTCAATGATTCTATGAAGCTGACCCATATATTCAGTCTTTAGGACAAACTTCAGACTAAACCTACAGAGAGACTCAGCTTTGCAGTGGAGACCTCCCACCCAAGGACACTGGCAGACTTATGGAGGGCAATGCAGTACTCTCAGCACTCCACAGAAACTGTGACTTGTACTTGTTGACCATCAATTCTATTCGAAATGTGTATTCACGTACACATACAAAACACAGAATAAAGATTTCCAAGCTGTTGCAATATCTGTTGCATGCTCAAGACTTAGAAAACTCCTATATTAGTGATATTTTATGGACAGTATTCAAGGCTTTAAAAAACCCTCCTTTCCACTAAAGGTTGTGGGGGTGACAGTAAGTGCATCCCTTAAGAAAAGCTGTTTGGAGTGCAGCCTTAAAGAGAACAGAGCTACCTGGAGTATGTGTGTGGCTTGTGACCAATGGCAGGCTGTGGTGTATGTAAGGTGAATTGGTTAAGCAATTATGTGGAAGCATGTTGGATGTGAGAGTGCATAAAAGGTGTGGATATTACTGTGTGAGAGTTAGATCTAGATCTACTAGGATGTGAGGTGATGTCATAGGAACTTCTAGGAACTATCTACTTCTACTATGAGCTATGAGAACTGTCTATTAATCTATCTTGAATAAACTCTCCAAGTTGTGAGCCTTCTGATCAAGCCTTCTGATGTCTGCTGTGCCTGAGCTCTTCTGACCGTCAGTCCAGTGCCCAAGCTTGGTATAAGGGGCTCCCCCTATAAAAGGGTTCATAGGATATCTTCATTAGGACTTGTTCAGAACCCTTTTTTTTTTCTATTGGGTTACACAGATATACACAAGAATTCACTTGAAGAGGTTGAGACTACAAAACTGTCTGTGGGGTGGGAAACGCACCCCAAACCCATAAAAACCTACAGTTATTTTATGCTTGAAGTGTTGAATCTTTTTAGAGGTCAGGAGGCAACATGAGTAGATTCAAGCTTGATGTGCAGGTCCCAGGTTGGGGCGAGAAGAGAGCAGTAAGCTTTTTCCTGTTTGCTTAGTGAAAATTTCTGTGTTGGAAACTGGATTGATGTTTGCCCTTGCACATTTTTACAGCATCTGTACAAATTGAATGATACTGAAGCAGCTAACACTACCCACATTTCAGCCAGTTCCAGCCTTTTGTTTCCATGTTGGCAGGAATGCAGAAATGTATGTTACTATAAATAGCAACTAACAACACGCTGAACATTCAGAAATGCCAGGGTGTCTCGGGTTGAGCTGGCAAAACGCCAACTGCCCAAGAACAGAGAAAAAGGGTCCTCCTCCCCCCAACCAGCCAAAGGGAGAAAGAAAAGGGAGAGGGAAAAAAAACTTCTAAAGCCAGGTTTCTTCTGAAACTAACTACATGTATTTATACAGAAAAGAGAAAATTGAAAGAAAACTACAATATAACACACACTTACACAAGTTATATATAACTTCCCACTCCCCAATAAGCACAGATTTTGCCATTCTGACTACAAATCATTCTAAACAAAAGTCAATTCCCCAAAGACAAACTTAAGCAAAGAGAACAACTAAGAACAAACATTTTACTTCCCTAAGATAACATGATGGTGAGCCGGTGCTGTGGGCTTGGGCCTGTCCATCCCTCCTGGGACAGCACGGTGTCTTCTCTGTACCTCAGCCAAAATGAAACTGCCCAAGCCACACCCACACACTGGACTTTACTCCTATTGAGATGATGTAAGATGGGGTGGAATACAATACTATTGGCTAGAAGAGGTCAGCTGTCAGCTAGCCCGACCCAGCTCAAGGCAGCTGACAATTTCAGCCCCAAATCTGAACTCCAAGGCCCAAATTTAGGCCTGCCTGGCTAAACCCATAACACAGGGCTTATCTGTAGAAGCCAATGGAAGCAAAGATCGGGGGTTGTTTCACCTGAAAGCCCAAGTTGTGATGAATATAAAACAAAATACATGGACAGTACTAGAATACTAGAGAACAATTTATTGCATCTAATATATAATTATTTAATTAATAAAAAGAATCAACTAAAGAAACAAAAAACCCGAAAACAAAACCCATCTTACTGTGTTAAAAGGCACTAAGAATCTCACTAAAAGAAGGAAAGGAACAATCCTTAATTCAAAATAATGTCATCATACCAACACATGAAGAAAAGCAAATTGGAAAATACCAGGAACTTTGCTAAATCTTACCTTCATATTAAGAATAATAGAAATTGAGCCTTCAGTTTCCCTCAGTTTGCTTTTTTTTAGAGTGGGCAGAACATAATTTCTTCATGCAAAATACAAATTTAATTGGCCTATTTAACAGTTCAGAAGAAAAAATTTTAAAATCTACAAACTTGTAAATATATCCAGAAGCAGGACACTGAATTTCTGCCCTACTTCAAATAATTATGTGGAGATGAGCATCAGACAAATTCTAAAGAAAATAAAGAAACAAAAATACGTTTAAATACTTACTAAAGCTGCTTGTATCATTGATATCACACTTGAATAATTATTAAAATTCAATATTGACATAAAAGCAACTGAAACAATTCTTTCAGTATAGCAATTTAGAAATAAAGTTTACATTTGTCTTTAAACTATTTTAAAACCTTATTTGGAAGGGTCATCAAAGTAATGATGTTTGAATGATGTTTTTATTTCAGTGAATTTGCATTTCATGAACTACATACAAATGTGGCTCAGGTAGTTGGCTTGATCCAGCATCTGTCCAGGTTTCAAAAAAACTTCTACTTGGCCATCTTAAAATTTCCATTTTCACAGACAGTTCCTCTCTGTTGCTTTCTCTTATGACTTGATTCTTCAAATCTGCCACCAGAGTTTTTAATGTATGAGGTTTTTTTCCCCTTTGGTTTGACAGCCCAAAATACTCCTTTTTTAGCTAAACCCTACCCTTCATGTTTCTGGTATTTCAAACTGTGTATTTTCATCTTTGTTTACCCACATTATTTTATATATATAATTTTATGAGATTACAAAATGAGTTACAAACAAAACAGAATAGGTTATATATATTTTTCATGGTGTCAGCATTTATTTTCTATTTTGCTTTGTGGGAATAATAAAATATGAAGCCAGTCCCTTTAGAACAGCACCACTTTTACTGGCAATAATACAGCAGGTGTTAATCCACTAGACTTTTATTACTGAATCTAGGTAGGACCTAAGTAAAATAAGATTGATTTTCTCCTTGAATCCTCACTGATTATTTCTCTTCATTAGACATTCAGATTCCACTGCGATGAGGGGCATAAAACTAAGACAGATTGGCAGACAGAAAGATCATTATATTCTTTCGATACAATCTCTGCTCAAGACCCCATCTTAAAGTAATAAAGATTTTAGTTTCAGGGACACGATGAAGGTATTTTTGTGAAGATTCTTAAGAGGCTTGACAGCCCAGCTTCTGCTTGTCTACAGTAAGTTTTAAAAACATCTTATTTAAAGGAATGCAGTTATTTTTGAGGTTTCCTGAAAGACAGAGGTAGAACTGGAGCAATCTGAATATGCTTAGATCATAAGAAATAATTGGATGGAGTATGAAACTCAACTTAAGCATAAGATAGATATGTAAAGGTAACAAGAAAGCACAACTAATGAGATGAGACTGCTAAATAGTCATAGCTGACTTGTGTTCTCATCCCAGGTAAAGTGACTGGACTTGCAACCAGACAAGCAGTTTCAAAGTAATTAAATGCTTGTGCTGTCAGCTGCAAGGTTGTCTCTCCAAACCCACAGCACTTTTACCAGCATCCAGCAAACTGCTAATAAGAATGAGGAATGAAACAGCTGGGGGCTGCAGAATCATGTTGCCATGGAAACCACTGCAGGTGCGTGGTCCAAGAAATAATAAACCCCAGCTTTTTAGAGTTTATAAAAAAACAAGGAAGAAAGGAAAAGAAGACAGAGAGAAATAAATAACACAAACCAAGGGCATTGCAAACACTTTTGAGAGGACAGACTAGTATTGTTAAATGGGATCTGTCAGAAAGAACATTGCAGGGGACAAAGGGATTGAGCTGAAAGATATCTCAGTACGTAAGTATGCCAGAAAAATGAAAGAAGAAAAGAGAATGAAACTAAAGAAAAATACAAACACCAGAGGGCACTGAAACAGATATAAAATCTATTACAGGTCACTGTGTTCAGAAAAAAACCAACAGAACAGTTCAGAAATTGATGAGGGACTCAGGACCTCTTGGATCGCCTAACATATTTCTAGTTCTCTTACGCCAAAAATCATTTGTACATCAAGTTTCCCACTCATATAACTCATGCACTAGGCATTCCCAGAATAACAGCTCGTTCAACTATGTACAGCATGCTGTAAGTCTGATGGATCTAATTTTCAAGGTATTTAGAGTCCTAAAACTGTAGCTGGTGGGATTTGCTCAGCTCCTGAACAGGCTGAGCCCTTAGTTCACGTTCACGTCAGTGGAGCTGATGTTCCTCATGCTCCCCTTGCCTGTCTGAGGACTACTGGCACACTGAAATTTCTCTACAGACAAGTGAGGGGGATGTGCCTCTCTAAGATTGACTGAACCAACTAAGATTTTAATTGGTTTCTCTCTCTCAAGTGACTCCACAGGATACACTATCATTTTGATTAAGATTACTTTTTTCTATGCAGCTTCCTATTTGTACAGTTTATGAGCAAAAGGAGGAATGCTGTCCGGAGACATCAGAGTGATTTTATTCCAGGCTTCACAATACTTATGCAAAAGTGAAGTCTCAGAAGACCTTGACATCCACAACCCCATAGAAAGTGATGGCTCCTCCACACGATGGCCACATACTGCCCTGCAATACACTTACCTTCCCAGAGCAAGGAGAGGTGGGTTATGGAGGTGAAGGATTCAGTAATCAAGAACATCAATGACAAAGATTTTCATAGTAGAAAGCCTTCTGGGGACTTTACTGACTAGAAGGAAAAAACGTGCAGTTTTATAAAGTTAATAGCAAATCCAGAGGCAAGACAACAGTTACTGGTACAGTGACGTGCCATGACCTGGAGAACGGCGGGAGGCTCTGGGGGCAAAATGCAAGTTACTATGCAGGAGGTTAAAGAACCCCCTGACAGCATGTCCTGAATTCAGCACTTACTAGAAAAGCAGATGATGATGATGATGATGATGATGATTCACTTAATCAGCATATTAAAAAAATACACCTCCTTTCCCCCAAAGCCATATTGAACTGGTTTATCTCAAAAGAGACATCACATAAAATAAATATTTAAAAATTGTTATTTTCAGATTAAGTATGAAGTCTCAAAGATGAAAAATTTGGAGCTACGACAGAAATTGTTTAACTATATCAACCTAAGGGCTGAAAAGATAACCAGGCATTCCTGAAACAAACTAAGGCTAGATGGCCTACAGAGATGAAGCACAAAATTAGGGAAGGTGATAGAAATAAGGTAGTCTTTTGAGTCATGTCCAAATGAAGAAGGAGAAAAGAACTGAGAAAAAAATCAGGTAAGCAAAAAAAAAAAAAGAATTGAGGAAATTGTTTGCTTAAGGCATAAAAACGAATAGTAACTACTCCTTCACAGAGGTACAAAGCCTGAAAAGAGTGTCTGTCTCTAGGGCTACTAGATGATCAAGGTGTAAAAAGAGTGTTCAAAACAGGTATAACCATAGCAGAAAATCCAAACAAGTTTTTTGTAATTGCGCTTATCATGAAAGAATCTTAGTATCATAGAATATCCTGAGTTGGGAGGGACCATTAGGATTGTCAAACTCCAACTCCTTGCCCTGCAGAGAACCGTCCCCATGAACAACACCATGTGCCTGAGAGTATTGAACAAATGTCCCCTGAACTCTGTAGGGCTTGGTGCTCTGACCACTTCCCTGGGGAACATGAACCAGTGCCCAGACACACTCTGGGTGAAGAACCTTTTCCCAGTATCCAACCTAAACCTCCTCTGACACAGCTCCATGCCAAGAAATCAGGAAGGAGATGGAGGTTTCAAGGAGAAATAGACCAGTAAGGCTGGTGTTTGTATCACACAAATCGTATAACAGAAACTGCTAAAAATAGTGCATTTAATAAAGATAAATATCAAGTATTTTGAAAGACTAAAGTATCTGAATAAATGTCAGAAACTAGCTATATATAATATAATATATATAATATAATATAATATAATATAATGGCCAACCTTCGCGAACGAAGATTTGGGAAGGGCTCACCCCACGTGTGCCCTCCGAGCCTGCGCAGTGGATTTTTTAGGTGAGGCGCAGCGTGCGCAGAGCTGGCCCCACCGTTTAAGTCCTAAGGTTCATTTGCCACGGCCGAGCAAGCTTGGACAGTGACACTGAGGTCCTTAGGACTGTCTACAGCACTCACTACTAACTGGAGCTGACCCTGCTATGCCTCTGAGATCTGACGGGATCGGATGGCAGGGTGGCATTTAACTGCCGGGGCCGCCCGTACTGAGACTCGAACTCGCGACCTAGGAGCCGGAGACGGAAGTGCTCACCACTACGCCACGGGACCGCCCCAGAAAGCATTTACTCTTNTAGCTAAATAACATCCAAATCATTGTTTTCTTCAAGAGCTCAAGAAAGGTAAGAGATATTCCAGAGTAAAATGGTACCTACCTTTATATAACAAGAAATAAAAACATGTCAGTCACTAGAGAACTGAAGATCCAACCCTGACACCAGAAAGTGAAAAATATATGAAAGAATTTTTTGTAAGCTAGCAGATGATATTAACATGAGTATGAATATAAAAGAAGGAATTGTCTAAAACACTTGGTGTCACACAAATGAAATTTACTTCCCTGACAGAATGAGGTGGGCTGACCTGGGCTGGCTTCCCACCAAAGCTCCCCAGCCAGGAGCCTGATCCAGTGTGGGTTTTTCCATGATGTCACAGCCAGTTTTTATGACATCAACCTTTTCCAGCGTGGAGTCCTCCTCAGGCTGCAGATGGACCTCTGCTCCACCGTAGACCTCCATGGGCTGCAGGGGCACAGCTGCCTCACCAAGGTCTGCACCATGGTCTGCATTACCTGGAGCACCTCCTCCCTCTACTTCTGCACTGACCTTGGGGTCTGCAAGTTATTTCTCTCACATATTCTCACTCCTTTCTTTGCTGGCCACAACCACTTCTGCACAATAACTTCTTTCCCCTTCTTGACTCTTATCCCAGAGGTGCTACCACCATCGCTGAAGGGTTGGGCCTTGGCCAGCAGCAGGTCCATCCTGGAGCCAACTGGCATTGGCTCTGCTGGACACAGAGGAAGCTTCTGGCAGCTTCTCATGGAAGCCATCCCTATAGGCCCCTGCTATCATTTCTGGCATTTGACATTTCCATAGGAAAATGAGGGATATATCATTTAGGTAAAGTTGACGTTAACTGCCTACACAACCAATGAGAATAATAAGAAAACAACATGTTCATAGAATAGTTATTAATAGTTACTTTTAGCCTGGAAAGGTGGGAGATGAAACAGGAGATCTGTCATAGGATTTGAATTATAATCTGGATTTCCAGTAGTGATACAGTTGAGAGCAGAAACAATTTGTTGATGCTGCAAATGCCTTAAAGATTCTCAAGGACATGGTTAAAGCCTCTGTTCAAAGGCTTTTATCAAAGAAATGCCATGAAATTTAACCAAAAAATGGTACAGCTGAGAAATAAGTATTGAAGTTGTAAATACTAAAAATGAGACTGTTTACACAATAACACTGCAGAAATGTAGCGGAAACTACAGTAAGCTGCAAATAAAATGAGTTGAGAACATGAGTACAGAGCAAAACTAATTCTGTAATGAAGGTAGAGAGGATTGCATGAAGGCCATGAAAAGTAGCTATTCCATTCTGCAAAGTATTGACAAGACTATAACTATGGTACAGTATTTCAAATAAAATTTGACAGCTCAAGGAGAAAGCAAAGATGTTCTAAAAAGTAACAGTAAAAAGAAAAAAAGATAGAAAAATCAAAGAATTATATTTGTTGAAACTAAAGACGATGTTTTAAAAAGACTTTCAAACACAGAAGTTCATAATAATGAAGGAGGCAACAATGAGGTATTCTCCAATATGCTAACAGTTAATTTGAAACAGGGATGTTTTTCTATTACAGTTTTAGGAAAATGAAACAAAACAAAACTTTTCAACATGATGACAGTTAAATACTAGGCCTAATTAACCCTGGGAAGTACCTAGTACAGCTTCTAATTTGGCCTCTATTATTGTCAACTCACTGCTTGAAACAGTGTCAGGGTAAACACCCAGTAGTGTGGAGCTCAGCTTCTGCCTGTTGTCACTGTGTTGACTTTCTCAGTGTTGCAGATGCTTGACCTGGTTTCTGACGACTGGGATGATAAAGAATCTGCAGGGAATTTATTGGTACTATATATTTGAAATTGCTTACTTACAAGAGCTTGTGAGTGTTATTTTTAAAACAAAAAACTATAAGGGGAAATTTGCCATTTGCTAAATGCATCAGACTTTGTGTTCTTCCCATGTTAACACTGAAAACAGCACAGCAGCAGAGGGGTAGTAGATTCAGCATGCCATTTCCTCCAGAGTTACAAAGGGCATTGTTTTTTCAAGATTTTTCATTCTAGATAGCAGATTTTATTACATTAACTAAGCATTTTTCACTGTTATGTCGAATAAAATACCAGGATATCCATGAGAACTTGAATTTGAAGTCAGAGAAAATAGTATCTCAATGTCCAGGATAAGGAAAAGGTTCAATTACAAGAGAGATGCATCTTAATGTTCATGATAGAGATCATACTCAAGGACAAAGTGATGATTGGCACAACTTAGACTGAGATAGAATACTTTAAAGGTTTTAAATAGAAAAAGGGGGGGGTTTTTTGGGAAAAAAAAAATGTTTAAAAAGTCCCCCAGACTTGGCATTAAAAAATTGGGCTACAGTTTCTAGAGAGATGAAGAATGTGGAGTGGGAAGGTAGGACAGCTAACAGGATTACAGAAATGGAAATGTACACATCTGAAGCAGGGCAAACCCCCAGGGAACTCCCTGCTCACAGGACAAGGGGCTTCACATTCTGCAGTGCAGAAATGTGACAGGATGACAGTGTGGACTTGTATGTTCAGTATCAGGCATGTCTGCCAAGTTTTGGCTTTACTATATTTTGAAGGCCTTTATAATATCTATTTTACAGTGGGGCACAAGCTGACACAGGATGTCCTTTCTGTTTGCATTTTGGGAAACCAATCCAGTTTGAAGCTGTCTAATCAAAATATTGTGAGGCAAAGCTTGAAAGGACATTATCCAATAAACCACATTAGAAGCCCCAAATAAAAAGCTAAACCTAAGGCATGGGCTGATATCGGTCCAATAACCCCAACACTGGGCCAGATGGAAAATCTCAGGGAAGAAATCTCATGGCAGTCTACATTTCCCTTGAAGGCCCCCCACAACCTCACTATAATGAGATTTTCCTAATCCTACTCTTCACCATCAATGTACCAAGGGCCATTGCTCCTCAGGTGGTCCAAACAAAGAAGTTCTTCAGGAATAATCACCTGCTGCTTACCTCTTCCCCAGGAGAATTCTCTTCAGCTCCCCTCCAGCTGCAACTCCAGGCTTAACAAGAGGAAGAGGGAAATGGGGCATTTCAGTGCTGCGTTCCTTGGCAGGACTCAAACCTCTGTCCCTCTGGCTGAGACTCAGGTCCCTGCCTAGGACCATTCAGACCTGCAACTTGACACTCACAGAAATCACAGATCTAGGTGGGAAAGGAGAAGTCACGACGTTGTTTTGCTACACTCTGCCTACTTGCAGGAACAGCTGACACTATGTCCACCCTTTCACAAGCAAGAGCATTCACCCATCTCTTCGCTGGAAGCCTACAAACAGA
Organism: Sakesphorus luctuosus; assembly: GCA_013396695.1. NCBI lineage: Eukaryota > Metazoa > Chordata > Aves > Passeriformes > Thamnophilidae > Sakesphorus > Sakesphorus luctuosus. Next base: position 1,848,834 of record VWZD01004032.1, read on the forward strand.
AGGTTGGGCAAACCCTATCTCTTCAAGCAGGTTAATAAGAAGCACAGAGGGATTCATTTCCAGGCCAGATAAGAAATCATTGCTAAATCAAAGTAGAGAGCTAATACATCTGTGTAACATCATTTGATTATTGGCAGATAGATTATTTCACAGTATTCTCCCAGGCCGAGTCATAAACGATTCACAAACACACTTTAGGATACAAGCCACAAACTCATAGCCCTGGGGTCTGAAGCTTTTCTCCTTTTATTGAAAACATCTGTAAAGGAGATTTTTGCTGTTAGACACAGGGACAGCTATGGAATTTACATATTACACATTCCGATTTGCTTCTATCACTGTCTTCCTCTTGAAAAAAAGAGCTTTAGCTAACTATTCCAGGAGTGAAAGTATATACTGGGCTTCTAAATCTTCTCAGCCAAATGAAGATTAATTAAAAAGCCTAGAAGCTCATAAAAGTAATAAGTTGTGTTAAGCAATCTAGAGAAAAAAACTCGTATAAAAAGAGCCACTTGAATATTTGAAAAATCTAAAATAAAGGAGAACCCTAAGCTTGTCTGCAAGAAACTCTAACAGGAAAATTAGGCTACATCCACTCATTTCATTTTCCATCACAAATGTCTGGAGTAGCTATAAAAAGAGAAAATTTCTTTCATACTTTCAATTGCATAATATTTGAACTCCTCATATGGTTTACACTGATGCTTTGGTTAAATGGCAAAGGAGAGCTGGGATAGGCACCCATAAACTAGTGCAGTAACCACACTATCACTCAGAAATTAATGTTTATAGAGAAATAATTTACCTCTCCCTCATCCATCTTCTCCCTGCTTTGTGCTCTGACTTCTTAACAAAAGGCAAACAGATGTGCCAGAGGACCTCTACTTTCTTCTGCTTTGTCTCTGGAAGAAGCACCAATGTTTTGAGTGTTTTAGAGCGGCTGCTCTCAAAGAGAGGAACAGGCTGGCCAAGCAGCAAATTCTCTGGATACCTCTGGAAAACCTTTCTCACTCATAAACACTACAAATAGGAAGCTGAATATAAAAGTGTAGTCATAATAAAAATGACATTGGTAAGATGCCCTATAGAGTCACTAGAAAGAGAGAACACAATTCAAATTTTAGTTGGTTCAGTCAATCTTAAAACTAGATATTATTTTTGCTATTAAGTTACTCCTAGGAGGATATTTCAAAAATTGACTGCCAAAAATATGTTAATAAACTTACTGTTACAGTTTTGATACAAAGACATTGGCCTGCTTCACAGACTGCTTATTTTTTGGTAATGTCAGAAGCTGCAACTGTACATCACTGGGACTACAGAAGTCGTAACAATGGCTAAAATTCCCCAGGTCAATAAGGAAAAAATCTTAGCATACTGCAACAGAACAAGCTACCACAAAGTCCTCCTTCATCTGCCTCACAGTTCACTTTTTGTAGTTTACATGCAAACCAGCAACCACAAACAGGCAAGGGAAATTTCATCCTGTAAGGTCAATGTCTCAAAGTTACAAATGCACATGGCAATGCAAACTGATCTGCAGCTCTCAGGAGTTGGAAAAGCTGCCAGCTCCAAGCACTGAAAGCTAACACCCTTGACGTCCACCCCCAACCCCCACCCCCCCCCCCCCCCCCTCCCTCTGAAAGGCTCTTTTCCACAACAATGCCAAACAGAGTCTTTAGTAGAGGGGAGAGCTCTCTTTAAGAGAGGGGAGGCCTAGGGTTAAGCCAAACTCATCAGTAAAGCACGGCTTTGAGATGGTGGCCGTCAACCACTACTTCCCACACACACACAGTAATCCTCAGTGGCAGCTCTGTAAACACCAGAGGTTGTGTTATTCACCTTATCCTAGGGATGCCAAGAATTATTCCAGTCTTTCCCTCCTAGTCACAATATTCTTCTGGTTAAGCCTTTGTAGATTTGAAATTTGATCTGTTGTAGCATAGAGGTGTTTTAGGATTACAAAATCCATCCTGCCGATTTCTGTTCACCTGCAGATTTAATCTTTACTTATTGAAGTGTGATTAAAAACAGACGTTGAAACTAGCAGCTGCAATAAATAACATGCTAATGAAAGGAGATCTTCCCAAATAAGTTAGTTGTTGGTACCATTTGGTTTTCTCTTGGGACACATTACATCCATGGGACAATAGATCGGACTGGTATTGCCAGCCAGGAAGAACATTTACTCTGTGCTGTCAGAGCAAACTGTAAACAACACAGAACAGCATTTAAACCCTTATGAAAATCTCAAATACCACAAAATGTCATGAAAAATAGAAATATGCAGAACATTCCCACTGTCTTCAGTCACAGCAATAGCAGGGAATTTCACTTAGGTAGTTCTGCTCCCTGTTTTGTTCTACTGTTGATAATCCTGAAGACCTTGAGTCTTTTCCAATAGGTCCTGGAAACACTGAGATCAGTGAGCATCTGTGAGAACAAGGAAACACTTTTGAAGCTGTTTCCCGCATTTCAGGTCTGAAATTTAACAGACTGAGCTGCAGCTACTCATACTTTGCTATATGTATAAGGCATTACTCTTCCATAAAGCCAAAACTAAGACACTGCCATAAACACCACCTGTGCTCTTTTTCCTTCCTTTTCTGAGTTTTCAGCTTACAGGATGGAAAACACAACTTTTTAAAGCAGTAATAACTCATCACATTTAAAGTAGGATCATGGAATAGAGAGAAGTTATCAAAAATACCAACTATTTTTAGAAGCCTTATGTAGGCAACTGAAAAGTATTTTAGTGGCATTTCAAGGAATTAGATATAAATTTGTTCCAATACTCCTGTAGCTAGTGAAGTGCTAAGTGCAAAAGTTTTTTTCCCTTACCCTTTCTTTTTTCAGTGCTGACAACTTTATACATATGATTAAGGAATTAAAAGAAAAAGAAGGAACTACTTTTTCTGGCCTCAGACGACTGATGACTTTACTATGACTTCAGCAAGACAATCTTACAAGTCAAAACCAAGTCTCTTCCTGTGTTTTCGCTATTTGTTATTGTTTGATGATTAGTGAAATCTGAAGAAATACTGTGTTTTTCACATCCTCCTTCAAGCCACTGAGAAAATAACTTCCTTTTCATTTCTAAATAGGGATGCTCTTAAATCTGTCACTGATATTCCTTCATTTTCTCTGAGAGAGAGAGACAGATTGCCCAGATTCACGGCATAAACACAGCACTGACATTTAAATAAAGGCAGCACATCCTTCCTAATCAGTTTATTTTTCCCTCATAATTGGCATGTAAGACTAAACTTCAGTTTAAACTAAGGATCCTTGGATAAAGGTGGTGAAAGAAATAAACCTAATTTCATGAACAAAATCAAAAAGACATCTTCAACCTGGGATGATTCATGTTGGTAAGGCCAAGCAGGTGCTGAGCAGAATCATATTGCCGCAATGTCCTCACTACTTAGTTTCTCTAAGCACATAATCTTTAACACATAGTGTAAATGTGCCCTTGCATAAAGGTGCAGAGCTTCCAAAGTATGAGTCTCTACTGGGGCATCCAGGGAATACTACCATAATAAATATTGCCCTCTGAAAGTCAAAGGATCTGAAGGAATCAACAACTAATTAAAAAAACTAGAGCTCTAACTACAAACAGTGGCTTATAGTCCCCTTCATTTACCTTTGCTCATGGCTCATCTCTATAAGCAAGATATACTACTTTAACTCCTCTCCAGACCAAGACCCTCAGATTCCTGAATTTTATGTGCTATATGTTTTAGAAAGTCCCACAAACAATCTGAGCTGTTTGGTGTGGTCATGCCAATTGCTTTTCCATCATTATAAGAAAAAAACCCAACACACCACTTAAACATTTACGTAGGAATTTTGTTCTTATGGAGACCTATCAAGTCATTGAAGAGATGTAGATAATATCTGGATATGAAGCTAACAATAACCCACAACTTAAAATTTTGAGTATCTTGAATCTTGAATCATCTCAAACTGGAACTACTTTGTATGGGAAGCCATATCTCGAAATCACTTCTAATTTTTCATCCACTTATGTCCAGAAATTTTGAACAGTCTAAAAAAGTACTACAGACTCACAGAATCAACTACATTGGAAAAGACCTTCAAGATCATCAAGTCCAACTTTTGACTGATCATCACCTTGGAAACTTGACCATGCCACTAAGTGCCACGCCCAGTCATTTCTTGAACTGCTCCAGGAATAGTGACTTCACTACCTCCCTGGGCAGCCCATTCCAATGCTTAACCACCCTTTCAGTGAAGAATTTCTTCCTGATGTCTGACCTGAACCTCCCCAGTACAGCTTAAGGCCATGTCCCCTTGTCCTTCCCTAGCTGGTGAGGCCAATCCCCACCTCCCCATAACCTCCTGTCAGGTAGTTGTAGTGAGCAAAAAGGTCCCTTCTGAGACTCTTTTTCTCCAGGCTAAACACCCCCAGCTCCCTCAGCTGCTCCTCATAGGACTTACTCTCTAGACCTGTCACCAGCTTTGTTCTTCACTGGACTTGCTCCAGCACCTCAAAGCTTTTCTTGAAGTGAGGGGCTCAGAACTGGACACAGCATTTGACGTGTGGCCTCATCAGTGTAACATTGAAATCATCACTATGATAAAATAGCCATTAAGTAAGTGCCTAATTGAATGGGAGAAGTCACAAAAGAAACACTTCCAGGACTGGGCCTTAAGTTGCACTATCATTCCCTTTCCAAGATAATATAGGATACTACATATATGTATTTTACATCTACACTGTTGGAATTTACATTCAGATAACGTTGTGTCTTTTTTCCTCTATAGCCAGAGCCAGTGCAGATGGTACTAACAGAATAATCAAAGTCATTCCCCAGTTCCACTCACAGTTTTGTGTTCTTTGTTGTTCTCCCTTTTAGACAAAACTCCTTCTGCTTACTTGTTTTCAGGCATTACCTTTCTTTTAAAGAACACACATCTGTTCTGATGATTAGAATAAATACTTTACATGCACATCAAGTAGATAAAGATTGTCAAGGAAAAAGGCTGTTGGGCAGTTCTATGTACATGGATTGCAAAGGACACTGGACTGTAAATCAGAGCTCTGAAGGCAGTCTGGGAAGAAGAGAGGGGCAGGGAGGAGGTGTTTTCGGCTTTGGTTTTTATTTTTCATTATTACCCTACTCTGGTTTGACTGGCAATAAATTAAACCAATCTCCCCAAATGGAGTCTGTTTTGACCGTAATGGTCACTGGTGAGTGATGTCTCCTTGCCTTTATCTCTACCCATGAGCCTTTTGCTGTGCTTTCTCTCCCCTGCCCAGATGAGGAGGGCAGTGACAGAATGGCTTTGGTGGCACCTGGCATCCAGTCAGGGTCAACCCACAACATACACAAAAAATATCCCCTATCTGTCATGTGTCTGGTACTGAGAAGGTACAGAAAGCTGGGGTGTGGAAATGACATTGCTGTGCAACAGGGAAGCTGTTAGGTCCTCTTTCAGCTGCTCCCAAGCAGCTTCAGAAAGCAGAGTCTATTTCTAGGTAGAAATGCTGACCAGGTTTTAAGATCCAGCTGTGACTGAGCTGGACATAACGTCAGACTTTATCTTGTTTACACAGCTTAGTCTGTTCCATGGAGGTTCTATCAACATGATAGAACACCCTGCTTTGTTCAAACAGCAGAGTCATTATTAGCATGAGCACCGAGCCATCCTCTTTGTTAGCCCATCCCAAAGCAAGTGAAGAAAAATGACAGATGAAATTTATCACTATAAGAAGAAATCAAAGTAAGATTTTTATGTTTCTGAATGTCATGGCAGACAGAAAGGCTTAGAGAAAATTTTATTTTTCAGAAAGTTTTAGCTGTTATAATTATCTACTGAAAATACCGGTTGTAGTTAAAACTCAACTTTCCTAAGCACTAAGGAAAGACGAGGTTTTGTCCTTGTGTTGCTTAAGTCTTCCTGCTCTACAATGGGATGCCCATTCTTTCTGCAAGCTCAATATTCCTTTTCCACCCAGTGCAGAGGATTAATTACCTTAGGAAGCACTGCTCCAGCAGACACAACTCTTTATTTACCAGCTTTTGGGAGCAGAAGTATCTCTGGAGCATGGAATTGTTTGGGGTAAGAAAAAAATCATTCATGTTGTATTCTGAAAAAATCCCAAGTGCAAACCAAACAAACAGACAGAACTGTTCGGTGTTCAGTTTAACAATAACCTGGTTAAAAGTCACACCAAGGTGAGTTTCTTTAAAAATCAAAACCAAAACAATAAAAAAATCCAAACTCAACTCAATAGCATCTGCTAGTGTACCCTGGTCAGTCCGAGCCTCAAATGTAACTCTGCAATACAGAAGATAGTAAAAGGCTGGCACTGGGATACACATGTCCCTGTTATGTGCCTCTTCTTTTTTTCTTCTTTCCTTAAATCTTTGAAACATACACTAATACAGGTTGATCACTCTGGATGTATATACTAATGTACATATACCATATACTCTCTCTTACAAGTGGAAATTTTGAATACAGAATAAATCAGTAGTCCAGGCTACAAGGATAACATTTATCATGGATTTGTAAGCCAACAAACCAGAAATTGGACAGAAGGTCAGTAACACACATTAGAGCTTTATCTACAGCTCAGCTTTAGAGTGACACTAAACTTTTCATGACCCTGAATCACAATGATCAGAAAATCTAGTACTGAATTTACTAACCTGAAAACAAAACATGCAGATAGACCAAACAAAATGCTTCCTTGTAAAGTATTGAAAAATCTTCAACAGAATAATCCAAAATTTTCTTGCTGGAGGTGTCTTGTGGTTTGCCCATTACTGACTGCCACTTACACAACCTTTTTAAATTTTTCCCTTTCTTTTCTCTGCAATTACAAAATACTTGCTTTACTAGTCTGGGTCTCTTGAGTCTGCTAATGTAAGAGAACAGAATTAACCCAATAGAACTGAGTGTCAGAAATTTGAATTTGGTATGTATATTAATACATGTATGATACAAGCACTTCCACAAACACTGATGCACAGCTGGCACTAGCAAGTACAAAAGATAAGTTAACAATCGGAAGAATTAAAGCATTGTTAAAAGTCTCATTAAGAATCCTGTGCAATGTGGGAAGCAAGGCTGACATCTGAGCCATTTTCAGCCAGTAAAATCTGGTAAAACAAAGCAGATCCCAAGAGGACAAACATAAAAAAACTTTTCAACATGTGCACAGCCAAGCCAAGCCATTTTTCCTTGTAGGCTTTCCCGATCCCAACTGAACACAGCCCTGAGCAACCTGCTCCAACCAAAAAGGCAACCTGCCTTAAGCGGGAGTTTATATTACCCTAGAGATTGCTTCAAATGTATTAACCTGTGGATCTTACTGTGTGTAATGCTTCTGTACATCATTACATCAAAATTAGATCTGAACATAAGATTGGGCAAAAGATTTACAGATGAATTTTAACAAGTTCCTATAAACACAAGGAAGCATCAAACCATCCTGGTAATGCAGTGTAATTAACAGACAGTCATTTTGTTAAAAATACTCTGAAAACAATCAAAATACTGTTTTGCCTTATTAAGACAGAAAGGCATTTGGAAATAAACACATGTATGCAATTTTTTGGAACTCAAGAAAAATATAAGTAAATGCTTTGAAAGTGCATTCTCAAAAGGTATCAACACATGTTTAGGATTTGAGATGGGGCTTCCCAGTGTGGAGAAAAATTTCTCAAAGACTTCAGCCTATCCTTATGTGTAAACATCATTAAGGAGAGACAGGAATTCAGAAAAAAGGGAGTGAAGAAAGAAAATATTTATCTGACTAAAAGGCGGAAAGAAGAGAGAGTTTATTAAATGTAAAATATTTTATTTATTGCAAACAAAAGCTGTGATAACAACATTGCACAATACCAAATTTTAAGGTTTTGAAATTCTCCAAAATCACCCTTCATTGTGACTTTTTAGCTTCATATATATTTATAATTATATTTTTACATTAGTTTTACATTATGACGAGTAAATTACTTACAGAAATTAAGACAAAATGTATATAACCTGCCAGTTTACTAATGTTTCATTTATATGTCACTGAGCATAACCATTTAACACTTTGATCTGAAAAGGATTATCAGATTTGATGCTTTGCTAGTCATAAAACAGAATGATACATCTGCACCAATAATTTTTTTAAACGATTAGAAGCATATGGGAATTCACTGTGTGCTGTTTTGTTTTCTACAAGAAGTAGGTAATAACTCACTTTGTTACTTGACTAGAACAACAATTTCTCCCTTTTGTGTAAGATCTCCAGCAAAAAGGCAGACAAACACAGTTTTAGATCCAATGCTGAACAGCCTGGAGGGCAGTAGTAAAAGTCCTGAGTGCAGGATGAGTCGCTCGATGAGACAGCAAGAGGGACCCGGCCTCTGCGTTGAATCCTGCCTCCTTCAGCTGTCTGGCTATTTCCTCCACATCCCAGGCTCCCTCTCCCTGGTGAGCCAGAAGGTGGTCAAGAAGGCGTGGGCAGAAGGCAGTGGGCACACACTTCACCACTAACTTGGCATCGAGGAGCAAGGAAAGTATTTCAGCATCACAAGTGGAATCATCAACCTACAAAGAAAGAGAAATTCAAAGTAATTAAAAATTAATAACCAGATAACAGCCATCAACCAGAGCATGTCAGGATGGTTCTAACTGCACAGCGTGACCTTCAAAGTGAGATGAGTAGTCCATATGGATTAACAACAGGGATACTCTCTTTGCATATGTCAGAATACGTAAAGGTATGTCTTTAACAGTCTACCACATTAATATAAATATTTGACCTGCACAAAGTTAAGGAATAAGGATGCTTAACAGCCTGGGATTACATCAGCAGCTTTACAGACTTTTCACAGGTTCTCAGTCGCAGGGTAGAACAGATCACACCATTTAGCTCCATACCGAAAATGACACACTAAGGAAGGTCAGAGCAGAGTATATTAAATTTTGCTCACTTTATATTAATATACTACATTACATTCCACATGTTAATATGGCAGGCAACATTCACAGACTCAGATTTTCCAGAGTTACAGCACTCACAGCAAGGATGAGATTTGCAGAAGAATATCACATATAATAAATGATGTAGAGCACAAAGCCGCCACCTCTGTTAGACACCTCAGATGCCTTGAAAAATGTGGTTACTTGACACATCAGAGCAGATATTCTCTTAAGAATCTTGTCTATAGCTTTACAAATAACACTGTAGAATACTTTAAAATCTGTTTCAATTAATTTTGACATGTCTTTCCTGGGTTGCTTGAAATGCAGTGTTAACTTACCACTTAAAGAAGGACAATAGAACAGCTAACTACAGATAACCAAAACCAGGAAGGGATGCCATGCAGAGGGAGCATGACAGGCTTGAGAGGTGGCCCTGTGCAATCTTCCTGAAGTTCAACGAGGCCAAGTGTGAGCTGCTGCCCCTGGGTCAGGGCAATCCCAAATACAGACACAGGCTGGGCAGAGAATGGATTGAGAGCAGCCCTGAGGAGGACTTGGCTGTGCTGGTGAATGAGAATTTCAACCATGACCTGTCAAAGTGTATTTGCATCCCAGAAAGCCAACCCCACCCTGGGCTGCATCCACAGCAGTGTGGCCAGCAGGTCCAGGGAGGTGATTCTGTCCCTCTGCTCTTGTGAGACCCCATCTGAAGTTCTGTGGTGTCCAGTTCTGAGGCCCCCAACATGGACCTGTTGAAAAGTGTTCAGAGAAGGCCATCACTGATCAGAGGGAGGGAGAATCTCACCTATGAACACAGAGAGAGCTGGGATTCAGCCTGGAGACAAAAAACCTCCAGGGAGACCTTAGAGCACCTTCTAGTACCTAAAAGGGTCTACAAGACAGCTGGAGAGAGACTTTTTACAGGAGCATGGATTGACAGGACAAGGAGGAATGACTCTAAACTGAAAGAGGGCAGGTTTAGATTAGATACTAGCAATAGATTCTTGACTGTGAGGGTGGTGAGGCACTGAACATGTTGCCCAGAGAAGCTGTGGATGCCCAATTCCTGGGAGTGTTTTAAGGCCAGACTGGATGGGGCTGTGAGCAACATGATCTACTGGAAAGTGTCCCTGCCCCTGGCAGGAGGGTTGGAACTAGATGATCTTGAAGGTCCCTTCCAAAATATCTAGGATTCTATAATAAAAAAGGTACCAAAGGAGGGCTAGACAACAGTCAAGCTTTCAATTACTGCATCTTACCAAGTTACAAACAAACTAATCAAATTATGATACCTTTACAAAACAACATCCCAGTTTAAAAGAAAAAAAAAACCTGTTTGGTTACCCTCTGTATTATTTTCTGTAAAAAATGATGTACTAACTTACATAGTTGTGCCATGGTATCAGCAAGCAATAAAGACCCCATGATACAGTGATTTAGCACCCTTGAAGACCAATTCAGCTACTACACAGGTGCCCAGAATGTATACAGGGTGACTTGGCAGTGACACTTGACAGGTGAAATTAGGCAATTTTTAATCTAATTGGCATGATAACAATTTTAACCATTATTCTTTTCAGGGAAGCATTTAAAGTCTCCTTGTCTCTCTGTTTTAGTTCAAGCTAAAAGAGTGCAGAACTTTTCTTTCTCACATTCACTAACATTGGGCTGCTCCTTGCCCCACCACTGTCACTGAGCACACTCCAACAGGTACTTCTTGCTTACAACACAATTCTCTGTCCCATGAAGTTTCCAAACCCATTTCTTAGTATTACGTAAGAGTGTCTATTTGCAGCTGTGGTGTGCTGTGGTTTTGCTGGGGTTTAGTTTAATTATTATTATTTTCCAGACAGATTGAGCAGAAGTATGATCTGTTAGTCCAGAACACCAAATCTTATCGACTCAGACACAGGTAAAAAAGTCTTACCTACTCAGATGCATACACTGTGAGAGATCATGCACACCATGAAACATGGCAAGTCTCTCTTCAGTTTCCCCACACAGTCAAACCAGAAAGATCCTCAAAGCATAAATGTAAACAAGTATCTAATTTTCTATTGAATGCATGGAATTCCAAGACTCACAGGCTTTGGCATCTTTGGATGAATCAATATTGCATTTCTATGCAGAGGAACACAGAGTTCAAGAGGAGCTACTAGGTACTTCCTTCCCTGCATTGTAAAGTGGGTGAGAAATCTGAAAGTGGCTTCAGGAGAAAGAACTTTGAGTAATAAAAAATTCTTTTAGAAGACCAATCTTTATTGTACCTAAATTGCTTAGACTAGGAATGTAAGTTTTACTCTGTGAAAGAGCTGAAAAGCCAGCCTGAGGACTGAAAGCATGTATCTGATGAGCAATAAAAACAGAATCATTTGTTGCTCTATTTTGGAAAAGATGCACTCTACACAACACAAAAAATACTTAGAAAAGGAAAAAGACAAAACATAAAGTATTGTGACATGAAAAAGTGTTATGCTTCTTTATATCACCTTCAATGTACCATTAATAACACAAGATCTTTACTTTCAATTTACTATTTTCTCTTCATTTGGAACTTCAGAAGCTTTGCAGAGGAACACAATGTCTTTATCATGTTATCCATGAAGAGGGTTTGCTGCTGCAGCCTCATGCTGCTTCTTCCATTACTTCATTTAGGTATTTGTATTTTAATTGCCATTGAAATCTTAAAAATAAACTTGATTTCCTCCAAGTCTTCAACATTTTCACATTTACATATTACAAAGTTAGTGCAACAGTGCACAGCACTAGGTTCAGTTTATAGAACAGTTCTAAGAACCACAGAGATGTCCAGCCTTTAGGCTGTTCAATGTTTAAGTCTTTAGTTACTGTCATGTTAATTACTGAAATGTCTTCCTGTTGAAGACAGATTGATGATTAAATCAAATGAGGTGACATTCGGCTGAACATGGCCCAGTGTATGCCCAGGTGGCCAAGAAGGCCAATGGCATCTTGGCCAGTATCAGCAATAGCGTGGCCAGCAGGACCAGGGCAGTGATTGTCCCTCTGTACTCGGCACTGGTGAGGCCACACCTCAAATCCTGTGTCCAGTCCTGGGCTACTCATGACAAGAAAGATATTGAGGTGCTGGAGAGAGTCCAGAGAAGGGCAGTGGAGCTGGTGATGGGTCTAGAGAGTACGTCACATGAGTTGCTGCTGAGAGAGCTGGGGGTGTTTAGCCTGGAGAAAAGAAGGCTCAGGGGGAACCTTATTGCTCTTTACAACTACCTGAAAGGAGGTTGTAGTGATACAGGGATCAGCCTCTTCTCCTAATTAACAACTGAGAGGTGGAAAATGTCCTCAGGTTGTGTCAGGGGAGGTTTAGATTTCATATCAGGAAAAATTTTTCATTAAGAGTCTTCAAGCACTGGAACAGGCTGGCCAGGGCCATGGTTGAGTCACCATCCCTGGAGTTATTTAAAAGATGTGTAGAGGTGGCACTTAGGGACATGGTTTAGAGGTGGAATTGGCAGTGCTAGGTTAACACGTTGATGAGACTTTGAAGGTATTTTCCAATCTTAACAATCCTATGATTCTAAAATTCCTAATGTTGACTTCTTGCAGCACACTACACAGCATTCTAAGACATTATCCAAACAGCTGTCATCTCTTCTGAAATGGGAGGCTGAAGGGATATTCCTTTGCACCTCAGAGCTCTGTGTACTCTATTCTTAACCTGTATGTAGGATGTAACTTTAAACAGGGTTTCACTGTTTGATTCTATGAAGATAAAATGTAAACAGTAACTACAGTAATAAGATTAACAGCATATGTGAGGTTCAATTTAAAAATTTTTAGGCTACTACTCAGTTAATGAAGAATGCTATAGATTAATGTGATTTCATATACCAGAAACCTACAAATTGGACGAGACAAATCTGAAAGTACATGGCTTTTCCTAGCTAAAACCATTAAACATCTGAGCCACCCTATGAAGATGAAGATGCCCACATGCAATACCCATGTAGAGCAACCTGTCTGCACTCATGCAGAAATGACATTACTGTGACTTTACACATGACAAAACAGCATACAAAAAGGCTCTTGTGGTAGTTCCCAACAGCATATCCTTAAGCTCAAATAGTTCAGTAGGTTTAAATTGATAAACATTTCCCACTTTCTGACTTGAAAATTGTCTGAAGATCTAGTCAGAAAGAGGAAACCTCTGTAAATTTACTTGTCTCCAGGCAACTGGATGGAGACACAAGAGGGCAACCAGACGCTGTGAATGCATTTCACACAGCTCAGACCACTGCATATTTTATGATTCTTTTGTCAATTTAAGTGGAGTCTGGCAGGGGTGGGAAGAACACAGAGACTCCAAGGTTTAATAAGAATTCTATATAAAAACAGGCAGCTAAGAAATCTAGATTGACTATTTATCTACAGTTTTGCAACTCTAGATCATGTCAACTTTTTGGGAATCAGTTGCATACGAAGAGATAGTTACAGTATTGGTTTAAATAAAAAAATACACACACCACAATTCTTACCAACACCTACATAATTGCCAATAAACTAATGTATATTTTAAAAACTTAATTAATATACATTTTACACTGAGCATCTAAGTTCAGATAAAAGTATAAGATTTTTTAAAATTAAATTAATGTAAATATACCTTAAAACTACATGTACGTAAAATAATTTTAAATTAGAACAAGCATTAGAGAAAAAAAATTACTAAAACCATATAAAAGTTAAACACACAAAGCATATATTTAAAAAATACACCATAGAAAATATAATGTTGTTTTTATGCAAGAAATTACTCAGCAAAACTACAATTCTCCAATTGAGAAAAGAGGTGGTTTAGGGGGCATTGGGCAGATAACACCACCATTAGAATTATACAGGGATTGATTAAACATGTCACAAAAAAAAAAGAATGATGAAGCATCAAATTAATCCAGTAGGATCAGATTCAGACAAAATAAGTAAGTTATTTTCTCACTGTTGAACTATATGGCAAATGATACTGCAGGATGTAAAAGCTCATCCAACTTTAAGGAGAACTTGCACAAAATCAGGAAAGAAAACCACTGGCAATTACTTAGCAGCAAATACACACAGCTGAAAGTAACTGGAAGTTCACAGAGCAGCATCTCAGAAAAAGGTTTGTACAGTTGCCCTGTTCTTACTCTTCACTAGACTGTAATTTGTCCATCTGTTTGAGCCAGGATACTGTTCCAGATAGAATTTCAATCCTCAAAATTATAGCTTTTAAAAAATATTAATTGAAATCACCCTTCAGAGTCAGTTTTGTTTTCCATACTTACCAAATATTAGCCTACAGTAGATACAAACTCCTAAATACAGTACATTTTCATTTTCAAAATCACTTTTGACAAAAGTTTTGTACAAGAGAGTGAAACCCAATTAAGACAATTACTACAAAACAACCTTACTGTCCCAGTATTAAAAAGCTGCTTCTTCTGGGCAGACAGAAGAGGCACAATCTTATTAATGAGTCACTTCTGATCTGCCTGCAGATGCAGAGAGAGCCCTTGCTGTCCCAAGACCCTAACCAAGCCTTGCTGGTTCCAGCACAGTCTCTCACTAACCCTAGAATCACTGTTCCAGTGCCATGGGATGGAGCTGACTGCAGTTCAAGCAAGTCTCAGAGGTGCAGGTATCTTCTGCACAAATTAACACACAGCCACTTTCCATGTTCCTAGTGTAAACATGTTCCATTGTTTACTCCAGCTGTAAGTAAACTATGACCCGCAACAATGACAAACTCAGAGTGCGTATGTTAGAGAAAAATCATTATGCCCATCCATGCTAAGGGTGCCAAATTTTTCATTAGTGTAAAATCTGTTACTTCTGGAAGGTTTAAATGGGAGCAGCTTTCATTTTTCATATCCAACTCTCTCTCCTTCAGTAGGATTTGACTGTTCAGATTTCGTGTGATGCCCACACACGGTGTGCATTTGTCCAAGTAAAAGAACTAATGGGATAAGTGTGTTAAGAACTCCTGATTTTTTTTCATTGAGTTACATACGTATTTAGGTATTGGCTAAAATATACTTCAAGCATTGAAGTGTAGGCACTCAATTGGTATCTCTGCTCTCATGAGAGTACTTGGAGTACTGCATCCAGGTGTGGGGCCTAGAGCACAAGACAGATACGGAGTGGTTGGAATGGGTCCAGAGAAGGTCACAAAGACGATCTTAGGAGGGCTGGAACCCCTCTCCTATGAAGACAGGATGATGGAGTTGGGGTTTTCAGCCTGAGAAGAAAAGGATCACGGGAGACCTTACAGCAGCCTTCCAGTATCTAAAGGGGGCTGCAAGAGAGGGACATTGTAAAAGTGTTAGCACAAGGAGGCACAGCTTTAAACTGAAAGAGGGTAGGTTTAAATTATGTATTAGGAAGAAATTCTTCACTGTGAGGGCAGAACAGGCTGCCCAGAAACACTGTGGCTGCCCCATCCCTGGAAGTGTTCAAGGCAGGGTTAGGCTTTGAGCAGCCTGGTCCAGTGTTCCTGTTCCTGCCCATGGCAGGGGGGTTGGAACATGATGATCTTTAAGGTCCCTTCCAACCCAAACAATCGACGATTCTATCATCTCTCAATAGTAGCTCACTTCTTTAGACTGTGATGATCCATACTTATCCGTGTAGAGGCATGTGTTTTTATCTTGGGAGGCAGCAGAGGCACAGAATTGCAACAGATGCACTCATTTCCACTGCAGCAGCACTGCATTGCTCTGCCTGTGCATTTTATCAAATGTCTCTTTAATAAAGAATGTATAAACGGATCTGCATTTACAGATGGAAACCCACATGTCAGCAAAGTTTCTGTGAGAAGAAGCAAGGACCCATTTGCACTCTGCCTAAACTTGACACACCTTCAGCAGGATGGTGAAGAGCCTTACCCCAGACTAAGTGCTCCTCCTAGAGAGGGCAGGCGATTCACGCTGCTTCCTGCACAACCTGTATTCACCGCTTCCGTATTTCTGAAATCAGAATTGCAGCTTGTGTCTTAAGTTGAACTCACTGCTGTCAGTGCACAATTAGTCAGGACTGAGCAGGCCTGCCTGGGGCTTTGCCATCAGCACATTAATATTATGAAATGGGCTCTGGCTTGAGACTTGCAGCCATACCAAGGCAGCAGGTCCCCTGGGCATGCAGACAGGGAGCCTTTGAGTTTCAAGCAAGCTTGTGTGTGAAATAGGTGGGTGAAGATCAGAAGAGGAACTTGAGTCATACAGAAGGCTTTCCTGACAAATCACTGAGGCTTCCACAAACTTATGCAACCATGAATGCAAGAACTCTGTGCATCCTTTCCCCAAGACCAAGGACACATATCAACATCCAGCATATTTTTAAGGTTGCTAATACAGCCTACATGGACATTGTACTGGAAAAAAAAAACTGTCCTGAAGTGAGAATTTCTGACAAGCAAGAGAAGGTCGGGTGTTGTCTTTTGCCTCATCTAAGGAGCAAGTCAGGGTCTGGGCAATTCTCCATCAGTCAGCACTGTTTGTGCAGGTGTCTAGAGGTCTGGTATTATAGATAGGCAAAATTTCACCTACAACTTATACATTATAAAATCCATGTATGATGAAAAATAAGAGCTGCTGATGGCGTAACAGCAGAAAGAACTGAACCTGCTGTTTCCCAGAGTATTCCCTTATCCACTACTACTGGAGGTAAAAATGTTTTTAATTTCATTTCTTACTGGAGTCTGTATAGAACAAATAAATAAGGACAGAAGAAAGCAAGAAAAATAAACTAGAGAAAGATACTTTACCATAATTGCCATTGACTTGTATACACACAATTTAACAAGATTTCTTTTAAAGGGCAAGCTCCATGAAGCAAGTAGACATAAAGGGTGTAAGACACTGGTGAACACTAGAAATTCTATTATTTCCCACATTTTTCATGTTTTTTCATATTACAATTATCAGCAAAACATGTTGCAAAGGTAGACTCAGAACTTCTTCACTGAAAGAATAGTATGCAAATAGAGCTAAGGTATTATTTTACAGTAAAACATTGTTCTAATTCTAGTTTCTAATAAAGTCTTGACTGAAGAAGTATTTGCATGGGTTATATTAACTCCCACTTGTTAGCTGTTTTAACATTATAGGTACCACCAGGTAACAGAATATTTACTTGTTCTGTCAGAGGTATAAAAATCAGTCTTAATCTATAAAAGATAACCAAGTGCACAGGCAATGTTGAAATCCTTCTCAAAAACAATCTGACTTTTAAAGGCTCCATTGGCAGTAAGAAGCTTATTTAAAGTGAACTGATTTTTTAAATTATTCACAACAGAGAAAAGAATTGTTATTTCTGTTACCCAAAAAAGACAAGTGGCAGTTCATTAAAAGATACACAATAAAAAGAGAGGTCTGCAATTTGAAAAAAGCTTACACAAAATCTTGGTTGTTTTATTACAGGCAAAAGCTATACAATTCCTAGTATCAGCACTTCAGCATCATCTTTAACTGTAAACATCCATAAAGCTGTCAGCAACATACAACAAATGGCAAACTAATACATCCTATCAGCAAGCAAGTGCCGTATTTTTCTCACAGCCATGTTTGTGAGCTGTGTTAGCACTACATCAGGGAATCAATAGCTATGATTCCCCTTTGCCAGATGCTATTTGTCCGTTTCCTGTTTAATGTAAGCAGAAATGGCCTTCCTATGAAAAATTCATTAAGAATTCTACAGAAAACATTAACAGTCCAAACACTGTTCTTTAAAAAGCAAAAAGCAGGCATAGAAAATTCTACTAAATAAACAACACTGCTATAGCTAAGTAATATATGCACTTTTAGTACAAGAGCAAATAATGTTCCCATAAGAGATGCATATAAAACAAGGAGTAAGAAGTACTTTTCTACACAATGTAAGAACAGCTTTTACATTTAGCACAGCACTATTCTGTACTAGCTGCTTTTCTGACACTGTCAGTGGAATGTCACATTCAAGGTACTGGCTAAGCTCTAAGCCTGATGTAATAAAGTCAACAGTTAAATCTTTGTTGACTTAAAATGAAACATTAGACCAAAGCTAAATGCTTTGAAAATTCTAGGTTATTCAGTACTCTTACAAAACTACATGCTCAAATTAATGCTGCATTTAGAAGAAAAAACTAGAAACAGCTTAGCAAGCTTCACCCTGTATAAGAAGGCCAAAAAGAATATTGGTTTGGGCCTGCACAGATATACAAAGTGTTTTATATTAGTAAGGTGATAATAAGGTTCCTGGCCCTAAAACTCCAATATAATGTAATCAGCCTAAGAGTGTAGGAAATTGAAAGCTGGAGCACGCTAGAAAGAAAAGGCCAGTTAAGAGAGCAATACAATTAGTAACCATACAAAAGTGCTACTGCACAGCATTATGCTTTAAAAATATTAAATAAAGTGTATTTGGACACAAATTCCTGGTGACAAGCTTCAGAGTTAGTCACTTATACAGTCATTTTCATCTGTTAACTAAAAAGTCAAATATAAAAGATTAGTAAGAACAGATATAAGAAAGTGCATGCACATATCAGATCCCCACTTGCTTTTCAATGAGATCATCATGTTTCAAACCTGGTACAAAAAAAGCTTTGCTTTGTACACATTAAATCTAAAATTGCAGGTGGTAAAGGAAAACTAACAATGTACTACTGTTTTGGTAGTTAATATTTACAAAATTATGTTTTGTGAAAAATTCAGAAAATTTGTGGTTTATTGGTATTGCTTGAATACCACAGGCAATTAGCAAATATTCCAAATTCAAACTGGATGCTGGCGATGGTATCGAATTTTGGTACAAGCAGATGTGTATTACATATAATATGTCCTGATACCTTCCAAGCTACTGTTTCAAATGTTCATAAAGAACACATTTAAAAATTTGGTGCTTCTTCCATTCTGGTAACTAAGCCCCTCTGATGTGAAATTAGTGACACCTGAGATGGAGCTTATGCTTTCAGATCCACTGCTTCTCTGACTGGTCTTCACGAGTTTTAGAAAGCAGACAGATAATTCCTCAAACTATCCAATGGAAGGAAAAGCAGAAACCTTCTGAACACAATCTGCAGCATAAGAAGGAAATACACAGCACTCAAAGGAGAATCCTGAGAAGAGCAGATCTAGAATATCTTTCACAGGGAATAGAGGATGGTGCAAAAGTATGGGATGGGGTTTGGACAACTTATTGCAGCTAAAGAATTTGAAAAATTTGTGGCAATCAACATAACTAGAGCAGAGGGCCTGCCCTAGAAGGCAGTTATAATTTCAATCTGAATTCCTAAAAATCCCATTTCTAAAGCTTTTGCTTTTGGGGAATGCTTATTTTAACATGATAAATGGTTTCATTTTTTTCCATATGGGCAGTTTCATTTTAAGTACCATGAGGGAAATATACTATCAATTATTATTTTGTGTTTTAATACACAACTAAGACCTCCCTAAGACATGGTGCAGAATTGGGAAGTACTACAGATGAGGTTTCCCTGTCTAAATATTATAATTCTGGAAATTATCAGTGCAGTTAATTCAGTCAGACAGGAAAGCCATTCTCTTTCATGAAAAGGTCAGGGACAATAACTCTGCTACAGTATCTAATAAAACCTGTTTAGAATTGCATGAAAGTCCCCAAACACATCATCACAACAAAATCAGTGATGTAACTGCTCTCTAACTTGTATATAAACAGACTGACAAGTCTGTCAGAAACAAAGTCATCTGATATACTACTACCACTTAAAAACACCCCAAAGTATGATAATATGAACACAGAGGTAACAATCTACTTTATATAACAGAATAGTTTCTCTTCCACCATACTGACTTAAAGTAGCACACTAGGTAATTTAAATAAAGTGCTATGAGGGTTAATCACCTCAAGCACACATAAAAGATCTTACAAGCCCTGTGTTACTGCTCACTGTGGACACAATACCTGTGGAAAATCTTAATAATCGTAAATGTCTCAGTATTCTGAGATAAAAGAAGTAATTTATTATCTCAAACTCTGAAAGGTGGTTCTATCAACTGTTCATACCTTAGCAACAGCTGTTATCTGCTCCAGTGCCACAGCATGAAGATCTTGGTCTTTGCTTTCTACCAGCAGTTTCAGGGACGGCAGCAGGAGGGACTGGTTAAGCAGCAGTAAACATAATTCTTTTATACACTGAAAATAAAAGCAAACTCGCTCAGTGAGATCTCTGGAGATATAACATCATCGTTCACACTAAAATTTATGAAAATTTTATGTCAAAAGCAAAATGAAAACCAAACTTCCACAACAAATGAATTCCCCGTTGGAAGCTCTTTGGAAACTTGAAAAGACAAATTTTAAGAAATGTGGAATACAGGGTTAAAGTGCAACATTTGTTAGATTAAGACAAGACAGGCACTGACTCACCATTAGAAATGGGAGTTTTACTGAAAAAATAACAGAGCAATCACAACTCTCCATGGGACTAATATATTTGTGCTTACTGAAATACTGCAAAGCATGGAAAGAAACTTTAACGCACACCTGTGGCATTTCTGTAACTCAATTATGTAATCATAGAAGTGGAACAAAATAAAGAGGAAGTAACAGTACATACCAAAGCTCAACATCAAAGTTCTGTTGCAAAATGTCCCCAAATTTTATATATTTTATATGCAATTAAAGTTTAACAAATTCAATTTCCGTCATTTATCTAGTTTCTTACATTATATAATATAGCATAAAGAAGAAACTGGCCAGAGAAATATCTCCAATAATAAAAACAAAAAACCCCAACAAATCTGCTGTGCCTTTCCAATTCTTTACCCTGGCTTTTAGTAAAAAAAACCAAGCAAAACATCCTACACATAAAATTTTCTGTTGGTTTTTTTCCCCCTCCATATTGCAGTGATTTATTCATTTATACATCCAAGTGCAATTCAATGAACAAATTGTGTTACAAATCAAATTATAACTTCCCTTTCCCTTTTTGCATTCTGACAATTTAGGTTGATTGTCACAACCACTTCCCAATGAGTCCCATCAGAGATGTCCCAAGGCAATTTACACTAAGGACTCTGGATATTGTATGACAGTTACCTTGAAAATGGTATCCATCTTTTAGAGATGCTCTCTGTTTCACTCTAGTATTCTGAGAACAATTATCAAAGGAGCTCATCAGCTAAACATTAAGCTGAGAGAATCTAAGTCACATATTTTTTACATCTTTTGCAGTTTAATGACAACTGCAACAACATGATGACCAAGATGATCTACATTTTTAGCAGCACAATGTCAGCAGCTGTGAGCCTAAAAATTATGTGAAGATGAGATGTTAATGCCTCAAATATAATATACTGCAGGCACAATTGGCCTTGCTTGGGACAGGAAACTCTCTCTCTGCTCTATCTTTTCTCAATTTACACCTTCAAGAAACACAGCCTAGAAGGATATATTCCATCACACTGAGCTCTGAGTCAACTAAGGTAAGGCTCATTCTCTTACACAGACCTGTTCCTTTAAACTTGTATTCAGCACTGCTACTGATTCTTGATGCCTAGAATCAGATAATATGCTGAGTTGGAAGGGACCCATTAGGATCCCACAGTCCTACTCCTGGCTGTGCACAGGGCATCCCTACAAATCCCACCATGTGCCTGACAGCATTGTCCAAATGTTTATTGAACTCTATCAGGCTTGGTGCTGTGACCACTTTCCCAGGGAGCTGGTTCCAGTGCCCAACCACCTCCCAGGTGAAGAACCTTTATCTAATATCCAACCTAAAGCTCACCTGACTCAGCTTCATGCCATTTCCTCGAGTCCTGTCACTTGTCATGAGAGTGAAGAGATCAGTGCCTGCCCTTCCACTGCCCCTTGTGAGGACGCTGAAGACCACAATGAGGTCTCCCCTGAGTCTCAAGGCTGAACAGACCAAGTGACCTCAGCTGTTCCTCATACGGCTTCCCCTCCAGACCCTTCACCATCCCCATGGCCATCCTCTGGATGCTCTTTAAGAGTTTAATGTCTTTTTTATATTGTAGGGCCCAAAACTGCACACAATATTTAGGGTGAGGCCACCCCAGTGCAGAGCAGACTGGGACAATCCCCTCCCTCGCCCAGCTGGCAATGCTTTGCCTGATGCCCCCTGGACACTGCTGGATCTCCTTTGCTGCTAGGGTACTGCTGACTCATCCCCTTGTCATCAACCAGGACCCCCAGGTCCCTTTCTGCAGCACTGCTCTGCAGCCTCTCATTCCACAGTCTCCACAGACATCCAGGGTTGCCCCACTGCAGAATCTGACACTTGTGTTTGTTAAAATTCACATGGTTGGTGATTGCCCATCTCTAATTTGCTGAGGTTTCCTGGCAGGGCCTCTCTGCCCTTGAGCTCCTCTCAGTGCAGTATCATCAGCATGCTTGGTGGGAAGGACATGACATGGGATCAAGGAATAAGAATACTAAATAAATACATTAAGCTTTGCCTGATCATTCATATGCTTATTAAACTTCCAACAATTTCATATTCCACTGTATTTCTTTTGAACAGCATACCTGCCATTCCAGCAATTTTACTGAATGCAAAGCTTGAGATTCACTCTACCTGTCTCCTTTTCTTGAAAATGTGTATCCACAGCAACTTATACTCAGAAAAATAAATTCTGAGACTCATAAGATATGTAACCTGAGTAAAACAGCAATGTTACCATACTTGATAACTCTTTTTGTCTGAAAGCCTCTCAAAACTGGCTGGACACCTCGATTAAGTTTCTCCCTGCTGGTAGAATGTCTAGCAGACATACTCAATCTTACCTACCATGACCAAGTACAAGGAATTCATCATCTCTTTTGAAGAAGTATACATTCTGACAATCAATTTTGCTTTCTTTCAAAATATTGTGCCTCTTGCTAAAATTTGAAATTATGTAAACTAAACTGCATTGCTTTTTGTTATGTTTTTCTGTGAGAAAGATTTTTCTTAGCTTGTGTTCTGTCTAAAATTATCTGTAGAATTCAATCAACCATCCCTCAGTCTCTGGTAAGATAATATACTGCACTCCCTCAATCTTCCACTTTTGCAGTATTTTCATCCATGCACTACTTTTTGCAGGTTCTGTCTGTTGCCTTTCCTTTCTCAGTGTCCTCTTATAAATGTATTTATACTAACAAGGTGTTTTATTTTAACGCCAGTCTAGCTAGTTCTATGATTTATGGAGAAGAGTACTTCCTATCCATTCTTCTTCACTTGATATCTCCTATGAGGAAAAACTGCACTGCCTTTGTGTTCCTTATGAAATCTGACTTTAGAAAGACTTTGAAAATGTTACATGCAACACTCCTCTGCACTAAGGAAATAAGGTGTAGGATACTGTGGTCCAACTTGCAAATTCTTGAAGTGGCCTCCATTCCTTTTTCACAGGAAGGGACAGGAAAAGTGGCCAGCCACTGAAGACTGTCCAAAGAGTACCGATATCTTCTTGTATTGCTGCCACAAATGACTGCATGGATGCTTTGGAATTGAAATTCCTACATCAGACAACCAGTCACTGCCCACAGCACTTCTCAGGGCAGCACAAGTGGCTTTCTGTTCCGCAGTAAGCACTCAAAAGCATTTGCCTGCCACGAGAGGCTGCGTTCAGAGTGGGTTTGATGTTACCTGTGAGAGGGTCAAGGGAAGGCCCAATTCAAAACCCAGATTATCACGATTTAGTTGAAACTTTTGTAAGATAATTTTCATCTTCTACCTAGCTATGTAGCTATCAATGAATCACTGTGACACCACTGAGGCATATAAACCATATTTGATAGGAGTCTGTTTTGGGTCCAGTAGTATTCAGTATTTTCATGGATGGCTTGAAGGGCTGGGTAATGAATACAAACAGTATTATGCCTGGAGAGGCTAAAAGCAGACTGGATGGCAGCATTTAAATTCAACACTATCAGAAAAAAATGATCAGAGACAACTGTGGATGAACAAAAACATACACTGTATACTCAGATATAAACTCCAGCAAAAACTAGCAACAAAAATACAAAAAGAAAGAGACCAGCTGGCTGCTATATTATTCTAGGATATAAGCATCTCACAGTGACTAGGACCCCAAGGTGATTACAGCTAAGGGACTAGATGCATTCTCATTTGTAGGTGTTCATGTTAACTGACACAAGACCCATAGGCTGACAGAAGAACATGAGATATTCAGGAGTCACACTTTAACAATTACCAGGGACAGAAGGATTTGTCTCTTTCTAAAGACATTAGTCAGGCAGAGCAGATGTTGGGTGGTCCTGTATCTTACAGGCAAATAAAACAATTCTTATTTCCACTACGAGGAATGGAAGTATCTATCCACTGAATAATGCAAATTAAACAAACAAACAAATAAAAGCAAACAAAAAAACACAAACAAAAAAACACAAACCAAACACACACCCAGATACAAAGATTAAAGCTATGCAACTATTCAAAAGACATAAAAAAATAACTTGGCTTAAAAAACTAGACAGACCAGCAGGAGACGGAATAGAAGGAGTGAAACCCTTCTGAGTATATCTAAAGAAAGTTTTTCTAACTTTATACCATCATGACTTGAAGTTACATGTTTCTGATCACAACCTTTGAACTTCAAAATGGCAAATGTTATTCATGGTAATTTCAATTTTTAGAATTCCATCATTCCAGATTTGCCTTCTTAATCAGTGTATTTATTGAAATGTGAAGTCATCTAAGCAGGTTAATTATCTGTGATCAGATTTTCACCTTATTTAGCCACACGACTGCAACTCTAATTTGTGCACTTAAGTACTGTAGTCATGCATATAAATGAATTTTTAAATTTATGCATGTAAAAATGTATTTTACATTAGTAAAATGTTTTATGCTTGAGGACCGGAACAGCCTCATATCTGTACCTGTATATTCACATCTACACTGTGGCCTCTTCCAGCATCCTGTACCATTAAAAAAGGAAGGCACCTCCAACCCAAACTGTCTACCAATACCAAAACTGTGTGTAAACAGTGACTTGTCAAGGCAAAGCTTACTCAATTAAAAGAAATGCAAATCATGACCCATTCTTGAGCAGAACTCATGGTGAACTGACTGCTGTATGGCAGTGACACTCAGTGGGATTTGTCTCCGTGGATCACTGAGGTGAGGCAGAACATACAACTTTGACAAAGTTTAGCTATTCCCAGGCACAGTAACATGGGGAGTTTACAAGATAAAATGTGCCATTTCAGCACCTTATGAAGAAAAACTATGTATAATTATACCAGTCCCAGGGATACAGAGACCTACCTCCCACCAAAATGTTTTGGTGGGATGAATAAATTAACAAATGTACTTATCATTTCAGCTTACTGCCACCTTCTGGAATCATGTTTTACACAGATTTCTGAACTCGACTCATATCAGTGTGTTGGACTATTGAAAAAAAACCAAACCCACACACCCACCTGTTTGTATTTTAAACAGAATGTGCTGTTTCAATTCTACTTCTCTAACATCAGCTGTTTTGTATAACAGATAGTCATTGTGTGAAGATGATTATAAGGGATTAATCAGCCTCCTAAAAATATGCATGACTACTCTGAAACTGTGTGAAATTTATTAAGTATTTCTCCAGTCTGTCTTCATTAATATACAATGTTTACATATGAAACACTTCAATAATTTTATACTTAAGAGATGCTACCATTGAAGTATGCATACATAGTTAGGGAAAACAAAACATCATAGCTATTACTTAGCAATTACTTGCATATTATGTTTTTTTTTAATCATCAACATATTTTTCAAGGGTTCCTTGATAAATCTTTATTCATTTACTAGTAAGAGAATTACTGACTAATTAACAGCTTTAGCAACACTGACTTCAATGACTACACACCATTAAAGGCCTTCTACAAATACATCAAAGAATAATTCATACTGGAACACATCTCTAAAGGCCAGTCAATACAACTAACCTCCAGCTCAGAGCAAGTCCAGCAGTATCAAGCTGCCTGTGATATGATCCAGTCAAGTCCTAAATAACTCTAAAGATGGAGACTCCAAGACTCTTCTAGGCATTCCTTGGATGTAATCACAGTTTTTGATGATGCAACTTGTCTCTATTGCTTCTTGTCCTATCACTAAGCATCTCTGAGAAGAGACTGACTACCTCCTCTACTTCTTTCCTAATCCACATACTTAAAGATATGAACTCCCTTAGTCATCTCTTCTCAAGACAGAACGAACTCAGTTCTCAACCTCTCTGTTAGCTCTCCACTGGACTTGATCCAGTATGGCAACAACTTTCTCGTAGTTGGGACTGTGGAACAGGACCCATATGCATGACACCCAAAGTTAACACTTACCTGGACAGGGAGCATGTGTTTTGTCTCATACAAAGAACGGCAGATTTTCAAAATTTCATTTCCAGTGTTCTCTTTTTCCTCAGGTGGGCATCTCTGCAGCATAACAGTCCCCAGTTTCACCCAGGGATTATCATCTGTGCATGATCTGCCCAGTAAACAAAGAGATGTATATAGAATATAAATATACATACACTGTTTTATATAAGTTGCTTCTTGTGTGTCTGTGCCTTAAAAGTACAACTTCATGAAAGAAAGACAGAAGTTTTGAGATACGTTACTGTCCATTATGCCATTGCTCTTTCAATGCAACAAAGAAGATTAAATTACTTGAAATTATGACATACTGTTACAATCCCTGAGGAATCACACATCAGATAAAGATCGATCAAATTGGAATAGCATAGGAAGAGCTTTTCCTGGCTTTATACCACCTGATTTCTCAAGTGAAATAGTATCAAGGGAGGGGTGACAGGAAAGCAGCATTCCTAATTTTGTTTGTTTTGATCACATTCTAGCAGCTTCTGCCTCTCAAGTATGTCTCTTGCTTCCAAGTGGAGAAAATATTGCCAGATTCCCATTTTAATTTTCAGGCCCAGCAAGTACAAACAAAAATAAACTTTTTTCTACAGCCCATACAAGCAGGGTAGGAAAGTGAAATTACACGCATCTGAACTTCTCTGCTAATAGATATGGATGCAGATACATTTGTTTTACATATTTAAAATGTTCTTGTAATTACACACAACTTCATACTATGTCACCATTACACAGTCAGACTTAAACAGATGGCAGACAGATACGAGTAAATTTTATCATGCACCATGGCAAAGGTAATGTTTACTGAAAAGTTTTATCGCTGCAACATTTCTTGGCCTATAGCAGCTATTTGACAGGTCATGGAGATGGTTGGATACTTTTCTCAGGAACAGGTATCCCCTCTATGACTGGATGTAGTGACAGAAATTTTATTTTCATACCCTTGTTATGCATGGTATGAAGTGGCAGCAGACCACTTTTAAATGATAGCACAAAGTGCAACATTGGAACACGTCTGCACTATCATTTTTCTAATGTAAATTAAGTTAGTGCATTTGAATTCCCACCTACAACAGGCTAAAATCCTACACAATCACAATTTAAATCATGACTATATTAAACCATAGTAGCACAAACACTATGTACATCTGTGCATAAACTTAGGAAGGCACAAAAGGGGTTTTAAAAATGACCCATCAATCTCTCTAGCCAGTAATCAGCAACCCGAAGACATGGGAAGATTTTCATTTAGCTTGAAGGGTAACAAAAAAACAAAACAAAACAAAACAAAAAAGACAGCAAGACCAAGACCAAAACTGGCAGTTTGGTGTTATAATTTAGTGTAAATTAAGATAGCCACTTAGCACATGTGACAAGGAACAGTAAAGTGCTGTCAAAGTGCTGCTTTTCAAAGTATTACTTAGTAGCAATTGTTAAAGCAATATGTTAATATCATTGGAAATGGAGTCTGTTAAGAGAGTCTGTGGGATTGACACGTATGAAGAGTCTGACAGCTCTGGAGAGGACAGAGAGGACACTCACCAGTACCTACTATTTCATATACAAAAACTCTCTCCTGCTCATTGTCCACATTCAAAAGTACATATTGTAAACAAGTAAAATCAGCTTCACACAAATCTGACATCACAGCACAACATGAAAACCAGAGAAGCTAAGAGTGGGCAACTCTGAATGCAAATTAAAGTCATTGTCTATCTTCCAACAACTTAATTGAGCCTTTCAATCAGTCACAGTCACTGAGCTCAGAACTGCCACAAGTCCAGCTGGGAACAGCAGAGCTCCTTCTCTCCTCTCCTCTCCTTTCAACCTGATGGGTCAAACCCAAAGATGCCAACTTGTTCAACAAACAGACCATGATGCACTTAATTGTGAATTGCCAGTAGGTCATGAGAAGTGAAAAAGACCCTGCAACTCCATCATTGCCCCTGCTTAAATAGGCAGCTCCTGCTATGTGATCAATTTCTTGCTTACAGGCACACAGTCAGAATGAATTTCCATTTCTGTAGGTTCTGCCCTGGAGTACATTACCAAGATCTGTAGGAATTTCCCATTAGAAAAAGGAAACAAAAATCACACTACAAAACACAGAAACAACCAGAAAGATGCAAGGCCATCAAGGACTGCCATTTAAGTAGTGTCAGACACACAGTTTACATATTTAAAGCTCTTCTCATCACAATTCCTTGTAACTATTTCAACTACTTCTGTGGTCTATTTATAAATATTTGCTATCTCTAAGTAAAACCAAGATTCAGTTACCAAAACTCTGACACCTACAGGTAGAAGTCAGTTTTCTTCCCTCTTGAATTTTATTTTAGTTCAATGTGGTTAAAAATGTTATTTCTCAACATGAAAAAAGTAATTATTTCAAAACCACAGCAGGAACACATTACATTTTTTCCCATAGCCAAAAGCTGGGTTTCTTTCAGTTCCAAAGCACCTTATCAATATTTAATATAAGTATAAAAAATGCCTTTTGAATGTAGGCTGCAAGTTCCAAAGGACTACAGAGCTTCAGGTACTGTCAATAATTTTTTTTTTAAAAAAACCCCACCTTTATGAAATGTTTAAAATGACATCTGAATATGAGACACCTGGGCAGCAAAGCATGCATGCATAACAAGGGTATGAAAATAAAATTTTAAAAAGTGTATGGCTTAGAGTGCTGACTGAAACAACCAAGCTGCCTCTCTGTTTTCTCACAGTAAACATGGCATATTAAGACATGAAGGGTAACATACTTGCCATAAGCCTTACTGCAGCTGGGGTGTTTTAAAAATCAAGAACTCAAAAAACATTCAAAAGCGTGGACCTTTTAACACAGGTTACAAAAATTAAAAGCCAATCAAACCCCCCCTTCTTCTACTTCCTTTTGAGTCTTTATAGAATGCAAATTGTATTTTCCAGCTTTATATTCAATTATATGTATTAGCTATTTACTGTTAGGCTGAAAGCCAAAGTTCTAAGTATTCTGGTGACTCAGACTTAAATTCCGCAGTTGCTGTATGGGTCATTACATTGGCAGTAAACAATTAGTTAGCAACAATGACCCTCTTTGGAAGCAGAGGAGCAAAAAAGGGGTAAAGATGAAAAAAAAAAAAGGTTAATACATATGGCTTAGCAACCGATTTAACTGCCTAGTGTTCTCCTCTTTGCTCAAAAATTTGTTATTACAACTTACCTTAAAATGAGATTGCTGAAAAACATTCACAAACAAAACTGTTCCTGCTCCTTACTCCCAGTAATCCCACAGCCAGCCCTCAAGACAGACTTTTCAGGAACAGATATATATATATATAAAATAATATAGCAGGGGCGGCCCCGTGGCGTAGTGGAGAGCACTCCAGTCTCCGACTCCCAAGGTCGCGAGTTCGAGTCTCAGTACGGGCGGACCTGGCAGTTCAATGCCTCCCTGCCATCCGATCCCGTCAGATCTCGGATGCTCAGCAGGGTCAGCCCCGGTTAGTACCAGGTGCTGTAGATAGTCCTAAGGAGACTTCACTGTCACTGTCCAAGCTTGCTCGGCCGTGGCAAATGAACCTTAGGACTTAAATGGTGGGGCCAGCTCTGCGCATGCTGTGCCTCACCTAAAAAATCCCCTGTGCAGGCTCGGAGGGCACACGTGGGGAGAGCCCTTCCCAACTCTTCGTTTGCGAAGATTGGCCATTATATATATATATATATATATATATATCTCCCCCCATGGCTATTAAGAATAGTTGAATGCTGTTGACATGGAATTGTGCAACAGAGGTAGAAGAGGCAAGAATAAAAAGGAGACCCCAGCACAGAGCAGGCTTGCAGCAGCTTCCCAAAGATGCAGAGACAGGTGTTTGATAGTTACTGTCAATGACAACAGGGAGAGAGAAGAGAAAGTTCATACAAGCGAGTACCAAAGGTTTTTCTGATGATGAACTGCCAACATGGGGCATGGCCTTTGCTTCCTGGCTGAGATGAATAATTCCAGGATTTACAAAGCAAAATCACCCAAATTAATGAAAATGAAAATAATTAAAAAGAAATGTAAACTATTCCCAACAGATGGCAACAAGCAGCAGTCAAAAAAAAAAAATCAAACTACCTACTTGTCAGAAATTTATGAAACCAATCCTGTCTCGTGTCAAGGAATACTAAAGAGAGCTATATCTGACTTGTTAAAACCAATCATATTTGAGGTGGTAGCATAGAGGGTGAAATGAGGTCAAAACCTCATTTTGGATGTGCTCTTAACTGTTAAGACAAATGTTTAGAGTTCAATCAAATTTATTTTAATGACAGCAGGATGATTATAAAAGCCAAACTTCAATGTGAGATAATTCCTGTATACCAAATATATTATTTCTAGACAAAAAGCAAGAAAACACACAGCTTTTAGATTTATATAAGTTGTGCAATGTTGTATGTTTGTATAAATTGCTGCTAAGATTTAAATTTAGGCTAAATCTCTACAGCAAGTACTTAATGTTTGTCTCTTAAGACTTTCTACAAACCAGAACAGAAACATAAACACAAACCAGCCCAAACAACCTCAGAGCTCCACAACATAATTGAATGAATACATCTAAGTGAAGTAAAAGCTAATTTACAGAAGCAACTCGTAACTATGACCATGCTGCCTACTATTAAAATATCACATATGTTTTTAAAGAACTAGGAATGAGTTAGAAAGAAGAATGTTCAAGCCACAATGATTATTCCTGCTGATACAGGACATATAAGTACTCAGTCTTTCAAGTATGGTTAGTAACACAAATGAAAGTGGTAAGTAACAGGAGGAAAGCAATGGGCATAAAAGCACAGAAAGATGCCAGGGAGTGAAGAATTCTCCTCTTGGGTATTGTTTTCTATTGGGACATGTCTTTGTAGGGAAGGGGAAAACTGAACCCTTCTTGACTTACTCGTTAAATAAGGAAATAACTACAAGAAAGTGAAAATGCAACTTTCCTAGAAGAAAAAAATGAGAAAAAAGGAGGGAAGGGGGCAGAACAAGAACTACATCTCTTGTCATTTCTTTCAAAATGTAGCTTCAATCCTCTTCTCTAAGACACTTCTAAAGGCAGGAAAGAGAACAGACTAGATATTTCTCCTCACCCATCAAGCCAACAGACAGAACCAAAGAATGAAACAATGGTGGTAACTACAGCTGGTGCTCCCCATCCTTAAAAAATAAGAATATTAAAAATTTTAAAAATCCTTTTTCCTATACTATGAACACTGTTTCTTGCTTCACTAATTAAATTTATTTTCCGTTTTTGGTTGTCTAGAGTTTCAGGCAACCTCAAGGACATCTGAAATATAGAATAGCATCATAGAATCACTGAGGTTGGAAAAAGACCTCCAAGATCATCTAGTCCAACATTGACTGAACAATCTTTATCTGAACTATTCTTTAGTTCCTTGAGGAAATTACTACAAATTTCGCACTGAACTTTGGAAAACTACTTGGAATCTGTGCTGTAGATCACATCTGGAAATCATGAGTCAGAGGTTCTCCACAAAACCAGTATAGGTGGCTATTACCAGTGAAAGAGAAGGGGGCAATTTTCTTCTGAAGGCTTTCCAAAACCTCCTGGGAAAGCCAAAGCAGTGAAGAACACTGAGGTTTTAGAAATAATAGAAACTATTAAATAAATAATCAACCTAATCACAAGATTAAATTTGCAGTTTGTTCTTAGCATAGTCCCAAGACGTGGGCTGGTAGTCAGCCTCACCTCAGTTTCTGGGAAGATGAAGAAAATCCTCCGGGAAGCATTTCTGAGCAAAAATTAAGGACAAGGAGTAGACTGAGACTAGCCAGTGTGTGCCTCACCAACCAGATAACCGTTCTACTATGAAACAACTGGCTTGGTGGATGAGGGCTGATACTGCGTACCTGTAATTTATTCAGCAACACTTTCGACACTGTCTCCCACACACCCTTACGGACAAACCAGCGCAGTGTGGGTTAGGTAAAAACATTGTAATCCTATGTAAACACCATTTAAAGACTCTAACCCAACTACTGTTGCACATGGCACATTGTTCTTGCTATCCAAAAATTTAGTAATATTACTGCTCTTTTGAGAGCTATGTGATTTTTACCTCATAACTTAAGTTTATATGAATCTTTGTATCTTAGACACGATTATCAGTTATAGAATACAACAGCTAAATTTTTTCCCTTTAAATGTGTCCAGAAAGTCACAGAAAAAAACCAAATAATTGGTAAAAAATAATGTCTATCTAGTCTGATTATTTTAAGTTGTTGGTCTAGGATAGGTCATTCTAGTATATAATCTTGACTTTTGGATACTTTACTCAGAGACAGAAATAATAGGTAGGGGATCTAGAAAAGAGTAGAGCCATTGCTTGGTACCATTATCCTCACAGACCCCCTGTAGATTGTCCGCCACAGCCATCTGAACATGAACTTTCAAAGGCTTTTCTGCAAAGTATAACTTTGAATGGAAAAAAGTCAGAACTTTCTGTTCTTTTCTATGGATTTTGTTCATACTGCTAAAACCAAGAGCAAAATGCACAATCTGAAATTTAAGTAGGTAGAACACTCTCCTGTGCAACAGCTCAGGCAACAAAATGGTTTTCTGCCTCCTCCACGATACAGGCTACATATGTATATATAAGCTTTATAAGAAACTCATTGATTCAAGATTCAGTGCTGCTTTAAATAAACCATACTCTCAGCCACGTTTGAATTATTTGACTGAAAACTACAAGACATCAAGCAAAAAGACTTTGAACTGTTTTGTTACATGACTGTTTGAAGAAACACTCACCCTTTGCTCTTGTCCATCGGTGGCCAAGCTTGAAGCAATAAAACCAAGTGCTGAAACTCAGACAGACTCTGACTAGACTCCAGAAGTCCCAGGAAGAGACCATACCTTCTTTCTTCATTTTCAATATCTGTCATCTCCACCTGAAGGGGAGGAAAAATAAAAAAAACAAGAAAACCCATTGGATTTATTTATTTCCAGAAAACGATGACTTAAAAGCAATTAACAAACTATCTGTGAAGGACATCACTGTTCTAAAACAATGCAGGAACACAGTGAACATAATTTTCCCAGAAACCCATTTTCTTACTTCTCATTTTCAATTACATGTAAACAAAACAGGAGAGCACAGATGATGGAGAACATGGACATTCCTAGAACAGTGTAACCCCACACAAGTGCAGTCATTGATTAGTTCAGAGGATCTTATCTCTGTGTTCTTCAAATAACCTAAAATACCTTGCAATTCTTTTTCTCATTGTATAGACATATACAAACACACATACACATATTTTAAAGAATGAGCATGTCCAGTGCTTCCCTACTATATATTATTACTCTCACCCACCTATGAAAATTCAATAGTTTTACATGAATTTGCAGCACCTCATATTTCTCATATAGCAAAGAGCCTTGAAAGATGAATCTAAGTTAATTTACCCAGCAAAGAACACTTGCCAAGAAGTAATGCAGTATTTCTCTGCACAGGCATTTGAACCTAAGAAAAACAAAACCCCACACCCCATCAGTCAGCTCCCAGACAACTCTGCCTTGGGAAAAGTGTCCATCTCTGTTGAAAATCTGTAGCTTCTGCCAGGACTTGAATTCACTTCAGTTGATGATAGGTTCTTTTACAGATAATTACTGCCTGCAATTTGCATGGTAAAAAAGTTGCAGGTAAAAGGTCTGACTGTTGAAGAAAGGTTGCAGTAAATAAGAACCAACTTGCTACTAAACGAGAAGTAGCTTCTGTTTAAGGGTTTGGCTAGCACACCAGGAGGGCTTTCACAAATGGAACAGCAATTCACTGTCTACCTGTAACACAAAAGTTCTTGGACTTCAAAAATAATTTGTTACAATCACAAGGTAGCTTTCTCTGCATTACTAACACATTCTAACTGTATTTTTCTTCCAAAGTTCAAAAAGTTCCAGAATATCAAACACTTCAGTTTCATCTTATAGTTCTGCTGAAGATAAACAGCATTAAATGTTAACCTTTCTGTTTCAGTACAGAAATTCTATGACATCAAACATGGACAAAGCTTTCCTTAGTTCTACAGCTGCTCTGAAAGATTAAAGATTGCAATCCAAGCTTTTCAAAGTGGCTCTAATGCATCAAGGGCAAATTTTCAAAAGAGGCTGGAAAACAAACATTACTGATGCATTTATCGAGTTCCCTATATAATATGTGACTTTAAAATATTTAGCGTTGAAATACTGCTTCTGTCTTCAGAATATATCTGAAAGCACCAGATACTAAAACATTTTAGATAGTGAAGAAACATTTCCAAGATATGTCCACTTGAAATACTTTTCTGCACTGCAAATGTCATATAGCGGACATCAGTTACCCATTTGTAATATCCCTAAATTCCATCTATGCTTTTTAATACAAAATATTATAATATTCAATATTGAAATCCAAAGGCTGAAAAGAGAAAGAAAAACAAGAAAGGGTAAAAGAAACATAAGAGATGCTAACCTCTAAGGTTCAAAAATATTTAGCACCTTAGCAAAATAATTACTAGCTGGACAACAGAAGCTTTCACACTGCTTATCTGTCCCCAAACTCCTTTTTCAGACAACCAGCTCTTTAAATATTTTAACCAAGTAGCATTCTGGATAGTCCACTGAGTACATTTCAGTATATTTGCACAAACAGCATGTAACTTCAAAACCCAGACCAAATGTTAAGATCTCTCTAATGATAACTGCAAAAATGGGAAGAAATGGCACAGACAATATTAACAGATGAGAAAAGCTGTCACAGTAGCAGAGAGTAGATCAGACATTCTACACAACATGAACTGAATTCCAATAATTCTGCCTAATAATGCATCTTCAAAGACTTGGGTTTACATTTTTCTTTCAGGTTAATTAACCTAACACCACAATTTTGTGTTTTGGACAGCTGCATCCTTGCAACATGATTGCTCCTGACACAACACATATTAATTCAATTGAAGTGAAGCAGAAGAATTAACTTTCTATTCTCAAACATGGAGTGCATTTCTGCAGTATTTCTTCCTAGGAGGCCTTTTTTCAAGTCACCTACATTTCCTACTAAGAGTAATGACAAAGAAGTGAACTTTCTACAGAGTTAAGGACTTCTAGTTTTTAAGAATACTAATGAAAATTCACTTTTTATGTGGCATTTTAAATTTACTGTGCAACAGGTGAAATTAGAAAGTGATAGTTCCCTGATAGCAAAAAGCAGTACCTTGAAGCAAAACACTGGAAGGAGGTTTTAATTCATATTTATTATACATACATATGTGTGTGCAAGTATGTATATATAACACACACACACAAAACATGTAAGATTTTCTCTGTATTGTCTTTGCTTTCTGAGGGACTGAGGGAGAGATGGTGAGGAAGCAACCACCTCTCACAGCAGAAAGAGAGCAAGCTCCGTGTAAAAAGGTAGAAATTTCATCTGAACAAAGGTGAAAGGTAGCTGAGATCAGCTGCTGAGATTAGTCAAGCCAGGTTTTTTTTGTTGTAATGGCAGTGCTAAAAAAAAATCCACTTTTAATTGAACATTCTCTTTGCAGTGATTTTAGATGATGTATTTGGATGATTCTGAATGTTTTAACACAGAGTAATGGGATAACTCAGCTTCCCATTCCTTTTTTTTTTTAAACAAAACCAAAAACATCCATCTAAAACACTCAAAGGTTAACCATGCAAAGATAACCTGCCATGAACTTCGCCGAGCCCTGATAACACAAGCGCCTGTAAAGAACAATCTGTCACTAAACAGAATAACGAGGCCCAGAGCCAGGCTTGAACTTCAGATGAACCCAAAGGAATATGAAAAACAAGAAAAAATCCCCAACAAACAAAAGCAAGGAAAAGAAAAGCAAGGACTTTCAGTTTTAACAACATATTTGCTCAATTCTGACTTGATTTTCCACAGTTTCAGGCAGTCTCTTTGGCAGTAGAACACAGCTGGCTTCATGTTTCTCATTAAAAGCCTGAACAAATATTTACCACAATGAGAAAGTCAATTAGGGGAATTAATTGTAGAAATTACACTCATGATAGATTATAAAACAAAACACAAATTAAGGAAAGCCAAACCTTATGTTAAACTGTTAAAACACGCAATTTCGTTGTCAAGGGACTACATATGTTCAGAACCAAGAATATGCAAACATCTGCATATGTTAATGTTCACTTAAAAAGCTATCCAGGACATCCACAAAGCAAGATACAGGGTACACAAACAGCACCAAATACTGCTTACCACTACATTAGATAGTACTAGTTGTCTGAAATAGTGAAAACTCCTAAAACTCCTCTTAATATCATGTTCTTCTCCAGAGAACTTTGCAATTACATCTTTTCTCAGTTGCTTTTGTACTAGGTAGCAGCTGTTAGGGTGGCCCATAAAGGAGTTCTGACTTATCCCGTATTATCTCTGCTTAATAAAATCAAAAATCAGGCTACCATTCCCAAATATTGACCGAGATAGAAAACAAACCACATTTCCAAATGGAAATGCAGATTGTAGCTATGGCCCATAGCAGCTACAGCATGCCTGAAAAAAAAAGTCAGATCTTCTTGTTATCTGAGATAGTGTATTTTGTGTGTCTGGGAGCATGGTCAGATGATACACTTCATTGAATTATATGATTTTAGCCATCAAAACAGCTATTATCCCTCAAGTAGTTATGGTCTGCTTACCAGTAGCAGAGACTTGTCATGGCATGTGTGCAGTCACCTGTCACAGTCTTGAACTGCTGTAACTCACAAATCTTAAGAAAATTAAAACACTTGAAGAAAAATTTATTGCTGAAGTCCAGTTATTTACCAAACAATGGGCCAAAATATCTCAGTTCTGATGTAATTTTGCTAGTAGAAGTTCCCTCAGATAAGGTTCTCAGAAGCTTTTTAAAACATTTGGGTTTATACAAAAACTAAGTGATACATATGCCATGTGTGCTTATACTGCTAAAGTATAAATAAAAAGAGGGATCTGGCAGTTGCTTGAGGTACTTGTAATGTCTGCAACAATACATTATCTGAGCACAAACTTACCCTTTATCAATCAGACTTCAGCTATCCTAAGCAAACTTGGAATGCATACTGTTTACATGTTAAAATAAAGACTTACTGCACTTAAAATCCCTGGTCAAATAAAATCAACTGTTCTAATTTATGATCAAACCTTTCCAAGACTTATATTAAGTCTTATCATTATAAGGTTCTTTCATCACATGCCAAAACTGGTGAAACCACTCAATATAATTTATTAACTTTCAAAGCACAAAGTTTTGACTCATCATCTTGTTCCACAGATGCTGGTGCTTTATACTCATCGTATATGGTACGCATAAAGAAG
This sequence comes from Sakesphorus luctuosus, assembly GCA_013396695.1. Classification (NCBI taxonomy): domain Eukaryota; kingdom Metazoa; phylum Chordata; class Aves; order Passeriformes; family Thamnophilidae; genus Sakesphorus; species Sakesphorus luctuosus. The sequence continues at coordinate 1,886,511 of VWZD01004032.1, forward strand.
TCCAAATATTTGCCTTTCACGTGTGTTCTGCAGCTTCTAGAAACTAATGGTTTTATAAAAACTATAAGATGGTTGTAACACTCCAGTCCTGGGAGCTGCAGGATCACAGGCTCAGCCAGGAGTTTTACTTTAAAATATATATATAGGGGTTTTTAATACCTCAAGATAGCATAAAAGAGAATAAGCCTTGGACTTATTCCCAAGAGGTTTCTTTATTAATTTAGGCGACAAAATAAGGGAAACTTGGCAAAGGTTCAAAAAGTGCACTACACAAGCTAGACAAAATGTTCCACCAAAATATCAACCCAGCACATGTTTAAGTCAATATCCAATCAATCCACAACACTTAAGACAAAAGCCAATCCCTCCAGCTCCAAGCCAGCCAAGGCATCAAGAAAGGAGCAAAGAAAGAGAAGCAGAGGGAGCAAGAAGAGAAAATGAGACAGAGACAGACAGATCACAAAGCTACCACTGCAACTTTGTGAAAGACCAGCCCTCAGACATACAGATGGCAGGGCCATGACACATGGCACACCTGTGCCTTTGGTTTTATCTGCTCTGGTTCCTATGGCCAAACACCCCAGACAGGGTCTCTGACCCACTGGCTACCCCACCTCCACGAGGTTTGACCCCTCCCTTCTCCCTCCACACACACATCCCCCTCTCCACAAGCACCCGCTCTACAAGGTGATTCTGATCCAATAATTTCTAATCTAGTGTCTAACAATGATACACCTGAATAATGACATAGTTAAAACTGTGGACATCATACATGACTGATAAAGAAAAAATTAGCACAGCAGGACACAGGATCAGTAGTTTAGTTTGATACATTATCTCGTTCCTGAGATTGAAGTTAGTTTAAAATCAGTATTTACAGCAATAGCAGATTGTTGCCGTATCTAAAATGTGTCACTGAGTTACAGATATCCACTATGAATGTATGAAATGTTCTCCTGATCCTAAAGGACAGATACATCTGATAGACTTATAAATTCTTTATTGTTAAAGCTATGGTGAGCAGGAAAACTAACACAGACAGAACTCCACCTCCCCCTCTGCCTCGTGGTACCTATTTTGCAAATTCCATTTTTACTCTCTGTTAGTGTGACAGAGCCACAGTTTTCATCCACAGATTTTGCTCATTACAAGGGAAATAAATGATAGGGATGTTTATAAATTAAGAATCAAACTGCAGAAATCAGAAAAATATTTTCCTTCATTATAATTGCTTGTTTATCGAGAAAAGCTACATCCATGCTTAAAACTCAGCTCCCTGTACAGAAATTTGCAGTTTCAAAGGAAGGCAACCAAAAACTCACTGATTTACATGATTATAAAATTTATTTTATTACCATCCACCAGATGGTAAATGTAAATATTTCAAAATGTATTCATGTTTGCCACTGCAGCATAAATTTGAATTAATATAGCATTGAAAACAGAAACACTAAGCAGGCATTTGAGTAGTCCCTTATTGCTACACTACACTTACAATTTGTCAGGACTCCCTTGTAAAATGCAGTTTTTATTTATCTCCCCACCCCCTCGCCCAAGTTGTAGTGGTAGAAAACTCATCTATGCTGCATTTCAAAATAATAGGCAGCTGTGACATGAAAGATTTTATTCAGATTTGAGACAGGGAACACTGATGCTAAAACTTGCTTCCACTCATTATGCAGAGCTTAACACGGTTTATAAACAATGACTGAAAGGATTGGTAGCAATTTGCTAGAATTTCTGTAATTGCCATCTCAGGGTCCTGTTCATGGCACCAAAATATAGCAGTCTTGCCTGAAGGAGTTTACAATCTAATTAGGTAAATCAGCAAAGAAAATACTGCATTTCCTACACAGTAAGACAGTCTGGGTTGGTCACTGAAGAAAGTCATCTTCCCACTTTGCAGGTCAGTCTGTACTCCATCATTCCCTGCTCTGATGGTATCTGTGCAGCTACTGCAAGTCTGCACAAACGTAAGGTGCTGAAATCTACTTCTAGTACAAGGCTGTGAAGTTAAAAGCTTGTTACAAAGGACATACAAAATTACAATTTAAGTTAAATGGCTATTTTAAAGTTAATTATTCACAATACAAAGACAAATATCAAAAAATCACCACTAAAAAATGCTAAACCTACAACAACTGCTCCTGTATGGCTACTGACTCTGCAAGTAAAAGATTAGAAAGGCTATTATTTATTTATTTTTCTTCAAACTGTTTCAAGATATTAGACATCACATTAGCCTTGATGTTAGACGCATTATAAACTTGTGAAAAGGCAAAACCACGAGTACATATTAAAACATCTTATTCAAGACCTTCACATGGCGGAGCAACAGTAAATCCTTTTTAAAAGCAAAACCACAAGTACTGTCCTCCCCAACACACCGTCAGCTTCCCATTATTTCCAAACCAGGGTTTCTTTTAAAAGAAAACTTGTAAACTGTGATTTAGGGGAAAATCTTCAAAGACACAATGGGGTCAGGCTTGGCAAAGAACAAACCACTGTACTATTCAGCCACCTATCTGCCAATGTCAGGGCACAGAGCAAAGGAAAAAGTAACACCAACCACAAGAGCAGAGCTGCCACCTCTGGCACCGACAGGCTGAAGTATCTGGTTAAAGGCAGGTTAGTAAGAGACCTCACACACAGTCAGACAGATGAGGTTAACAATCAGTGAACAAATCTGTTTTGTGAGACATACGCTGGAAGGTAGAGATCCAGAGACAGAGAAGTGGGGAACTACTACCCTTTCTCCTTACTGCTTTTTCCTAGACTTTTTCCTAGATTTATAGTCTCACTCTTCAAGAGGTTTCAGCGCTGGAGGAAGCCATTACTGCAGTCTGTGCTGATAATCTACATATCTCTGTGCAGAATTTTATCCAGTAATTTTGTACTACAACAGTAACTTTTGTTTAAGCTAGAGTACTTCCTTACAGACTTAGCCATTTGACTTAAGAAAACAAGTTTAAGGTGTAAGGAAGTTCAGTATCTTTCTGGTAAATTATTCCCACCCATCAACCAAAAGGTAAATCTTCCTTACTTGATTTTAGCAAGATTGCACTTACTTGACCTTAGCACAGTAACATCTGAATGTACAGCCTGTCTACACAGTTATTTCCAGTTCTTTTTCCTAATTAACCCACTCTGACTACCCACACATAAGGGCAATATTGGAGTAAGTTTCATATGTATTTTTCCTTTTCCTACTCTTCCTTCTATATCTGTTTTTTTGGTCACTGTTGGTCACAGAATATTGGGCTGAACCGGACCTTCATCCCGCAATATTTTGTTACATGCAGCTTTGAGCTTGTAATTTTCTATATGTGAAATGTGTGCTCTCAGAAGGTAGATGAATAGGACTCAATGACATCAAGCAAAAGCTGATTCTCAAAGACATATTTTACAGATCTCCCTCAAACTTAGTATCACCTTAACATACTTGCCCTAGTACTTATTAAAATTTTGAAGTTTAAATAATGTGATATCATATCTTTCACTCTATGTTGTAGCACTGTATTGCCATGTACAGAGTTAAAGGCAATTAAGACACACAGTTCAAAGAACACATTTATACTTACTTACTTTAAATATTCCCTTTGTTTTAGAATTATATTCAAAGTATTTCCTATTAAAATGAATACTGCCCAATGACTATGATGAAGCACTGACATAATCCATCTGCTTCCTTACTGAGTATTCAATCTCACTACTCCACTTACATCCTATTTTCAGAAAGCCTTTTTTGTAAAGCTGCTAAGAACTTTTACTTTTGAGAAAATCCATAGAAACCTGCGGTTTAGATTATGAAAGTATTAGCTTACTCACACTGCTGTTGAATAAGTGCAATTTGAAGAGCACATACATACAACTGAACTTTAAATCTGGCAAATTCAAAGATTTCCTGTGCATAAGATGTCATTACAAAAAATTGTCTGCCAATTTGTGTCATTTGGGAAGTCCATCTTTCCTTCAACAAAGATGAGTTTTACTTTCTCAAAAATGTGTTCCAAATATACTCCTCTCATGGCAGAGGAACTAGTCAGCTTTAAGTAAGATGTTTTCATCTTACTTTCTCCATCTGCCCAAATTCACATGTGGATAATCCTACTTTCAATCCATTTTAGATTTTGGTAAATAGAAACTTACATGGTACTATGTCATAGCTGAGAGATGGCAACTTTTAAAAAACTGTTCTACTGGCCTCACAAATGCTTCCATATAATAACAGGATTTAGTTCTTGTTTAATGAAGAAACACTACAGCAAAAACAAGACCCAGTCTGTAGCTTAGACCAGTGACGCAGATTAAATTCCTGTGCTTGAAACAAGCATTTTTGAAGTTATGCTTATGGAGTTCTCCCAGTTAGAGAAAAGCAAGAGCTTTATTAAGAAACATCCACTTAAAGAACAACAAACCAAACCATCAAAAAGTAAAAACCCCACCACAATCAAAGGACTATGTCAGAGGAGGTTTAAGTTGGATATTAGAAAAAGGTTTTTCACATGGAGGGTGGTTGGGCACTGGAACAGGCTCGCCAGGGAAGCTGTCACACCATTCAGCCTGCCAGAGTTCAAGAAATGTTTGGACAGTGCTCAGGCACATGTTGTGACTCTTGGGGTGTCCTGGGTAGGGCCACAAGTTGGACTCAATGGGCCTTGTGGGGCCCTTTCGACTCAAGATATTCTATGATTCTACTGTTGATTTTCATTACTAGGGGGGAATATAATCTGAGACAGTGACACAAAGACCTCACATCTCTCTTCCATTTGAGTTTAAGACCAACAGGGAGGCAGAAGTTCATGGTTGAGTACAGTTCAAGTTCCAAACTCAGAAAGAGAACATAGGCTATTCTGTCCTAGACTGGAAGAAACAACCACTGTCTGAAAGGCCAGAAGGAAGTGTCTGCTATCAAAACTACAATCTTAGAACATTCAATAAAAAAATTAATATTTGAATCAAAGGTTTTGCATGAACAAGCTCAGCATTCACTAGCTGTGCCTGACACCTCACAGGAAAGAGAACTCAGAACAGGCTTTCTTGCACTTTCCTCAAAGCTGGACTTCACATATTAAAAACTATTTTGAATATGAGTGCTGACCACATATGCAAGCCTGCTGCATGCAGATACTAAAGGTATGAACATAATCTCACAGGTTAAATCATACTGAAACTAAAGCCAGTGAACAGGATAAGCAAGCTATGGGATTCAAGTTTAAAAACAAAGCAACCAGAAGCCTGCTGGTGATGAATTATGCTAAGGCTAAGCCACATATTGAGTTCTTGTTGAAAGACCCAGTAACTTTTTCTTCTGATTTATATATTGTTTAATTCCTTATCTGCTTCATATGCAGCTCACTGAGAAATGCATATAAGATTCAACAAACACAAATGTGTTGCCTAATGCATAAAAATGAATAACTCATACAGAAAATAAAATCCATTAATTTGTATTCTGCAGGACTGTGTCCTAATCTGCAAATACATTTCATCCCAAAAAAAAAACTCTGAGGACTGTACATAGATACTGACAGAGAGATAAGAGCAAATAAAGAAAAAACTATGCATTTGAAACACTTACATACCTAGCTAGCTGGACCTGAAAGAGACACAATTAACATACATGTTAATTTAAAACGTATATTGACTTGGTGTGAGTTAATAGCTAAAATGAACATCTGTGCAACATGAGGGATTTAAAACCACGTAATTTTGCTTGTATGCACCAGCTACTAATCACTGCTTCATATTTCATAATTTATGTATTATATAGATACTGTTACATTTAGAACAGAAGAGAGCATTGGAAGATGCAGACTAGAAATGACAAGATTTTAATCCTTAAATATTACTTTTAACTTTCAGGTGTTAAATTAGCATCAGCCTTTTGCCTCCACACCCTGTACCAAGTGGCTCTTCATTCTGATCATCACTACCATCAAGTAGCAGTGCATCCTCCAGTCCCCAATATTCAGCTCTGTGTGTAACCGCTGTCTTGATAACAGAAGTCTGCAATTCTTGCTAACAGAGGCAAAATTATTTTAAAAGTTGTTTACATGTAAATGAAAACTTGTCAAAATTAGTATTTCAACAATGTCTTCCTGAAGATAGGCAAAACTAACATTGTCAAAGATACATTTTCAAAAAGAAAAACTCACAATAAGGTATTGTCTTACAGGAACAAGAGGTTGATGCTGTTGACTCCAATAATATTTCAGTACTACTATTTTCAGTTAAAGAAAGAAACTCATTTTTATGTAAAATTTCGGCACTGTTTACCCATATTTATGACCTAGACTAGGAGCACTTGAAGTACTAGGAGGATGGTTATCAAAAAATTACTTATGCTGTAAAAACTGAAATAAATGAGTAGCTCTGTTGTAGCCATAAAAATAATCAGAATAATGTAGGCAGCTTCATGCATCTGTCATACCAAATGGCATTACAGAAGCACTGCAATGGGTGGTTTTCTTTTTTATTTGGTGTAGAGAATATCCTAGCAGTCACAATCATTACAGCTGAGACCCTGTGTAATAATAGCAACAATGCGGAAAGAAAACCCCTCACTCTTTCAATGAACATGAATTACCACAAATTGCTATGAAGTAAGAACTATTTTAAGAATACCTGAGAGGGGCTTCTTAGGTGACACAGTTTACAGACCTCAAAATAAAAATTGTCAGCTAGCATGACAGTTGATGGAATAAGAAAACTGAAAAAAATGCAAAACATCAAACTATCACAATTATTAATAGCAAATAATCATTAAAGATTAAAGATTATTAAGTAAAACGGTTTTACAATTTGCTTATATTTTCAAAGAACTTTGAACAACATTCCTGACCAGAAACTACTAAGGAACTTGATCTGCTAACAGGAACAAAATAAAAACCAAAAACCAACAAAATAAAAAGTAGAATTTGGGTTTATGGCAGCTTCTTAGCTTACATAAATTACATTCTGAGAAAACTGTAAGCACTGAACAGATAAGATGCAGATAAACGACTGCCAAGGCTTGCTTTTATAGAAAGAAAGCCCCAATTGACTTAAAAAAAGTCTAGGGTAAGTAAATGAACATAGGATGGCAAAAAAAAGTAACAATGGTAAAGCTCTTGCATTTTAAAATAGGCTAAATTAGCCTAATCAACTCAAAACAGTAACCTGAGCCTCACTGAATGGAACTCAGAGACCTCAGGTTCACTGTGCAGCTGAAGAGAGTAATCACAGTGTTGGGATGCATAAGCACGGACTGAATTTCCACAAGGACAGCACATTCACTTCTTTAATTACCTTTTTCAGGAAGCATACTACGAATCACGGTAGGCTCTGAGATAGAGGGGAGGGGAGTTACAGAGAGAAAACACTATGGATGAGGTAACGTGACCGGAATTGGTTACTCACACTGAGGAAACAACAGAATGAGTGAAAAAGCACAGTACACAGGGACTTTGATTTCCTGGATTTTAATATCCCATAAAACATATAACAACATAACATACCAAATCACAAAAAGAGGTTAAAAAAACCTCAACACAGAATCACAGTATGGTCTGGATTGGAAGGAACATTCAAGACCATCTCGTTCCAACATCCATGGCAGGGACACCTTCCACTAGACCAGGTTACTCAAGGACCCATCCAACTTGGCTTTGAACACTTCCAGTGATGGGGCATCCACAACTACTTTGGGCAACCTGTTCCAGCGCCTCACCACTCTATGAGTAAAAAATTTTTTCCCAGTATCTAATGTAAACCTACTCTTAGTTTGAAGCCATTTCCCCTTGTCCTGTCGCAACATTGTAAAATAGTCTCTCTTCATCTTTCTTGTAGGCTCCCTTCAGGTACTGGAGGGCCACAATTAGGTCACCACAGAGCCTTCTCCTTTCCACGCTGAACAATCCCAATTCTCTCAGCCTTTCCTCATAGGAGAGGTGCTCCAGCTCTCTAATTATCTTAGGGGCCTCCTCTCGACTCACTTCAACAGGTCAGTGTCCTTCCTGNTATGAGTAAAAAATTTTTTCCCAGTATCTAATGTAAACCTACTCTTAGTTTGAAGCCATTTCCCCTTGTCCTGTCGCAACATTGTAAAATAGTCTCTCTTCATCTTTCTTGTAGGCTCCCTTCAGGTACTGGAGGGCCACAATTAGGTCACCACAGAGCCTTCTCCTTTCCACGCTGAACAATCCCAATTCTCTCAGCCTTTCCTCATAGGAGAGGTGCTCCAGCTCTCTAATTATCTTAGGGGCCTCCTCTCGACTCACTTCAACAGGTCAGTGTCCTTCCTGTGCTGGCGCCCCCAGAGCTGGATGTAGCAGTGCAGGTGGGGTCTCATCAGAGCAGAGTAGAGAAGCAGAATTCTCTCCCTTGACTTGCTGGCCATGCAGCTTTGGATGCAGCCCAGGATGTGGTTGCCTTGGTGGGCTGCAATGGCACATGTTCATGCAATGGTCACGTTCAGCCTCTCACCCACCAGCAACCCCAAGTCCTTCCTGGCAGGGCTGCTCTCAGATCTGTTCATCCCCCAGCCTGTACTGATACCCGGGGGTTGCCCTGATCATGGCCCCACTTTTCAAGCTTATCCAGGTCCCTCTGGATGCCATCCCTCCTTCACAGTTTTTCAGCACATTTTGCACTCAACATATGATGTGTACCAATGCCAAAAATTTAGAGAGAATCACATAAGGTTCATTCACTGTTTATCCAACCCATTTCTCCGAAACATAATAATAGAAGTCTGAATACATCACTAATGAGCTCTTAATTTTTCTGAAACTGGGATCAAAGCCGAGTATGCACTGTTTCAACCATTCTGCACTTACACCTTCATTACAAAAGACCTATTAGAGAAAGTGAATTATCCCCCATGAATCCACTCCAGAGCATTCTTATCCGCTGAAGCAACTGCTACCAGTCACAGAACACTGCAGTATCCAGGGCTCACATTCAAAGCTGTCATGTGCACTCAAGCTATACTGCTTTTTTCTCTACTTTGTCTTATCCACCACAGTCATGAAAGTTAATGGAAAATATTTCATTTGCATCTTAAAGTATTTAATTAATCATACACGCTACAATTTATGTTCCCAGAAAAAATACATTTCACATGTTTTCATACGGATAAATTGCATCTTCAAGAAATGGAAATTAGTGTTTTAAAATATTAATTAAAACTTAAATTAAATTTCTTAAGCCTAATTTTTATGCATTACCAGTAGAGAAACAATGTCTCTAGAATTATAAACATCATAACAAATTTACTCTAAGCTGATAGGAACATAAATCTTTCTTCTAATTAAGTATTTTTCACAAATAAAAGATGGCTAAGGATCAAACAGATACAGCTCCTTCACTTGTATTTTGCCAGATCAAGCTAAATCCAGGTCATTGCTATCCAATAAATGGCTTCAGCAAAATGACTTAAGGATTTGGAAAGCACAGTGAGATTTAAGAATTCTTATGTTTAAATCTCTGATGTGAGTAGGGGCAATGGGGAAAAGCTGAAAAATCACCGGACATTGACATTCCCATCAAGAACTTCTTTACTAAGTCATTTCAAGAAACATCATGTAAACAGATACAGATACTTTCCACATACTGTGTGAAAAGGAACAAAACAGCAACAGAGTCTTGATGGTCATACCCAAGTTCTCAGAAAGTCATTATGTTAGTGTAGACATGACTACAGTTGCTGTGACACAAATCTCCATATGGCATACCTGAATTGCATATATCAAGAGAGAAAAATGTGTTGAGCACATCCCACACACATAATACAAATTAATCTGGCAATTTTTCAAAGCTAAACTTAAGGAAAAAACCCCAAACACAAGAAAGGTGCCCAAAGATACAATTTTAAATCCCTATTAGACATCCCTTCCAATTTTCAAAAATGTTTAGCCCTCAGCAGCACTGTATACTCGAAGATCATGAAAAAACCCATAATTTAACAATATGAGGGGAAAGGCTAAATGAGATTACCTTCTCTAAATGACAAAGCTATTTGCATTTAAGTGGCATGCAAGTAGTAATTACATTTTGCATTTGCATAATAATGAAACAACGCTTTTAAGACAAGGTGTGTCTTATAGAAGCTTCACAATTAATAATGTATCTTAAACGAACCCTTGGATTGCTTACAGAAGCTTTGCAAGAGCCACTGTAACCACCCAGGGCAAGTGCCTAACTCATTACTGTAACTTATGCCTTATAACTGGTCACTGCACTGCATAACTACATAGATACACACATAACCTGCTAGCCAGCACCTTCCAGATGTTACACACTGCTCTGAGGCATTTATTTAGACACTATATGGAAAGAAATAGATTTCCCATTTTAGATGGATAAATTTTGATACAAACATTCTAAATCACATCTTTCTCCCTCCTCCCTCAGCACTTTTTAATATATAAAAGTCAGTATTTTGACCCATATTTTTCATGCACCAGTTAACTAGAAAATTACAGAACCTGAAGGGCTCAGATAAAATTCAGCAAGGGGATTAAAACAACGTATGCCTCCTCCTCCTCCATAGTGTGGGATGCTACTGGAATGTGAATTAAAGACACTCAAGCCTTTGAAAAATGAGCACCTCTGAATTTTTAATTTTGTTAACTAATCATTAGAGAACTGGAAATCGCTGTGTTTCTGAGTGTTTGATAGGTAGCTGCTTCCATAAAGTACATTTTTAATTTTGCAAGAGCTGGCCTGTTTCCCAGCACATTGATTTGTGGGACCACTACTTACAGGCACCTAGAGCATAATTAAATATTAAGTCCCTCCTTGATGTATGCAAATTCTGACTAAGAGGATTAGTAGACACACTGAGAGTGGCTTTCACACATTTGCTGGTAATTGAACACTGCAATATCATTAAAATTATCTTTACTCAATAGATATCCATATTCATACTTTACAGTATCTGCTGTCCCTTTTTGTGCCAAGGAATGGTAAAAGAAAAGAGGGATCCCCTAAAAGCATGTAAGAAACACAAAACAAGTAACAACAAAACATTCTGGAAATAAGAGAATTATTTTTTACATATTTGCAACTTAAAACTCCTTAACCCCCCCAAAAAAACTAGCAACCTTTAAACACATTCCTCAAAAATCTAAAAACACCATTGAACCTACACCACCTCCCCCCTGTTTATTTTATGTGTGATTTTTTTTTAAACTACCTTGATGGATGAGAAAGGATGACCAAATTAATAAAGGTGTAATGATGTTACAGAAATTGATGCCTACAGAGAAGGCAAACAGACTGACATAGCAGTCTTTGCACATTCGAAAGATGTAATTCCTCCTGTCTATTTCTTCACTCTGCTTCATCCAGTATTACCTAAACAACCTGATCAAACTTTTAAATTGCACTTCAACACCCCCTTCTGTAGAATGGGGTTGCTTTTAAAGGTCACTGCACCTGAAACATTAACTTGCACACGAAAACTGCATAATTAATGCTTTGCCAAAGCTCATACACAAATCTCTCTCTGCTGTTCTCAGCAAAGTAAATACTGACTTCTGCAGTGTTCTTGTTCCACTAACATAACACGAAGAACTAGGGAATGTAGAGTTTTTGATCTTTTCTTATTATGCTATTTCCCTGTTCATTAATTCACAAAATATGCAAACAATCATCAAACAAGGCCATCACTTGTTTTTTCTAGTATCGGCTTGCAGACTAGCATTTGACATCTGCTCACTAAAAGAAGGAAAAACAAAATAAATAGTCTACACCTAAGACCATTCATTTGTTTTCTTGGACATTTGTGAAGAGCTCTGAATTTTAATGACAGGTACCTAATGGACAAACCAACCTGATTCTCTTGTCTAAATAACACATTAGTTGCCTAGCATGAAATAGTCAAAGAAAACAAAGGGTTCTCATCTATCACACTTAGCTTGAACTGACATGAAAATAAGAACAATTTTTTTAATATGTTCCAATAGGACTCTTGTAACTACACTTTGTAGCAGAACGTGGGTGATTTTTATTTATGCACATATAAGCACAGCTTTCACTATTGCTGAGATGAAAATTATTTCCACACTTGGCTAAATAATAAATAGCAGATAACAAGAACTTTCTATTATGGTATTGTATATATATTTTTATACAATTGTCTCTGAAAGATTTGAGCTTATCCAGTGCAGCAAGTAAAGCTTTTTACTACATGGCTTCTTGTACTACTTGCTTACTCTTCAGCTAAAGTGCAAAGCACTGAAGTGATCAGCAACTGTGTTATGAGCAGATGAACTGCTGCTTACAGTCAGTACAAACTTCTTCCCTCAACAAAAGAAAAGCAAGTTTTCCTGCTTGAAATTAGAAAACAGAAAATTAACTGATTATATGAAGAGGCCTAACGAGGCTGGAAGAACGGGATGGTAAGAATTGCACAAGGTTTAACAGCTGTGCTGCACCTGGGCCAGCACAGGTGTGGCTGCCTCAGCTCTGCTCAGGGTGCCTTGGGGTTCTGGTGGGCAGTGAGCTACACATGAGCCAGCAGCATATGCAACACATTTAATTAAGTCCTAAACTTTGGTTTTGTAACCAAATGGATGCAAGCTTCTTGTTGTAAAGTTATATGCATTTTGCCTTATCAGATTATGGGAGAAAACAGAAGTTTTGAGAAATATTTAAGATAAAATCACAAGTTTAATGAGTCTCAAAGTTTCTGTCAAATACAGGAAGTTTTTGTCTTCTACAGCCATGGCTGAAAGCTATTGTCTACCTGTAACTTTTTTCTTAAGTTATACTCTAGCTGAATGTTTTAGAATTTGAAATGCTTTTGATTTGGAAAGCAGGTCACAGGCAACACAAATACTGACAAAGGATTGAACTGAAGAATCCAATCCCAGACAGATACCTGAGGAGTAGTTGAGGAGTTAAATGCTGGTATTACTGTGAATGCAAGAGAAAAAGTAATTTCTAAAAGCAAGAGATAAGTATTTTCTTTTCCTTTTAAGATTTTTATTAGGATTATTCCCTTGGATGAATCTAACACAGTGAGTCAAAACTGAGATATTACTTTTGTTTTATATGAATATAAAGTGGTTTGTGCATAAGTTTTTTTGAGGAACTATTATAAATATTCTATTTTAGTTCCACAAGGTCTTGGCATGGGGGAGGCATGTAGAAAATGAACAAAAAGTAATTCTGCTTCTGAACAATTCTATATACAGCAAGTGCTACTCATACGACTTCAAAACAGCACAAGCTTCAAAGATAAGACTAATTCATCCTGGTAAGCCTGTAGAATATTTTCATTGCACTTAGAAATCCAGAATCTCTAAAAATATGTATGTTCATATTAAGCACTTCACCAAAATGAGTCACAAAACGAAGCAGTTAAAATATCAATGAATAACCAATAAAGGCCTTTTTGTACATATGGAATTTTTAACATTCTACTTGACAAACTCAAGTGTTTCCATTCCTGAGAATATTCATTAGATGATCATTAATAATCTTAGTTCAACTTCTACATTTACTTAAAAATGGAAGTTGGGTATTTTGCCATCCTTTAATGCAAAAGGAAAGTTAATTGTTTGACACTTGAAAACTTGAGCTGAGAAGCACTTTGTCTCTCTCAGTAGGAAACAAATAAAGAGCTAAGAGTAACTTCTTTCACCAATGATTTTACCTTATTTTTTCCCAACTTTAAACAAAGGCCAATAATTGTCATTGTCACTATAATGTAACACCAAGCAGAAGATAAAGAAAAAAAATGGTCAGAATAGAAAGAGTAAACAAAAACTTCAAAATCAGTGCTTGACATGGAAGAAAATCATTAGCATTTGATCAAATTTAGTATTATGTACTCCTTGTCCCAAACAAAAGCTGAGAAGTCCCTTAACTTTACATAACTTTGTTTTTCACAATATCAAATATATCAGACACTTGATTCAAAAGGAAAGTAGGATTAGTTCCCGTACCAAAAGAATGCATCACAACCATCTACTGAAAAAGTCTTATGCCATAATTTATAGTAATCAATATTAATACCTTTGTTTCAGGCCAGCAAGCTCTGAGAACAGCTTGTGTCCTGAAGTACACGAGTAGCTTGCTATCCTCATCACTGAGATGGAAGGCTTGCTCCAGAATTTGCAACACCCTGATGCGAGGCTTCACTGCTAAAGAGTCATCACCACAGAAAGGTCTCAACCACTCCAGAAGGTCATCTGAAGAAACTACTTTCTCCCTGTAATTAAACAATATTTTGTTTAACAGTCTCTGGTAATAATCCTAATGAAAGTACCACATGCATTTTTAAAACTTAACAAATACATTCAATACATAATAAGTACATAACACTAGAAATGAAAGAGCTGACCTCTATGAGGCTGCAGAGAAACTAGCCCTTGTAAATCAGCTGCCCAAAGCTGTGTGGTATAACAACTTTTTCTGACCTTCAAATAACCACGTAAATCCACCTGTACAGTTACATATTCTCCCACATACTAGATTGGTGCCATACAATAGTGCTGGATTTCAGCATCTGAAAATTCAAGACTTTTCATGGTGCCTGGGCCTGACTGATGCCTGTATTTTCCACCATCTGGCTTCATGGAAAACCAGCTTGAATGCTTACATTTTAACTGTCACCTTTTTATATCTGGATGCTTATTCATACTGCCACCCTATATTCCCTTTCTTTCTTTATATGTCCCTTCTTTACACTCCACATACACAAATTAGTTTCTCCCAGTTGTAGCTCTAGTCAATTCTTCTTTTACTATCTCTAGCTAGCTTGATCATTATAAATTCTTAGGATGATAATGATTGCAACAAAAAAGAGAGGTTAAAATCCCTAGGTTTTTGGGACTTTCTGACTTTGTTAATCATAAAAATTCTTAAATAAATAACTTTTTATTCAAAAAGTGTATCATATTGAACGCGTTCTAATTGTGTGAAAGCATTTACAGTGCACAGATCACCACGAACTAATCAGCTAGCAGTTGCAGACAGAATAATCGGTTAGTCCCTTAAAGAATATAAATTAGCAGGTATCTTTCAGTAGTATTTTAAACTCAAGCTAATTTAATTTTTTTCTTAAAAAAAAAAGAAAAAACCCAAGAAAAATGTAAAAAACCAAATCAAATCAAACCAAAAAAAAAGAAAGTGATTCCAGGTGGGGTGGGATTTATAACTAATGCACTAATGTCTTCTTATTTGTCTTAACAACACAGATGGGAAAGTAATATCAGACAGAAAGCACCAATACAACCTGTCTTGCAGCTCTGAAATAATATACACTGACATCTTAAGTTTCCATATAAGAAGGATTTTAATTTTACCTAGCCTTTAGATTGTCTGAAGTATGCTGTTAGCTCACAACTTCAGTTTAAATAGACATGCCATTGCTGAAGAGGTGGTGTTCAAACTGTAAGCTAAAAATTTGGAACTAAAGGACCTGCTGGAATATTTCAAGAGTTTTGCAAAGCTTGCACTTGATGCTTAGATATGTTTTCCTGAGGGAAAGGTTTCTGTTTTGCCAATTGAGTAGCTGACGTTTAAGGTAATAAGTAAGTATCTACATTAATGTAAACTATCTCTTGTAATCGTAATGATTTTCACTCCAGCTTATTGTTTTGGTAGTTAAATGTTGATGAAGTACACAAATAAAAGACTTCAGAAAGTGCATCTCAGATTAAAGTAGTACTGTCTCTTCCATTATACCTTAGAATACTGCAAATTCCATTTTAATGTAAATTTTTACATCAATTCAGTCTACTTCAGTATCCAGTATTTAACTACCTTAATGTCAGTGGAGAAGCCTCCACAAAATACTGTAACTGGTTTTGTGTGGCTACCAGAGTGTATGGGGTTTTATTATCATCATCATACATGAGCTCTTAGCCTGTACATCTAGGGAAAAAAAAAGATGTTATTTTTTTCTTCCTTATCTTTACTACGAATGCAATGGAAAATATTAGTGGGACATACAGGCCATTATGTGATCTGAAATAAGGGCATTCTCAAAAGAGGAGAAAAAAACGTGGTGAAACAACTTACAGCATTTGTGAAATTGTTTCTGCACTATACCTTAGAAATATTGACCAGTTTAGCTATCTAAATTCAGATATCTGAAAGTGAATCCTTATTATTTGCAATTTATCTACTAAACTGAAACAAGCAGTGACATACTCCTGTAGACATACAATCTGCAAGAGTCAAAACTGAAAGAACATTTTCTCAATTCACCATAATACACAGTTACCTAAATTTTAGGTTCAGTGACCTGCTTTCTTCCAAATGATCAAGTTAAGGCTTCTGTCAGGGCTCAGGTTTTGAACTTGATAAATGACAGCCTGTTCCAGAATAAAGTCTGAGAAAATTAAATTTAAACCCATTACATACATGCATGAGCAAAAGTCATCCATATTCAGTATTGTACCTTCAATGCTTTCAAGACTCTTTTGAAGTCTTAAACAAAGAATCCATATAGGAAGCTCTTACCCTTTCTCAACACTTGCATGCACTGCAGAAATTATGCCTTCTAGGATTCCAAGTGGATCTTTCATGGTTGCAGATGAGTCACCATTTCCACTGCTAAGTGAAGACAAAATTACCATTAAAGTGGTCCTTCATACTGTATCTTATTTTATGCACCTGTAGGATTTATATGAATTGTTCAACAATTATAACAATTTTCCACTTTCACTGCTTAACTAATACCTTTATTTTTATGTCTAAGTCATGCAAAGAGCAACATGGAAGGAGTGGGAAAGAAAAAATATTTAAATGAAACTTGGAAGGAAAAGAATAGTTAAAGTTTAGTGCTTCTAATACAGATTACGTTGCAAAACATGCACACGTAATCTCACAACCTTAAAGATCTCATCAATATCAGTCAGGGAGATTCAAAGTTACACATAAATGTCACCATCTTTTCCTTTCAAATCATCTTGCAGTATCTCTATTGGCTTAAATAAACTTGAATGTAATCTGAGTCAACAGTATCCCATCTGCTGATTCAGCAGATTTCTCTGGGGTCAAGCCACCCATGAAACAGCATCCACTATGCATGTGCAGGAGTAGAAAAATGTCCATCACATTCTTCATCAGACATTCCAGTTATGACATAATTTTATTCCACAGGTGAAAAGATTGTAAAAATTGAGCTGGAGAAAAAACACAAAAACCCCAACAACCAACCAAGCAAAAAGCCCAAAACCACCCTGGTAGGAAAGCAAGCTTCATTCCTAATTCAGTGGAAGTGACATTTTCTGCTAAGATTTTCAATTAAAAAAACCGACTCAGTGCTGAGAAATTGAGAGATTTTGCACTGGTGCTCCACTACAACACACAGTGTCTGTCCATGGAAATCGCTGCAGTGGCAGTAATGCCTGGATGAACCAGAGAAACAAGAGCTTTGCCTATCTTAGTTTGTCAATTCTGCATTAAACAAAGGCAAAGAGTTCCTAAGCTATTCCAAATTACTCAAAAAAACCCAGAGAAAAAGTGTATTCTCTACAGCTCATCACCATATCAAAGCTCTTCTGCTACTAAAAATGTCAACCTCTTCCTATATGTGCTCTTACCAATAACGAATGCATGCCCAAATATCCTCACTGTTCTATCTAAAGACCAATACAGTGTAAAGGTGATAGTAATGTGTAAACATAACTGCAGTATTCCACAATTTTTTTTGTCAAGAGTTACAGAATGTTCACACTTTTGTCATTTATGACTTCAGTAAGATCAATATATTTACTAAAACTGATTATACTATAGGGCATAGAAACCTGAATTTTTACAACCCTTAATGTCTTCCTGAATTCAGAACTTTCAACTTTTCTATTTTTGCTTAAATGCACTTCAGTGAACAACACTAGATTTAAAACCAATATGTGACTCCATTCAGAACAGATGCCAAGATGTTTTGTTGCATGATGAAAACTTAGTATATTCATTTTATATCACAGTATTGCATTCCTGTAGTGGTTTGACCCTGGCTGAATGCCAGGCACTCACCAAAGCTGCTCCATCACTCCCCTCCACAAGTGGACAGGGGAGAGAAAATATAATGGAAGATGGATAAATTGAGATAAGGACAGAGAAAGATCACGCACTGAATGCCATCCATCACAGGCAAAAGGATTCAATGTAGAGATATTAATTGAATTTATTAATAACTAAATCAGAGCAGAAAAATGAGAAGTGAAAGAAATCTTCAAAACATCCTCCCCCCCACCCCTCCCTCCTTCTTATGCACTACCTCCTTCCCTACAGGGGAGCAGAAAGGTGGGGAATGGGGGTTATAGTCAGTTCATCACAGGTTGTTTCTGCTGCTGCTCTGAGAGAGAGAAATCCTTGCCCTGCTCCTTGTGGGGTGCCTTCCACAAAAGACAGTCCTCCATGAACTTCTCCAATGTGAGTCCGTCCCACAGGCAAGTTCTTCCCAAACTGCTGCCATATGGGTCACTATTCCACAGGTTGCAGTCCTTCAGGCACAGGCTGCTTCCATGTGAGTCCCCCAGAGGGCTACAGTCCTACCTGGAAAACCTGCTCCAAGTGTGGGCTCCTCTCCCCATGGGTTAGCAGGTCCTGACAGCATCCTGCTCCAACATAGGGCCTCCCACAGGGTCGCAGCCTCCTCTGGGCATCCACATGCTCTGCTGTGGGCTCCTGCCTGGACTGCAGATGGATCTCTGCACCCTCATGGTCGTCCATAGGCTGCAAGGGCACATCTGCCTCACCATGGTCGGCACCACGGGCTGAAGGGGAATCTCAGCTCTGGTATCTAGAGCACCTCCTGCACCTCCTTCTGCACCAACCTTGGGGTCTGCACAATTGTTCCTCTCACGTTCTCACTTTGCTCTTCTGTGGCCACAATTACATTTTGCCTTCTTAAATGTGTTATCACAGAGGCACTACTACCATCTCTGACAGGCTCAGCCTTGGCCAGTGGCAGGTCCATCCTGGAGCCAGCTGGCATTGGCTCTGCTGGACATGGGGGAAGCTTCTGGCAGCTTCACAGAGAGCGCCACTCATTTAGCGCCCCCCCCCCAACCAAAACCTGGCCCCTCAAACCCACCACAACTCCTAAGTTCGAAATAGGAGTAGAAAGCTCTTAACACCAGCCTATTTATCAAAAAAACACTGTTACATATGTCTGACAGAATGTTGTTCTTACTGCCAATATTATCACATGCCAACTAATTTTAAAGAGTCAAGCTTAAATCAAGTTTTTCCTAACCATCCTCTGGATATTTGGAAACAATCAAATTATAATTTATAGTATAGAACACTATAGTACAGAAATACTCAGGATTTTACACTTCCAGAGAGATATGATGTGTGTCCAAAAGATAAAATTCATTTTCATCAAAACACACAAAAAAAATCAATTCTCAAAAATGACAACAACAAAAAGTGTATTTTCACAGAAAAGGAGACGTAACAGAATTGAATGCTGTGTTAAGGAAAATTTTTCAAAATTACACCTTTAGGACAGAAGTCTGGCAAAAAGCACAGCACTATTCAAACGATTTTTTAATGCAACTGGCTACAGACATTAGGAGAGGGTTTCAAATTTCTTTAAAAATAAAAAAAGCTAAGAAAATTGAAGGTATGTTCCCAGAGTGAAGACAGATCTAAGACACTTCATTACTGTTCTTTTATAAGCCTCAGTGTTCTGTTTACAGGACAGATTTAAATTTTCCTGTATTGTTTTTTTGTGCTTTTTTTCAATTACATTTGTAATAAAAAGACACCAACAAAGGGCATCAACATGGCATATCCAAAGAAAATCAGAATAATTATAAAATTTGAACACTAAAAAGAGAATGATTATTGAAACAGAAACAAACAGGACATTTGCAGCTGTTCAGTATTTAAAGGGAGCTTACAAGAAAGATGTTGACAGACTTTTTATTAGAGCCTTTTGCTACAGGACAAGGCATAATGGTTTTAAACTAAGAAAGGGTCAATTCAGACTATATATAAGGAAGAACTTTTATATATATATATATATAAGGGTGGTGAGACACTGGCACAGGTTGCCCAGAGAGATGGTGGATGTCCCATCCCTGTAAACATTCCAGGCCAGGTTGAACAGAGCTCTGAGCAAGTTGATCTAGTTGAAGATGTCCCTGGTCATTGCAGAGGTATTGGATTAGACGACCTTTAAAGGCCCAACTCAAACTGTTCTATGATTCCACAGTCTACTTACCCTAAATTATTGTACATAAATAACTGCCATATCAAAGGAGACTGATGAGCAAACCTTCTATTTTGATATATCCTCAATTTTGGAGATCAGTTCTGGACAGTCCTAGCACTTGCTCTTCAAAAACCCTTCATCTCTCTAATGAGAAATGAAAGGTTTTAGCTCCTGTCACAACCAGGCTCTGAGCTCCTCAAAATAACCCAGGTCAGAAGAAACACTTCTGCAGAAGTTAATAGACATTTCTGAAAACAGAAAATCACTGTTTCTGACAATACATCTGTGAAAACAGTTCTCAAGAACAACAGATTTATGTACATTTACAGAAAGCTTCAAGTTTGTCATATACAGACAGATACTCTTCTACTAAGCAGAAGGAAAGGAGAAAAAAAGGTTAATCTAAGCAGTAAGCTACAGTTATCTATAATATAAAAGTCTTCTAAAAATAAAATGAGAATATTGAAAGCTAGGATTTTTTAAGCTTAATACCGCCTTTACTGTCTAATGGTTGGAGAAACTAAAAGGATATGACAGCTCATAAGACAAATAATCCTGTCAAGTTTCCACAGATTGTTGCCTTGTTCTTTTCTTAATAATTGATGATTAAAAATAAGCAGCTACTAACAGAAACAAATATAATTAATGAAGGATTAGTCTTCCACACAAATTATATGCTATTTTATGCATGTTTTAAACAACAGAACAGGATTCAGTGTTCACCTCAAAACTCCTAGGTATGAGCTTGGTTAATTACAATGATAAAAGCTTATTTCGATTTCAGTTCAGCTTCAGAAAAAGTGATGCATATTTAATCACATTCCTCAAACAGAATAAACTACAAAGAACACTTGAAAGTAGAATAAATTAACTTAATCTAATTTTTTTAACCTAATTACTGTATTCATGGAAAATACTCGAGCTTTATTTTCCTCTTTCTGATTGTGTTTTCTCTTATTTAAATATGAGGAGAATAAGAAAATAACATACTAATGGTGTGATCATTCAAAACTGGGGGGAAAGAAGTTCTAATGGCAAACCATCATTTCCATCTAAAATGCCATGAAATTCTTATATACAACTTACAATATTACTCTGTATGACTCCTGCTTATGTGAGATAAGACATAAGAAAAAATCTCATTTTTTTCCCCTTTCAAGTTAGCTACACTTTCTAACAAAGCTGGATTTACCTTCTTCACAAAACACTGGGCACTAAACAAGAATGCAAAATTTCACTAAACCCTTCCTGGTCACTGCCAGTTCTGTACCAGACTAGAGGCAAAGGAAACAGAAGTAGTTAACAGAATTGGAGGACAACACTGCTTTAAAAATTAAAACATAGGTTCCTGATATAAGGTGAAAAACTACGTTATATTTAATAAGAAGTATGTTACTGAAAATGCTTCAGTTTTTAAGCCTGTCATATTGTACGCTGTCAAAATATGAAGCCAAAAAGTAACTTAAGCTTTCATGAGAAGGTTCTTCTGAAATAATCACTAAATATACTAATAACAAAAGATATTTTACTGTGTTTGAAGGGAGGTTGTACTTATGCAACGGAAAGGATGCATATTTTCACATCACAGAAGTGGTGGACTGATTCCTAACTTTCAAGCAAAAAGAGTTTGACACTACCATAATTTTTCACATTCATACAGGACTGTTTCATTTATGTTTACAATACCTTGATCACATTCCCTGTCACCATAGCAATAGAAAATCCACGTTTAGTGTTATAACCTTACAACGGCTACTCTGAAGGTTAGTTGTCAAAGAAGGAATTTTCCAATATCATCCTTTTCAAAACTATTGTATGAAACAATCACACTGTATAACATATCGAAGCTCCAGTAAATACATGGAAAAGTTTTCCCTTGAAATGTTGCATTTATTGAGTAAGAGTTTGCCATTTTGGGTACACAATCAAGACTACTTCTTTAATTGTGGAAATGCATGTATTGGGGTTAATATGTTTTAATTTGTGTTATAGCTTGAAAGCTAACATCTGAGCATAGGGCAGAGATGAATCCCATTTTTTTCACAGCAACAACAATAACACCAGCAGGCTTAACAGAGGCCAAGCAACAACTTTTCTTGTAATTGCTCCCTTTATTTAGAGTGACGCTACTTTATAGGATTACCCTTTTTCTGAATTTCATCAGAGGGAGAATATCATCTCAAGTATTTTCTATTTTATGTTATACTACATTTCCACTTCATACTCTTTATCATTGTAGCAGACAAACTTTCCATAGTTCAGAATTATAGGAAATTATCTTTCCCTTCTCCGTCTCCCCAGAAAAGTGGGGGAAGGTGGCAGACTATTTCTACTGATCATATGAGGTCACATCACACACCAAATCATTTCAATTGAAGCTTCCAACTAATTTTCCCATCTCTGCCACTACAGTTTGCTGTATGGGACAGACAGTCACTCCCTTATTTCCAGTGAAGTGCTTCATAGGAGTTATTGGTGATGGTCTCTGTCCCAGAACTTGAAATGAACTTGCAGCCATTCCAGCCTTGCAATGCATATAAAGAACAAATAATTCAGTTCACAGAAACATGTTGATAAGAAGAAGAGGATAAAGGAGAATTTTGACAGGTTTCTTATACTCTGCATGTTAACAAGACTCATTATAGTAGAAATAACTGGACTTTGTGAGCTTTATATCCAGATGCATCACACTGCTAGTCAGAAACAGCAGGACAGTTATTATCTGAAGCCAAATTATTCTTCTTCAAATGGACAAACCCAGACAAGAAAGACAGTATTACTTATGTTGCTGTGCAAAACCTCTACCATCATTGAGGATGTGAACACTCTTAAACTGAGTGACAGGAGAAATCAATTTTCTGTCAAAAAGGACTGCAAACAATTTGACAGGCTGCCTTCTTTTCATCTGTGGCACTTCAATCTGCTGAAATACACACATACATGCTGAAGAAAAAGGAGAGACATAGATCATTTTCCATGCTCGACTTCTTTTCCTATTTCTGGTATGTGCATTCAGATCATCCTGCCCACATAATTTTTCTGCATGTAGAACAACAGGATAAATTCTCAAAATTTTTATCTATCTAAACTGGTGTTAGAAGTACTAAACAGTGTTTGACAGCAATCTAACAGCAGAACACTCATTAATACTTGTTGCATATATCTCTTTGGAACAGATACACTTTGGAGAGTCTTGCATGAATAGTTAAATAAGAAGTATCTGTTCGTTTATAATGGATGATACAAAATTATCTCCCTCTCCTCCCATTAAAAAAGTATGGTGTAAGAAAATATTTCTAATGAAGATTAAAGATACAGTGATACTTCATTTGGAATATGCAGTGCAACATTTCCAGTCAGGAAAAGGCCACAGGTAGCACTCAGCAACATGAAATCTATGAGAAGTTCCTTAAATTAAAAAAAAAATCCCAGATGAATTAGTTTCACCTGACTACAGAAAAAAGCCATAATGAACACTTTTACAATGCTCTGAAGGAGGAGTATCACAGACAGATGGATTCTTAAGAGCTCATTGATACTCTGTCAACAGTGATGGCAAAACAAAAATCTCAGGCTTCCATCATTCTAGGAACACAAAAATGGGCAGAGATGTAGATGAACTTCATTCTTTGCTTCCTGCCTTAAGAATTTCCCATCTCATTTCCAGTCCAACAGCAGTGGGACTGAGTGCGCGCTTTGGTTAAGCGGTTCTGACAGAGAGTATCAAGACAGACACATGGATCCCATCACATTCAGGGCCAAAATGGTGCCAATTCCCTGGTGGGAAATAGGACAGGATACTCTTATCTGGCTACAAAAATTGTGGACTTTCACATATCCTAAACCTTGTTAAAAATCATTTTTACCTTCACAGAACTTATTCAACCCTAACAAATAATTTTCAATGTACACTTGCCTCATGGATTGCTATTCGATCCCCCAAACCATATCCCCTTATCACTTCACCCTCCTGATAAATACCTTAAGTTTTGCTGTGGGAATAAAAACGTTGAACCTTAAATGCAATCATAAAGTCTCACACTACATGCCAATAGAGCTTTATTATCACTAAGGCTACAAAAGAGGTCAAATCTCTTCACAAATTTCTGAAAAGAGGGCATTATGAATGGCAAGCTGAGCAAACAAAATCAGGCTAAAAGGCTTTTCACACGGTGCACTTAGCTTTCCCTCACCTGTGTCCACATCCTCACCATGTCTCTAAACATGCCCATAAGCAGGTACATTTAACAGTTTCATATTCCCAGAGATGACCATACTCTTCCAAATGCCAAAAAAACTATGAGTTTGGGTCTCAAACTTGTAAAGGAAAGCCATGTCCCTTCTGGGCTGCAAGACATCAAGTCAGACATTGCAGCTCACTAGACAGGCAGGACTTTTTTCCCTTGCACAAGACATGACTAGCACTGAAGAAATGCACCATGACTACAGAGTTTTCAACATTTCTCTCCAGTGTTAAATTGTCATTTAGAAGCGAGACAACAAAGAATATAATAAACTAAAAAGATTGCCGTATTGGAGTTAATGCAAACTTTAAACTCACTGTTAACAAGATTAAGATGGTCAGAATCAATTGTATTTCACGTTCCTTTGGATCATCAATGTCTCGCCAAGCTCAGAAGAATTTTGCAGGGATGTGTAACTGTATGGAAGCTTGTTATTTCACATTTTCTGATCTAGCCTATTCTCCATAATTCTCAAGTAAGTGATGACTCAGTTTGGTAGGGCTGCATGAACAAATCATTTAGTTTGTGTCCCACCATGCAAAAGACGATTTCTTGGATTTCAGCCTGTGAAACCCAGAAAAAGATGGCAATGAAGCCTTCCCTTTGGAACAGCATGTAGGATTGCTCAAGGTATGATGGCATTAGCAGCAAAACCCAGTAACAATGACAACAACGAAGAGTTGAGCAAAACAATCCCATTCCTCACATTAGAAACTTGTTTCTCTCCAAGAAGTCAGCAGGTTGGGGGGGGTTGGGTATCACTGTTGCTTATAACTGCTGCACGAACATTTGCTCTTTCATGGAAGTATGACACAAAGGGAGATGAAGAAGAGCAAAAACTCTAAGAACCATTATTTAAAAGAATAAAGAAAAAAAAAGTACAGTGGACTTTTTAATGACAGATAAACATGTTTTCCAAACCTTGCAAATAAAAACCAAACCAACCAACACAGAGATAGCTCCCAGAAATGCCTCAGCAAGTCACTCCAAAGATGGAAACTGTACTACTTCTGGTAGTACATGCTACTGTGGCAACACCCATTGCTGCCCAAATGCCTGCATGACTTACCCACCAAACATGCCTTTTAACTCTGGGAAGAATTATGTGCAGTTGTAAATTTTCCAAAAATTCTCAAGTGCACACACATAATAGAACAATATTGTAAAGAGAATGCTTGTAACTGAAAAGCACCTTCCAGTCAACAGGATTAGTTCTACATCTTACTTTGTTCAGATTGCCCAGGCTTCCCAAAATCAGAAAAATATAACTGTCTAAACATGAAACTACAGGTAAATAGGAGCCCAAGTGATCCAAGAACTCTCCTGTTACTGCCTAATTTTCTGCAAAATCCAAACATTGAAAGCAAACAAGTACTCACTATAAATAAACAAAACAAAACAAAACAAAGAGAACCCACAACAAACCAACACACCAACCCAACCAACCTAAAAACCCCTCCAAAAAAACGAAAGAAAGATTTCTGGGCTTAACTGAGGAAGTGTGCTTACCTTAATATATCTACAATTTTTTTAATAGCACACTGGACAACATCCTTGGTAGAAAGATCTAGATTTCCAACAGCCACTTGTAACAACTGCTGTACCATGTCCAGGGGCTGACCATCTATACACATAGCCACTGCTTGCTCATGGATTTTTTCTTTTTCTGACCTTGACAAATCATATAAATAGCCATACTTCTGTAGTGTATCCTGTGAACAGATAAATTTTGAACACTAATCAGTGTACTGCTTATATACAAGGCTTTATCAGAATCTTCCTTTCTGCTGAGAATTAACATATAGTGAGAAAAAGAAGAGATTGATGGAAGTGAATTTTCAAAAACCAGGTCAACAAAACCAAAAGAAGAAAACATTACTAAAATATGACAGAAGATTGATGTCTATCATGTTTAGTCATGGTAACACTCAAAACGAGCACTTGATCAGTAATCATTACCTGTTCACTGTTTTTCAAGTAAGTGATAAAACTGTGAGTGAGTGTTTCCAGATGAGCAAGGGATTGTTGCAAGTGATTCAGAGTTTCTTCATAAGCAACAGATGGATTTTCAGCATCTTTCATGTCATTCTCAGAAGTTTTTTTTCTTGATTTCTCAGAAAGATGTTTGACTGCCTTAATAGCCTTCTTAGTCACTTCTATCCTGGCTTCAACTGGCAGCTGAAAAAGATCACTCAATTATTTATTCATTCACCACCCATTTGCTTCTATTTGCATTACAACAGTCCCTACAAGTCAGCTGGCTCTAGTGCTCCACAGCATAAAAACTAAATAAGGTATTTCATGAGAAAAAACTTAGTTTCTCATTAGTCACTTACTTGAAAATTATCAGGATTTCACTACTTCCTTCTACTGTCCTTCCCTTTACTGATGTTGACCCTTGTTCATTTTAAACCATACAAAATTTCTTCTCCTACTAATATAAAATAATATATATAATAATATTGATTATTTTTGTAAACCGCTACCTTATAATGTCTGAGGATCACTTTATAAGATTAACTGAAAACTTAGTTAAGGTTAGTTTTGTCAGGTTCACATACTGTTTAAAATATATCCCTAGACCATAACTGTAAGCAAAAAAGACCAGGAGATTGTCTACAACTTTTAAATCAACCTACTTAAAGCCCAAGTTATACAAAACAGCAACTTACTA
>VWZD01004032.1:1914062-2002632 GCA_013396695.1 Sakesphorus luctuosus
GCATTGTTCATACCTGTCCAATACATGTTTACATCATTAATTAGACTAGCTACTTGAAAAGCCATAAAAGCTTGATAAAGATTATTTAGTGGAAAGTTTTACTGTTCTCTCTCACTCCCAGAAAAAAAAGCCATAAGTGAAAGATGTACGATTTACTCCTGGTTTTTTTGTGCTGTTACTATGAACCACAGTAATGGTCTACTGGACATTTTTAATGATAAAAGCAAAATGGGTGGACATTATTGTAAGAGTTCAGAAAACTTGCCAGTATTAACACAATGCAGAGGGTATTTTACCCTTCAGTTTCAAATGCAGCTCAGTTCCATTCCCACACAAAGTAATTGAGTTTTTTACTTTGAACAAAGTCTGGCTATCAGGCTTTACTATAAGCAAAGAAAAGGTGATAGTCTCCACATCACATTAAAATGTAATGACCACAGGTGGATTTGTATAACCACTTTGTAAACATGACAAAAGATGAAAACAGCTACGTATTTCATTTTCTTCTCTTCTAGTGTTGAAAATGCAATTAAGAGGGATGCAAAAGGCAATTTGAATATTCCATCTAACCTGTATCCTAGAGACCAGTATCAATATACTGTCACTTTAGAAGTCATGATGCCATAAAGCACAGAGAATAAAGCATTCAAAAAAAAATAAATACAAAAGAATACAGGTTCTTCCCAGGATTATTTAAATTTTGCATTCACTTTTGCACAGTACCAAAATACAGCACTATCAACATGTTTCTCTGGTTATTTTATTCCAAAACATGAACAGCTATCCTCTGTATTTCTAGTCAGCTTCAGTAATGAGATTTGGTATCACAGCCAGTGATAAAAAAATTGTAGCTTAGGGGCTAACTCAAGGTTTGTTTGCATGTCAAGTTTTATTTTTAAAAAGCTTTTACAGTTTAAAAAGATTTTTAAATCTATAGGCCATAAAGTGTAATGAAAAATCCTAAAAATCTCTTTTCAAACCAAAGAATACCAGATACTATTTCAGCTCAACAGATTTCACTCCTCAGGGTAAAAACTCATCAGCCCATTCTCCTCAGAATGTATTATATATATATATATATGCACTTGTACATGAAGATGTTAACCTTATTACTCATATTGCCAGTGGCTAACATGCAACTTTGAGATTATGGAAATAGCTCCCCTCCTTTTAATCCCACTAGAACGTGGGATCCCAGCAGCACTGAAAGACAGAATGTTGGAAGGAACCTCCAGTGGGCATCTGGCCCAAATGCCTGCACAAACAGAGCCACCTAGAGCCCATGGCCAAGGACCACATTAAACTCCACAACCTCTCTGTGCAAGGTGTGCCAGTGATCAGTCACCTGCATAAGAAAAAATGTTCTTTGATTTCAGATGCAACGACTGGGTCCAGTTCCCATATCTGCCACTAAATCACAGAATCAGAGAATGACTCGGGTTGGAAAGAACATTCAAGATCATCTCGTTCCAACACCCCTGCCATGGGCAGGGGCACATTCCACTAGACCAGGTTACTCAAAGCCCCATCCAGCCTGGCCTTGAACACTTCCAGTGATGAGGCACCCACAGGTTCTCTGGGCAACGTGTTCCAGCCCCGCATCATCCTCCGAATTTCTTATTATTATCTAATTTAACCCTGCTCTGTTCCAGTTTGAAGCCTCTGAATTTCTTATTATTATCTAATTTAACCCTGCTCTGTTCCAGTTTGAAGCCATTCCCACTTGTCACTACATGTCCTTAAAGTTTCTCCCCATCTTTCTTGTAGGATCCCTTCTGGTACTGGAAGGCCACAATTAGGTCACCACAGAGCCTTCTCTTTCCCAGGCAAAAGAATTCCAATTCTCTCAGCCTTTCCTCACAGGAGAGGTGCTTCAGCCCTCAAATCATCTTGGTGGCCTTCCTCTGGACTCACTCCAGCAGGTCAATGTCCTTCCTGTGCTGGGAACCCCAGAGTGGATGTTGTGCTGCAAGTAGGGTCTCACCAGAGCAGAGGAGAGGGGCAGCAACACCTCCCCTGACCTGCTGCCCACACTATGCTTTTGATCCCAGCTTTACATATTCCATCAACCAAACTTCATGGGGCCACAAGCCAACCAGACATACTAGAATGGAGAGAAATTACATTAATTTATTCAGAAGTGGGTTAAACAGATATGGAATAGCAAAAGCTGGTTCCCAATTCCTAAAAAGGGAGAGAAAAGGATGAGCAAAGGCAGGAAAAAGATGGTTTACACATGAAGGAGAGAGAAAAGAAATGAACAAGACAAAACTAAGTGTTGCAAAGGTAATCACTGACCACCTTTCAGGAGCAGGGCGATGCACACCCATTCTCCAAGCAACAACTATCTTGGAACACACCTTTGACTCCTTGTTGCCATTGAGCATGACATTATATGGCACAGAACATACCTTTGCCAGCCCAGGTCAGCTGTCCCGGCTGTGTCCCATGCCCACTTTTTGCCCACCTGCAGCTTACTCAGGGCTGAGGTGTTGCAAAAAAGAGTAAGCCTTGACACTTGCAAGCAGTGCTCAGCAATAGCCAAAATGATGGTGTGGTACCAACACTGTTCCCGTTGCAAATCCAAAGCACAGCCCCATTGTGGCTGCTATGACAAAAGTGAACTCCATCCCTACCTGACCCTTGTACAATTCATCTGGAAATCAATGAAAGCATTTTAACGTATGAAAGGAACCAGTTAAAGAGAAGATATTATTCATGATGTTTCCTATTATGCAGTCTTGAAGCAGATTTAATTAAAACAACTGTATAAATGAAAGGCAGAAGAAAATACCTTGTACTGGTATTAAAATAGAACTACTGTCAAATATCCACAAAGAAAACAAGGTCAAACAAGACAAACCAACTGAACTGGAGCACGGTAATAAAAAGTGATAAAAAGAAGCCAAGTAATTCAAAAAGTAACATCTGAATGCACTCACGCTATGTAAGAATACTATTAACACATTTCTTGTACACCTTCAGGCAATGTCATGCCTTGTCTTTTTCCTAATGTTTTATGCAGTGTTAAGAAGTCAATCAGACAGACAAAAGACAGTGAACAGTATTTGGTGCTTTTTTTTTTAACTAAGTTATTTATACAATTATTTTAAATGGCATTTAGTTATTAACCAGCATTAAATTCAAGAAAATTGTTCAGGTTAATATCCAATTGTAACAGGTTCCCAGTCCACATTTGTCTGGTGTGTGGTCAAAACATGGCCAAAAAAAAATTGGTCAAAAAAGTATTATTGACTCAGAGAAAATAAGTCAACCTCACAACTAAAAATACCAAGTTGCAGGCAAAGCTGCTTCTGCATCAGAGGTTGGAAGAGAAGTTATAAAAGATGGAATAGTAAACAAAAAATGTCATCAGCCATAGTCTGAATGTACATGGCTGAGTCTATGGAAGGCCATGAGGAAGAGCTGGGGTAAAGAAAATTTCAGCTTCTCTTTCTCTACAGAAGACTTAACTGATGATACCACAGCTTTTTACTCTGCTTTTGCTATCTAAAGCTGTAGCCTTTTCTTCCTTATCAACATATTGTGGCAATCTCAATTTGTAGTGTGTGTTCAACAACAAAAATATAGCAATTAAAAAAGATTATTTTCAGTTGTGCTTTTGTTGTGTTGGGCTTTTTTTCCAGAGTACTGTTAATCAAAAAAACATCAGGGCAATGACCTGTGAGCTCTGAAACAGATGGTTCTTTGAAGACATAATGGACTCTCCAGCACAATGAACAAAATCCTTACAATAAAGGAATAAAAAATACCCAAATTACCTAAAATGCTTCACAAAGATCACAGAAAGGGGACTAAATGATATCATGATAAAAAGTTGTTGTGATCATTACTATAATTAAGAATCTATGACATCAGTATTATTTAAAAGCAAACAGAACTGCTGCAAAAAAGTATGACAGACTCAAATGCGTGCAAAAATATAAGCAGTAGTTTCAATGAACATTTGGAACACCTCCCATATAGGGAGAAATACATTCCATACCCAATTCTTAACATTACAGATGTGGGCCCAATTGGTATTTAGTCAAAAAGACTTAAATAGTTATTCAGAGTAAAAAGCATTTCTGAGTAGAAATGTCACAAGCATGAGAAAGGTAATGACAAAGAATAAAGGATTTTACCTGTTTCATTTACCACAAACACAACAAAAATATTTCTTCAGTCTTGACTTTCTTGAATTACATTAACCATATTACCTTGGGTTTATGATTTATTCAAGTCCCACCATGATGTGTCTCTGCTCACACAGTTCCCACCAATGTCACTGCATCTATAAACACTTAAGGTTTGAGAACTGAATCTTCTACTGATTGCAAGAAACATGGAAAACAATCTCTGAGCTCTTAGTGCTAAAGTACTTACCACTGTGTCATATCTTAAAATACAAGTCAGTGTAACAATGTTTTTTACCTTTTCATAAGTACAAACCCCTAATCCATTTCTCCAGTTTAGACAAGTCTCTCAACCCCTTTGCTCAATCAAGCACTGCTCACTCATCTGCCTTTTCATTCAGTCACTGCTGGCCCAATTCCTGAGAAAGCTAAACCAAAGAGCTGGAGGAAGGAGACAGGTGAAGAAGGCCCCTGTCAAAGCCCATCACGTTCCCATCTTTCACAGTAAGAACAAGAACTTGCAGAAGCCAGCACTAAATACCTGTGTTTTCCTTTTCTTTTGTGTAATTACACATTCTGCTCCCAGGTTGTCTGTCAAATCCCAGTGACACACAAGTAGAAGCTGCCTATTGATTTGCTGGCCCATTACGTGCCTCTCCTTACTACTACTGACATATTGAAACAGTGGGGGATATTCTCATGTCTGTTTCCTTCCTAAGTTGCCATGTAGTGACAACAGCAATGGTACCTCTGAAGTTGAACTCATGTAGCCAACACTGCTATGTAGCCAACCTCCCATTACCCCTTCTCACTTGAGACTTTTCTTGATTGTTTCTGACCAAAAGGGGTTTCTCAATGGAGGTGCTGTTCCACAAGAATAACAGCAGAGTGCATCTCATCTTCTCCCTGGACTACTCTCTCGCTCTCTTTTCTCACCTTCCCCCTTCTGAAGTTTTGAAGGGTGAGGGGTGTGCAGCAGTTTCCTTTTCCTTTGGCAATTTACTGCTCAGTACTCCTAAAAAGCCTACTTACACTGTCTCACTTTAAGCTTCCTCTCAAAAGAAATCCACAAATCTCCTGTATGTGAGAAAATTCAATTGCCTCAGTCACAGCACAATTTATTTCATGATAATGACCACAGTTTTTGCAGTCTGATTAAGTATCAGCACCACGGCATACATAAATGTGCATCTGTTATGGGAATGCGAAACTGGTATAGTAAAGTTCTTGGCCACAGAACCAGGCTGGGAAGAAAGTATTGAACCAGAGATAAAACGAGTGAGCAATGACCACTTCAGCCTCAAAATTTAAGAAACAGATGAAAGCCAAAAGGCAGCTTCTATACATGAAGCATTTTTCAGATGAAAGTTACAGGAAAGAGATCTCAGAGAAGTTTTTAGGATCTACAATGATAATTTCTCATTGAGCCCTTCCACTTGAAAACTGGATGGAATCCTGAGGCAAAACTAGTTGCATGGTGGTTAAACAGCTGTTTCAGGGAACACAGTGAATTAGATTATTTGACCAACTGTTTCAAGCGCTTCTTGAGTATCTTTCATGGCCAAAAAGCTAACAGATTTCTACTACAAAATTCTGCTTGGCCACTAACCACAATAATTCTGCCATCAGTATTGCTTTATTGCTACTCCTATTCATCTTAAGAGAATAGTGAAACTGTGTTAGAATCCTGAACAGAAATAAACAAAGGAAAATAAATAATGTGTTTGAAAACAGACATTCTCTCCCTGCACCATTCATCTGGAATTAATGAGAAATAAATTTGAAATGTCCAAGACTTTCAAGTAGTCATTAGCAGTGACCATAGGCAAGACAGTATTTCCTTCTTATCAGACAACAGTTATCCCCTTGCTACCTCAGTCCAGCGTCTAGTCTGGCAATTAAGATCTCAGGATGAGTCTCAGTCTTTCCTGATAAGCCCGAAAAAGTACCATCATGTGATAAAAAAGGATCAAAACACCTAAATCAAGACAGTCATTCTGCTAAACAGGCTTAAGAGACAGCTGATGAAACTAGTGATAACATGTTGGTCTAGCATGACAGTCAGACCACAGCATAAATTTCATGCTGACAAAGCTTTTTATTTTCCCAGGTAGCAATTTCTTTGTCACCAAATTCTGATATAGATACAGGTTAGATGAGTTCTAATAAACCTATACACATATTGTGGGAATATTGAAACAGTATCCAAAGAGGGAACAAACTGAAATTCACCTGATTAAACATCGTGAATAAAGTCTTCAGGAAAATTATCACAATCCAGAAGAGAAAAGATGAAGACACAAAAAATCCCCTAGAAAACACTTTTATCACCCTTTCATTTCAGATAAAGCTAGTGAAGACATCTCTAGATCTTTTAATAAGGTAATACCTAAGAAATCAACTACGACCATGCCACCCTGATGCCCAATCCTGCCAGATCTCAGAAGCTAAGCAGGATCAGGCCCGGTTAGAACTTGGATGGGAGACCTCCTGGCAATACCAGGGGCTGTAGGTGTCCTGAGGACTTCACTGTCACTGTCCAAGCTCGCTCAGCCATGGCAGATGAACTTTAGGAGTTAAAGGGTGGGGCTAGTTCCATGCATGCTGTGCCTCACCTAATTATCTACTGTGCAGGCTCGAAGGGCACACCCACACAGGTAGAGCCCTTCCCAAATCTTCATTCACAAAGCCTGGCCATGATGATGATGACCTAAGAAATCTCATTTCTCTTTTGTTTGTCACAGTACAGGAACATAAGAAAGCAAGGGGAAAACTTTTTATGCTAGAAATGTATTATAAGTAGGTTTCATTGGGCAAAAAGAAACTGCAGATGTGGTAATATATGTTACGGACTTGAAAGCATGTTCTTTCCAAACCAGGCTTTCAGCCAGATGGAGATTATGACAGCGTTTATCATTTATATTATCACAGTGCTTAGAAACCATACACATTGGCTGAGAATTCTTTCTCTGTGGAGCATCTTATTCGAATGCAAAAGCCTAGTACTAAGCACAATGAATTTTAGCATGAGCAGAAGTAAATAAATAAATACACCCCAATATCTGGTAGCGGGACAACATAGCAAGGCACAGGCAATCAAGGAGGTTACTGGAACTTCCTTCTCCAAGTGACAGAGGAACCAGCCAGGAGAGGTGTTATGATCGAACTTGTTCTCATCAACAAGGAAAGGCTGGTGGGGAATGTGAAGCTCAAGGGCAGCCGGGGCTGCACTGACCATGAAGCAGTAGAGCTCAAGATCCTTAGTGCAGTGAGGAAGATGCACAGCAAGTTCACTACCCTGACTCCAGGGGAGCAGACTTTGTCCTCTTCAAGGATCTCTCTGGTAGAGTATCACGGGATAAAGTGAAGAGGGACTAAAGAAAGCTGGTTGGCATCCGAGGATAGCCTCCTCCAAGCTCAGGTGTAATGTATTCCATCAAAGAGCAAGTTGGGCAAAAACTCTAGGAGGCCTGTGTGGGTGCACAAGGAGCTCCTGGACAAACTCAAGCACAACAAGGAAGTCTACAGAAGGTGGAAGCTAGGACTGGTATACTGTGAGGCATATAGAGAAATTGCCACAGCAGCCAGGGATCAGGTCAGGAAAGCTGAAGTCCCGTTAGAACCAAATTTGCCAAGGATGTCAAGGGCTACAAGAAAAGCTTCTGTAGGTACACTAGTGATAAAACAAAGACTAGGGAAAATGTGGGCCCTCTCTGGATGGAAATGGGAGACCTGGTTGCCTGGGGCATGGAGAAAGTTCAGTCACTCAGTGACATTTCTGCATCAGTTTTCACCAGGAAATGTTCCAGCCACACTGCCCAAGTTGCAGAAGGTAAATGCAGGGATTGGCAGACTGAAGAACCCTCTGTAGGAAAAAATCAGGCTTGATATCATCTAAGGAACCTGATGGTGCACAAGTTCCTTATGAGATGCCTCCATGGCTTCTAAGGGAACTGGTACATGAATTCGCTGCGCCACTGTCTGTAGCAATGCACTCTCAATACATGGTTTGGAGAATGTCATGCCAGAAATGGGCTGATGAAGAAAAACAGCCATCCACTGAGAATGCTTTAACAACTTAAGTTTTTAGTGTAGTTTGAATGTACTGAATGTAAAACTGCAAAGTCACTGTCTTCTTCCCAGAAGCCCTCTGCCAGGCCAGGGGGCTGGGACACAGATAGTGACCTCCTGTTATCTGGAACTCTCTCCCACTCAATGTAAATCCCCTTACTCTTATTGGCCCTAAACCAGACTTCCCCCTTGTCCCTTATTGGAGAATTTGTATCCCCCCAAGTCCTTCATAAACCTGTTCCCCTGAATAAACCACCTCTTTGTTCCTGCCCTGACCTGTGCCTCTGTGTGTCCTTTCAGGGGGGCTCTCAGGGAGCACATGGTTGGGCTTAGACATTGAGCACACACTTCTCCTGGGTTAATGGGTTGAGAATCCTAAACCAGGCAGAACCACCATATCATTGCAGATTCCTTCAGCAGACAGCATTAACGAGGCTACAAGAAACCCACCACCTTAACTGTCCATCCTATTTGAGAAGTTGTGGCAATCTGGTGAAATTCCCAATGACTGGAGAAGGGGAAATATAGCCCCCATTTTTAAAACAGGAAGACCCAGGAAACTGCAGGCAAGTTAGTCTCACCTTGGTGCCTGGCAACATTATGTAGCAGCTCCTCCTGGAAACTATACTAAGGCACATGGAAAATCAGGAGATGGTTGGTGACAGCCAACATGGCTTCTCTTAATGGCATATTGTGCCTGAAAAATCTGGCAGCCTTCTGCAACAGGCTTACAGAACTGGTGGATGAAGGAAGAGCAACTGATATCACCTACCTGGACTTGTACAAAGCATTTGACCCTGTCTCATATGACACAAAACACATATACTGGAGAGACATGGATTTGATATATGGACCACTTGGTGAATAAAAATTTGGCTGGATGGCTGCATCAAAGATTTGCATTAACAGCTCAATGTCCAAGTGGAGAGCATTGACAAGTGGTGTTCCTTGGGGGAAGAATTGGGACTGGCACGGTTTAGCATCTACAGCAAAGACAAGGGCAGTGGGGTTGAGCCCAGAGGAGGCCACAAAGATGCTGAAAAAGCTGGAGCATGTCTCCTATAATGATAGGCTGAGAGAGCTTGGGTTGTTCAGTAAGTAGAAGTGAATGCTCTGGGAAGGCGTTAGAGCAGCCTTCAAGTACCTAAACAGGGCCTGCAAGAGAGCTTTCTACAGTGGCATGTAGTGATAAAGCAAAGAGGAATGGCTTTAAGCAGAAAGAGGACAGGTTTAGGTCAGATATACAGAAAAAATGCAGTAACCCCCCATAAGCAAGGGGGTTGGAACAGAATGATCTTTAAGGTGCCTTCCAACCCAGACTATTCTATGAGTCTGTGAAATAGACAATATGTTATTCTCTGCTGAACAACAATACAGGGGCTTCAGAGTTCCATTGAAAACTCTCTTATCCACAGAGCTAATTCCTCTAACTGAATAAAAATTCTTTTTGCTTTTAATAATGGCACTCGGAAAGAGAAAAGGAAGGAATACGAAGGTTGGTTTGCAAATGTATCATTAAATAATGCAAAATGAAAGATATTAACATTTGCTGAGACTTTCTCCTGGATAATATATTGAACTGTGCCTCATCTGAGCACTAAGATTCTTAAAATTATCTGCTTACCTTTGTGACAGCTTTTGAAGAAAAGGTAACTTCATCAATGAAAGTGACAATATCATTTGGATCAAGTCTATCGAAGTATTTTGAACACATATCATATGCATTCAGCCACTCATCCATGGTTTCTGGTATCTTTTTAATGAGATGGTGATCACCATTCCAAAAAAGTTTTTGCAACCAGACAGCATAAACAGAGCTTGATGACAGCATGCTGCCATCTTTTTTAGGAATTTTGGGAGCCAGTTTGGAAATAGATAAGATATTTTGACTCGTAAGGACAGGCTCGAGTGTTTCCAGAGGATTTTCATTTTCATCTGTTAGTTTTTTATAATTAAGACCTAGTGACAGAAGGAGAAAGAAGTAAAAGTTATTAATAATTAAATTGAGTCAAACTCTACAATTATGTATAAGACAATCTGTACTACACTAGTATCTGCAGAACTAGAAAGACTATAGCCCATCCCCTTTTGCAAACATTCAAACTGATAGAGTGGGATTTTATGATGTTCTGGTGCATGTGAAATCATTCAATCCACAGAATATGCTTTAACATTATATATTGATAGAACAAGGGGGAACGGCTTTAAACAGAAAGACAGTAGATGTAGATTTGATATTTGGAAGGAATTCTTTACTGTAAGGATGGTGAGACACTGGAAGGGGTTGCCCAGACAAGCTGTGGCTGCCCCCTGCCTGGAAGTGTTCAAGGCCATGCTGGATGGGGCTTGGAGTGACCCAGTCTAGTAGAAAGGGTGGTTTGAACTGGATGATCTCTAAGGTCCCTTTCAACCCAACCTGTTCTGTGATTCTGTGATACAAACTTATAAACCAGATTCTCAAAGAAGTAAGAACACATATATAGTATATAGAATCGTGCTATCATGTAAATATAAAGCCTAGAAACATTCATGTACATCAAGAAATTAGTCTTCATTAATTTAAAAATACATATTCTGAACATGTAACAATTGGTACTTGGCAAAAAAGTGCAAGAGACTAACCACAAGTAAAATAGGTGAAGTCAGTTAGAGATCGGACACACACTTACATCAGTATCTATAATCGAGAGCCCTGTTACTACTTTGATTCCTACAGGAAGAAAATCCTTGCAAATTAATCTAGCAACATCAACAATACTTCTAGCAACAATACTGTTTTATTCCCTTTGCATATAATTCCTAAGAGAACTAACTTCTATTGTCATATTTTCATTCATGTACTTCTGGCCTGTAACCTCTACAAACACTTTGATGGTGTTCCTTGGCTCCTGTCTCCCTCTAAACCAGGCTGAACAGTCAGAACTTTGATTTAGTGCGTAGTGCAATAGATTTAAATTTTTGCATACGAAGTGACTAATTTATGTCTGATGTACGGTGCTGGGACTTTTTTTTTTTGGAGCAACACTTAAAATAGCTTTGAAGGGTAAAAACAAATTCTCATCAGATCTTTCTTTGACAAACATCATAGAACTTGAGTGCTAAATAATATCAGTAAGAACTGGAGGTTATCCCTCCTTTTCAAAAAAATTGACTTTTTTCTTACTGCAATACACCCATTTCTATGCACCACCTCTCCAAACTCTGCAGTAAAGTCAGTGTCTGATACATATAAGATTCCAGTATTGAACAATTAATTCATTCCTACAGCAGGTAATGCCATACAGTGTATATTTTTCATTCAGGTATTGGATTTGGAGTTGTACAACTGAAATTCAAGTTACTCTTAGTACTTGTATAACAGCCAAATTGAAGCTCATACTCAGAATTTCAGAGTCCTTTGCAGCAGTGCATTTTTACAGGCATTGTCTAAACATGTAGGATGACAACAACGCTGTACTTCCACAAAAGCCAAAGGTAACATCAAGGATAAAACAAAACAAAAAATTATCCTCTTTAAGACAAAAAAATAACTCTCTTTAAGATAAACAAATACAAAAAGCTTAAAGTTCCTAATATATTCTGTTACTCAGACCTTTGAAAGGCAAACTAACTTAAGTTCTTTAAGAATATTCATGTTAAACTTGAAGTATTAAAAATTATGCTCTAAGATGTTGGCATTTTTTATTTAAAAATTCACTATGAAATGCTGCCAACAATTTTAATTTGCATCACCAATAGAAATCTGTTTTTAAATATTTATTTTTTGCTGTGATCAAACAGATTAGCAGTAATACACAGAGAAGGAACTTACCTGTATAAGACTAGTAAATTACTTGCATTCATCTGACATGCTCTCAGAAAAACAATTACCTGGAGAGTATACACTAGCCAAGCATAGTCATGTTAACACTTACATAACAAAACCATAAATACAGCTGTGAAGAAAAGAAACAGGTACTCTCCTACCTGGTGCAACTGCTTTGAATTTTTTCAGGAGTCGGATATGAGTTTCAGGTTTAACCATATGGTTCATCACTTCTGAGCATCCACAGTTTTCAAGGAGTGTAAAATAATAAAGCAATCGCTGGTGATCTTGGCCTTCAATACTTGGGTAAACATATTTAACCATATGTTCATGTAAGGTTTCAGGACTAGTTTTCAAAGTCTCAAACAGACCAAGACTTTGTGCTCTTTCTTCTATTTTCAGTGTCGACAACCTGTGTTCAAAAATAACTTTTGTTTAAAGGCCTGGATGTGCCATGAGAGATTCTTGAGCTGCACACTTGGGAGACAGGACAATACCTTCCTTTGTTTAAGGAGTCATTCATAAATACTTAGATAGTTATTATTCTCCATAAACAAAAGCTAAGCAACTCTAGTATTTCTTGATCCTGTTATCTGTAGACTTGGACATGCAAATTAAGGGTAATGAATACTGAATAGTTATATGTAAGAGTAGAAATACATTCAGGACACATGTAAAGGAAGCCTTTATTATGCAAACAAACAGACCCCTTGTGTCTGAATGATGTTCAAAGATCCTATTGCCAAGTTCGAAGTTTTCCCAATCCTATTCTATTTTCTGTAGTTGATGAGTACCTTCCATACTTTGAGAGATACCATCAAGGCAAATTGGCTCTTGCCCACCAGTTAATCTATTTGACACTATTATTCATGCTTAGGATTTGACAGTTTTACCAAGTTGCTTCTCCAACTGTCATCCATGAAACCTTACGAAAATTTCAGCAAGCCTTGGGTTGACCTCAGTCAGTCTCACTCCTTCAGGAAAGTTTTCCCTGACTCTTTTGATGAATATATTAGCTCTTTCACAGCACAAATTCAGACACCTTCAGCTGATGGCATAAAAGAGAATCACTCCTTTTTCCCTCAGCTGGCATAAAAATGGGTGCACAGTAAGGATGTCTCATCTTTAGTTTAGGCCCTTTTCAATGGAAAGTTTTACCTAAAATCTGAGGAAATAAGTAACCTACAGATGACTACTACCTCAAATCTCCCCAGAGTTCAATTATATGCCACACTGAGTAGTACAGTTCAATTAGAAATTTGATGTCTTCTAATACCATTTCATTTCCCTCTACCTTTAAAAACTATTAAATTTGAATTTCATCATTTTTCCCCCAAGTACACATGCCACATCTTAAGTCAGTGTTTAGCTTTGATATCCAAGTAAACGTCTCAGTTTCATTCCTAAAGATGACTTTCTCTACAGTAAATACCAAAATCACAGCCCTTTCAGTTTAAAAATTATTCTCTGATATCTGAAGGAGAGTAAGATAGTTCTGAGTTATTTTTAAATCTACAATCTACCTGATTTAGGTTGTATATTTTGCAAGCATTATTTTAATTCTCTACATTCTTGCTATTTGTTAACTGTTCCACTATATTAATGAAAATAAGTATGACATTAATAGAAATAAAGCATCATTCACTCTTCATATCAGGCAAAACAGATACCTGGACCTGATGTATTTGAAGGGTGTGATCTCACTACGTTTTACTGTTCATACTCAAAGCTGAAACTAAAGGCCATCTGGGCATAAAATTATATCAACGTGATCAACAGATGCTTGCTGTGTGTTTTTAGAGCAGGGCTGATGGTGGATACAAAGGGTCCATTATGTTGTTCACAAAGGAATAAGAGGTTCTGTGATAAGCAGACAAAGTTTCCTGTCGCTGAAATAATACAGAATTTTGGTAATCAAATATGATCAGATTTTTCAAAAGAAACAAATTTCCTTTTAATTCTAAAAAATGTCATTCTAAACCATTTTCATGAGACTCATATTCCACAGAAAAACATGTGATATTTCTCTGTCATCAAGTAATCCAACAAACTATGTAAGTCTGTGTTTTGAGTTTCTCCCCGTGTAAAGTGGCTTAAGAGAAATACCGTATATTTGGTTAAAAAGATTAAGTCTTAGAATAAACCTTTTCAGTTCAGAATGCATAAGAAGGCACGTATTATTAAAGTCATAGTCCCAAGATTAAAATATACTGTAATGGTCATATGCTGTCAATCAACTTTAAAATGAGATTATGATTTAACAAAAACATGCTCAGCACCGCATTATGCTATTATATATCAATTTTCATGACTTTTTTGAATTTCACTGGGGAAAACATTTGTTACTCTGTACTCCAGTGAGTTCAGAATTCCATTAATACTAACTCAAGGAGGACAAGAATAAAGAAAAAGACAGAAAACTGTTGCAAAATACCTTAGGTAATATTCTATTCCCAGACAAAGTAGTTGGCTCTTTCACATTCATCCCAATGTTGCCATGTTTATATCCTGACTGTTTTGTTTAAAGCAGTAAATAATTTAGCAGAGTCAAAATTTAGAGGGTATGACTTCTCTATTTTTTCTGGATGAAGCAAAGAAAATCTCAGATTGTTATTTCATCTTCTCAGATAATTCACCAATATCTACCAGGCTTTGTTTTTTACCTCTCATGGTTTATAAAATGCTTTTCAATTAATAGTTAATGTTAAGAGAGGTACAAACACTGCTGCAAGCTAAAGCTGCTTTCACAATTTAACACTTGAAACAAACCAAACTAATCTGATCATGTCTGTCAGAACAGTAGGTAAGAGTTGCTGTATTACACAAGGGGCTCTACATCACTGTCATCTGCTTGTGCTATTCAAGCAAATAGCTTAGTCTTCCATCAAATGGGTTTGTTCAGCTTTCAGTGTGCAAAAAGTACCTGACTGACAAGATGTCAAAGTTTAAAATAAATTAATAAATAATGGCCCAAGAAACAACTTTGGAATAGGAACTAAAAGCGCCCATCCCATCATGCCAGACCAGTGCAAGGACTGGTCTGCCATAATCTTGTGAGCTAGACTAGTTTAAACAGAGATACTGAAAAAAAAATTTAAAAAGTGCTTCTATCAAAAACTGAAAATTACATGAACAGATGCATAATGTGGATGGGGAAGCTCCAATATATTTATTTCCTTTGCCACTATGTAGAAGAGAGGTCAATAAATAGAAAAATCCTTTAAAAAAGGCCCCAAACTATACAACCTATCAAATTTCAGGACATATTCCATGGGACTGTAAGAATAAGTACAGGATAAGTTCCTATTGGAAGAGAGAACTAGGCATTCAAAGCTGTGAAAATCTAAATTCGGAAACAAAAGCCCTGGAATACTTTGAAGAACAGTAAGACACATATGGACTTTTATCTTTGCCTGTAACACCTATTTTCACAGCTGGCTATAAAAGCATCAGATGCAAAGAACAAAAATTCCTATACTACCACAACACAAGAGAAATGAACACGGAAATCAAACTGTTCCCAACATAATTCAATTCTGTCATAGGTCAGCACTTATTTCTGTATAACAGAACTGTATATGCATTTGCAGAGGAGACAACTTACCCACTGTCGGTGAATAAAAATTCCAGATGAGTCATATAAACTTCCCAAAGTGGAACATTATATCGCTGAGCCAAAGAAACAGCAATCTTGTAGACATTTTCTTCAAGTGTTCTTATAGAGAACAGACATAAAAAAATCACGGAAAAGTTATGTTAAGTCCCATGAGACATAACATGCAAATAAATATTTAAATTAAAAACATAATAATTTCTTTTGATTTCTTTTTTTTCATAGAACAGGAAACTAGATTATTTTTTAAACAAAAAATACATTAAGTGTGTCTTCCTGCATTTGCTTATATTCAGTGCTACCATTTGGGGAAAAAAAAAAGAAGGAAAAAACCCCCCCAAACTACAGAGATATTCTAAAGACAGGCACTTACTCCACACTCCACATACACTTTGGTTCTCAATGACAGCTTCTGCTTAGCCTCTGTGCTAATGCAAAAATCTCAGTTTTCATTTCATTTCAATTAAAAAGTGATGAAGTATGTAAGGCATCACAGCACTTATTTGACTTAGTTACAACACCTACAGTGTTTTTGGAACAAGTGATAAATAGGTCCTCAAAGTTCTTCCTTGAAGTTCACAGACAGAAACACTTGCAGTAATTTTAGACTAGAAGAAGGTGTGAAGATGTTCAGCTCATTCTGTAAATGTCCTAAAATATTAAAAACTGCTCTTCTGCTATTGTACAATCCCTTGAACAAAACAAGAGATGGCAAATCTGTTAAATTATGAAAGCATGAAGTTAAATTCATATTAGTTACTACTAATCCACCAAGGTTAGTATGGTTCAAGTAGACACAAACAGTTTTTGTTTTCAGGCTGACACAGGAGTAATATTTATTAAGGCTGATGCTGGAGGCTTTGGGTTTTAATTTTGGTTTGGTTGTTTGGTTTTTTTCCTTCAGGATAATTTCAAGAAAAACACTATCTGTAATTACTTC
Source organism: Sakesphorus luctuosus (assembly GCA_013396695.1). Taxonomy (NCBI): domain Eukaryota; kingdom Metazoa; phylum Chordata; class Aves; order Passeriformes; family Thamnophilidae; genus Sakesphorus; species Sakesphorus luctuosus. The sequence goes on from VWZD01004032.1 coordinate 1,930,628, forward strand.
CTAATAGACCTCTCACAAACAACTTCTTTGAAATGTATTTATTGTGAATACCAATGACTATATTGGTTTAGCTGCTTTAATTAAAGTCAAGATGACAAAAGAAAAAAGCCTTACACAACATGAGCAAATACAGAATAAAATTGCAACTGCAGTCAATTAGTTTACAAAATTATATTAATGTAAGACTCATGTTAACTCCATAAAGTCGACCTTATCTTACTATGTTTAACATCTTCTATAAATATTTTATGTTGTGGCTGCAGAAAGTTTGCTTCCTAAGTCCCCTAGTATTGAAGAAAATAGTAACTTTTGGTATATACCATCAGCGGGATCCATGTATGACAATAAAAGGAGAGCAGAAAAAATCCCTACAACAGATTGGAGAGCATGTCCTCCCAGGTTGATTTCACTTGCAAACATACATCTATACAATATCTTAATCTACATTAAACACCACTGACATCTGGAGTCTGTGACTTCCTCACCACTTCAGGTGAACAGCTGACACATCCATACACCTTCATTTTAGTATTTAGATACTCAATCCAATGTAACATTACATTTCACTGTGATAGTTGCTGCAGATATTGTAGAATTAAAATAAGATATACAATGCCAAGTAGAAAAGCAAAATGTCAAGAAACAACATAATGCTGAAAAAAGTGTTCACAACCAGCTATCAAAATTGCCTTTGGATTATAATTATTGCTCTAATGGTTAAAAAAACCCAACCAACCAACAAAACGAAACCACACAAAAACAAAGGTCCAAAAAAGCGAAACATCTACAACCCTCTTGTAATGACTCTTAGTTAAGACAACCCCTGAAAACCATTAGGCACTGTACACTGAATAACCTGTATACAAAGTAAAGGAGGAAGAACACATGCACTAAAAATAAAAGAGAAATATATTTTAATATAAACAAAAGTATTTATTGAAACACATTTAAGAAAAAGAGAGGAAAGCAAAAGAGAAAAATCCAACATATTGTCCTTTCTCTTCTGTTTCAATGGCTATGGAACCTTCCCTCTGATTTTCCATCCCACCAACACTTCCCATACCCAACCTCTCGAAACTAGATCCAGTACTTCCACAAAAATAGGAGAGTTGTCCAGAGGCAATGGGCACAAACTGAAACACTGGAAATTTCAACTGAACATCAGAAAACATTTTTGCGTTGTGTGAGTGACTGAACACTGAAAAAAAGATGCTCAGGAAGACTGTGGGTCTCCATCCTTTGAGATATTGAAAAGCCATCATGATATGGTCCCTGGCAATGGGCTCTAGGTGGCTTTACTTGAGCAGGGGTTGGGCAAGATGACCCCCAGAGGCCTCTTCCAACCTCAACCACTCTGTGATTCAGTGACAGAGGAGGTTGGTATGAATGACTGAATTATTGTGCAGCTAAGGCAATCACACACACATCAGGAGTGGCTCTTGATGCTACTGGGATCCATTCCCTCTAGAATTTTATAAACCGTTCCATAATCCTGCCTTTCTGTCTAAAGAGTCACATGTGAAGTGGCAGCACAAGGCAATGGAGGTTTAAGAAATTATATCACATAAATGAACAGTAATAAGCTACTTATTCATTGTAAAGATAATGACAAAAATAAGTAATTGTAGCAGTATGAAAAGCTGAAAAAAATGGCCATTACCTTCTAAAGGATCTTCTAACTTTCTTTTACACACCCCTTTTCATGCCCAGCCCTGACTATCTGTCTCTCTGAGCCTGAGGACTGCCAAACAAATCTCCATAGAAGGCTCCAGGGCAGGCCCACTTTGGATGTATTTTGTTAAAGTTGTTGCACCAAGACTGGTGCAAAACCAGTCAGAAGCAGTACTTGTGTATGTTTCTTAGTCACCCTGCTTGTGTGGTAGCATAAAATTCATAAATACCAAAAAGTATGCCTGTGCAGTTGTGTTCAGCTGGGATTTTGTTGACTATCTTCTTCAAGCTCTCACAGAAATAAACACTTGGCAGCTCAGAGCATTTTTTCCCGTCTTCTCTAAAGCCTCTGTTGTATTCTACACGTGCACATGTTTGCTCACAAGCAGTCTTCAACATTTTCTGTTCACATCAATCAGCTACAAAGCATGAGATGGGATTCAATAATAATAAAGGGAAATGAGATCCCCTTTTTAAGCTTCCCAAACTCACAAAATGTTTAAAAAAAACCCAAAAAATAACTTGGAGAAGTGAAATGAAGATTTAAGCCAAAAGCCTTTACTTTCCTCTCATGTTTGAAGCTTGAAAATAAGAGGGAAGGCTACAGCTGTTTGTGAAGTTCTACTGCAGCAACACATCAGGAGAACAAGCAATTAGGTGGATCAGAACAGCAAAAGCACACACAATGTTTCAGGAAGAGAATGTCTCCAGGAAGAGCTGAAGTATATTCAAAGTGGTTGTACACAAGACTTTCTAGTTTAGTCTTCTAGAAAGGGACCTAGTTCATATGCCCAAAAATCATTCTGATAACCCAGAACCCCACTAACTTAGCACATGCTAAGTTAATAAATTCAGATTGTTTGATAATCACACCATTTTTCTACAAAGGAAAAATAAGTATTTCAGATTGGTGACATAAAAGGCAAGGAAGAAATTGATATTAAAATATTAAAATCAACTTCTGATGTCAACATTTTATAAAAAGCAGTGAAGAGTTGAAGATCACAGAGTACTAGAATAAAAACAAAACAAAACAACACAATCCACAAAACAAAGTTCCAACCAAAGACATCACATAAGAGATGACCTCAAGTAAAAGAATAAATTCAAAACTTGAAACACCATAGCTGGCTTGAAGCTACATGGGACTTGACCTGGCTAGTCAAGAGTTCCCATTCAGACTTGCTCTTTTTTCCCTAGCTCCTTTACAAACACTTTCAAGCTCTATCCTGCCTAGATAAATTTGTTAACTGCTTGAGAATTAACCTTGATTAAGCCTGTGAAGCACCCAAATCTTTAAATATTGGATACATAATGCACAATAAGCTCCAAAGACAATACACCAAATATGGAAGATAAAATAGACAACTGCTGGTTATGTAGTTTTAGTAAATTGCTCATTCTAGAACAAAGCTGTTTTGTAAATAAGATACCATCTCTTCCAGGTGTTGTTCCTTTAAACAGCACTTCATAAAAGATTAAAAACATGAGGCACTTAATTAAAAAGTAAGAAAAAAATATGCTACAAAATTACATTGAATTTGCACATCTTTTCCATTAGAAAATGCAGATTAAGAGTCAACAGAGAAGATTAAAGCAAGGAAGCTGCAAGCTGAACAAGAAATTAATCAGATCTTTGCAACTGCCTAATATGGAACTGCCACTCTCATCCATACGCTATGAAGCCTCACTGTCACTAACCCTTTCATACTGTGTTTTTATCTCTACTTACTTTCTCTTCATATTTACTTTATTTCTACGAAAGACATTATCTAAAGAACTCTTGGATGGGAGTGTAAGTAAGCCTCCTGCACTCAAAGTATTTGTGATAACAAAAAGATATTTGTATTGAAGTTATTGTAGCTAATGCCAGGATGTAACATTCACCCAGTGAAGTATTATAGGTGTGTGCTTAGTGAACAATACATACAAAACAGGTCATTGCAGCAGAAACATTAAGAGATTATTATAAACCCTTTTTATGAATGCAGTGACAATCTGTGCAGGTATAGATTTTATAGATGCAAAGTAGCAGCTTAGTGTTTAAAACCTGAGATTATACAACTCTTATTCAATATATCCATGGTTTTTAGTAATAAATTTCTATTCGAACTGTAGCTATAAGTAACTACATAGATGCAAAACTGTAAACATCTAAATGTTCTCTTAAAAAGCTGTATGCAGAGATCAGCTGAAAATCTGGTTAAAAACTGTATTTAAAGCTTCTTATTGCAGACAACTCTTCCTTTGACAGTCTGGCAACTATTCAACTATGACTGTCCTCAAAACATAAGAGTTCAAGTCATACTCATCACTTGTTGACAGCTTAAAGAACCTGCAGGAAGATGTTAAATAAAGGTATTTTTAAATGAAAAGACAGCACTATCTTATTTATTTCATTTTTTTTCTATTCTGGATTTCTGAAAAGTGAGATAAAAACATGGCAAATATCAAAATATAGGTGGTGAAGGATTGATTACTTACAAATGAATACAGGGGAAAAATACAGTGATATACAGCAGTTTTAACTAAATTATTAAGAATAAAATACAGTTTAACAACTTTTTTAAAAAATACTATAGCTCACTACAAGTTTTGATGCTTGGGCATAACCCTAATAGATTGCAAGGGTGGGTTAAGAGGAGATGAAAGGAAGAGATCAAACCTGCACCTGTAATATAAATTCATTCATCCCTAATTAAATTTAACAGTAGCAGTTAATAAATGAAGAGTTATAGATCTAATTAAAAGTTGTAGATCCATCTATTTGAGCAACGTTTTATTTAAGCAGAGTAGTCAAATAGAAAAATCTCCAATTGTAGCAGTATTACAGTGTAAATCTCTAAAGCAACTGGTAAATTATCCCTTCTAAAGGTCAGCACTACTTTCAATTTACTCTCCTGATGTAAAGCTTAAAGTCATTTCATTCAAAAATGAAGAAAATAAACAGGATAGACATTACTTACTCTGCCAATCCTAGTATTGTTTCTCTCTTGTATTGTGCATCTGCCGTAAATCTCTGCACATCCACTCCTTTGCCAAGTCCTTGCAGAGTCTGAGCTTGAGTGAAATCCAGTAGTCGCTCATTGTAGTAATGCAGCTGCTTTATCAAAGTGGAGATTTCTTCAGGCCAGTCTACACAGCCATACTGAGTAACGTGCTTTGTGACCATCTGAATCACCTCCTTTGGATCAGCCTGTGAAAATAATTGACAACAAACTAACACAATCCTCACAAATTATCCCTGTTTTCAGAACTAATAGATTTGTTTATGTTTCTGGGAAGTTTTAAGTAAAACAGAATTTCAAATTTTCTTTAAGGGCTATCTGCTATAACATTAAAATTATCCTTTGGGAATGCTTTAGAACATTCCATATGATACAAAAATTAAACAAACAAACAAAAAAAACAACAACAAAAAAAACCAAACCAAAACTTACCTTGTCAAATTAATACTAACAGATACTTCACTATAACTGAATTTATTTGGTTTTAAACCCCTCATTTTTATTTATATTGAACTCGGGAAGTGATTGCTGAAACACTTCTACAAATCAAAGAAAAGTTACTGAATTTCTGATACACTTCTATTATACAGAACTGAAGAAAGAAATATCTTAGGAATAGACATTTTAAGTGTCAAGCACTGATTCTTTCAAAGAAAAAGTGTTCCAGGATCTAAAAGCTACTCACAAGGCATTGCCTACACCCTGAAACCCTCAAAGAATTAAAAATACTGTTCATCTATGGACTAGGACAACCTTTGTCTTCAAAATACCTTAATCACACATAAAACTTACTTTTCTGTGTTAGAAATTACACATCAAGTGTATATTTTATAAACCACTAACTTCTGTAGTCAAAAATCCATGCAGCAAAGCAACAATTTAGAACACAAAGCAAATACAGTCTGCATGTTTGAAATTAAAAAAGAATGCATGTATGTTCCAACTTATCTCAAAATTTAGACAGTGGCTATGTCTAGGAACCTCCCCTTGATAGAGCAGTGTAATATGTAAGCACTCATCTCACTCAACACCTTGATTTCTCTCTTCCAAGAAAAAAGAGGCCACCAGAAGCTCAACACCAAAAGGAAGCACCATGACTTGTGGGTGGCACCCACTGAGGGAGGAGTGTCTCCAAAACAGCCTGAAAAACACCTGGGGATCCCAATGTAGTTTAAATACTTTCCAAAAGAAACAGCTGATGGAACTGTTGCGATCTCAAAAATGTTGAGTGTACCCAACCAATATACTTTGGGGTTTTTTATTACAGAATGACTCTGCTAAATCAGAAGTTAACTTATGAACATTAATGAGAGTACACAACAAGGGAAAACACACACCAAAAGTTTAAAACCTGAGGCATCCTTGGATTTTCCCATGACCTGCTCATCATTCTAAATTGATTTTTTTTCTTTCCAAATCTTAGTTGACAGGCTGCTCATCGAGTCTCATTAAATGCTACAGGTATCCTTTTTCCTCTCCACATGATACTTTTCTGAAGACCTCCAAACATTGCAAACTCATTGGTTTCATAAACTATATCAGCAGCTCTTTCAAGGTTGCTTAGAAGATTGGTAACAGAATAATAAAACCTCCAAAAAGAGACAGGCAAGCAGAGCAGTGCCTCTACAACACAATTGTATCAGCTGGAAACCCATCCACTGCTTATTGTGTACTGTGGTATCTCATTCCATGTGATACACCAGAAAACAGTGCATGGAGACAGGGAAAGTCAGAGCAAGATGATGAAACATGTTTAACATAACTGCCTAAAACTTCTAGTCCACTGAGAAAGGTAGGTCCCTCTGACAATCTATGTGAGTAAATCTGCTGTCTTTTGCTAGGTTTCCCCTCTCTCCACTGAGCCCCCATTTGTTATATTTACCTAAAAGCATCTGTGTACAATGTTCCATTCTGCCTGCTTATTCAAAGGAACACTGTATTTGGAAATAATGTCTTAGGGTCTATTGATCTTATCAGCAACAGATTTAGAATAACAGAATCATTCACTATATGAATACTCATGTATATATATATCCATTCATATGCAAGCAAAAAAAAAGCGCAAGCTCTTCAACATAGAAGATAAAGTTATATGTTCAGATTAAGAAAAAAAAAGTGTTTTTCTATTGCAACCAGTTGCCAAGGATTGTCTTGAACTCTTTACCATGAAAAAAATCTTCTAATCAAGTACTGTCCTCTTTTATCTCTTACAAAATCTGTGCTCCAAACTATCACAACATGTGAATCCAAAATTAGCTCAGAGAAATCCAACAGTCTGCTAAATGCAAGAATATTCTTGCTATCTGCTAACTAATTTGATCTATAAAAAAATCTTTCCCAAGTTGCAGTTGCTTACAAAACTCATTTATTGAAATGACACGTTTTCATTCTCAGACTTGTCTTCCCTCTATATATCTAAAATGTTTTCTCAAATAACAGTGCTGCTTGCATGGTATTTATTAGGAACTCAACACAAATTCAATGAAAAAAAGGAAAAATAGGAATCTGAAAAGTTTGGTATCAAGCTACATAGAACTTGTATTGCATAATTTTAAGTATTCATTCTTTAACATTGTCAAATTTCAAATAATACAAGTTTTTAAAAGATAAGCATAACTATTTCTACACCCATTAGATACCCATTATGTTTATTCTAACAAACACTTAACAGAGAAGGATCATTATAGCCAGTTTTCAAAAAAGTCTTTTCAAATAAGTTTTTAATTGAAAAGACCATAACAACTAGCTACTAATAGCAGCTGGCCATGAAGGAAATCAGCAAAATCAGTCAAGTCTGACTCTTACTGCAGCATTCAGAGTTTACAAATTCTTAGACTTTCTTCAGATTGTAGCAAGAGCTGGGGGGAAATAACCCAAAAAACTTCATAGCAATTACTGTAAATACAAATCAATTTTGATAGGTAAGATCAATAAGAAGCCATATTCAATTGCTCCCCTTCTAATGTTACGCGTTCAGGGTGATAACCCTGATAAATCTTCATGAGTTGAGGGGTAACACCTCAGCCCCCTGGAGGGGTGCTTCCAGAACCACTGTCAAGAGGACAAAGACACCCCAGTGGCTTTCCGAAGTGCTAAAGCCAGACTGGCAAGATTAACAAAGGGTTGAGTGTTGAGGAAATGACATGGCCCTCCTTGGCAAAACCTTTTGGGAACACAGGGAGCTCTTCAGGTCTATGTCATGGTCATCTGTCTGTCACCCCAAATCCGATTATTGACTAAAGCCACTCAACCTAAGAGAAAAAAAAGTATAAAAGCAATTGGTATGAGCAAAAATTGGGGAGAAATGCCATCATCTCTGTGAGGGTAGCAGAGAGCAGCTGACCTGTCTCCTCCCACTTCTTCAAACAACGTAGGGGTGAGAAAACCATGTACTCTCTATACTTTATATTCCATATCTTATTCTTACTGTCTTACAACGCCTATTACTTTATACATTCTGTCATATCTTACATTATGCCAGTTACTTTACACCATATAAAGTACCTCATACCCTTATAATACACTTTCACTTTTACCTCACAGTTACTTTGATGCTAATTTCAATGGGATATATCTCTACTCTAAAGACACCTTGTTTACTAACTGTGTTTTGCAACTTTAATACTAATAACAATAACTTGCCTTACATCTCATAACTTACTAGGTATATACCTTACCTTATATTAGTAGTAGTGTTCCTTTATGATGTGTAGTTATTTTTTAACATGTGTGTTAATGGGAAACAGCTGTATTCTTTCCCTTTGCTTTGTGTTACAGAGAAGGTGGTGTGCAGGTCATTTTGTTGATCTGTGTTACCAAGGGGAGTTCTGGATTTGTGGTTTAGGTTGTGTTTCTGGTTAGTAGTTTTCTGCTGTTAGTCAAGTCTGTCATGGGGGGTACATTGCTGTATGGAAACCTAAGTTTGGTATGCTTGTCTCTGTAGAATATGTTTTGTGCTGGTTTCTTTTGGGGTTTTTGGTCATCAATTAAATACAATCATACAGCTAAACATTATCACCGGCAACACAAAACCCACAATAACTGTCACATACTTGTATTAATAAAAGTTATTTCGGGAGCTGTTGTGGAGAAAGTTCTTTTCTTGCTATTAAGTGCGGTCCTCACAGCAGAGTGTCAAAGACCCTTCTAACATGTGTGCTACCCAGTGTTTGACAGGCAGGGTTGGGTTCGTAAGACTTCGATTTTCTGGAGACACTTATAGCTACTAAGTTCTCCCTGGCTATAGTGTGGTCCTCACAGGAAGGTCGAAAATGTTCCCAGCCTCTGTTCTGTCCATGGTTAAACAGGCAGTGCTGTGTTCATAAAGCTTTGATTGTTCCAAGAATGCTTATAGCTAATAACTTTATATTAATATAGGTGAGACTAGAAATCTTTGTATTTGTCCCTCCTTTTCACGTGACACTTGTCAAAAACCACACCAATAAACCCCAACTGCTACTATTCTTTCTGTTTTTCAGAGTCTTTTGGATAGTTAGAAATTGTGCCTACATGCCCAACTCACTGCTTTGTCAGACAAGTTATCTCCAGCATTTTCAGAAAGACCCTTGAACTCAGCTTTCCTTCTCTGTGATCATTAAGGGAGGGTATTTTACTTACGTACAGCAGGAAACATGGAGTGAGTTTTCAGAGAAGCCAAAAGAGATGACACAAATGTAACCAGGAAGCCTCCCCAGCATTGCCAGGGGAAATCCCTCATGAACTACCTGCCAATGTATTTGATTCATCTATTGGGCCAATAGCATAATTGTGCTGCTAGAGACCTTGTTTGGGAATTAAGAAAAAATAAAAATGTGGCAGAATAGAAAAAGCACCCAGGACTTTAGCATAAAGTTTATTTAATTTCATGCTATTAGATGTGATATACTCAGCACAAATAACAAGAAGTTACTAGACCCACTGCACCACCAGCCATTACCAGTAAGCCTCAGCTGGGGATCAAGGTCCACCTGAGTAGATGTTTTAAAGCAGTTATTTCTCTTTGACTTCACTCTGGGAGTGACACCTGTGAAGGCCATCAGAATCTGTCTGTCACTGTGACGTTATAAAAGAAACACTGGTTTTAAAAAGAGATAAGAGGTTTTGATCTTGGCATTTCTTCACCATGATGCGCAAATTAATTTTCAATTTCATTTTCTCTCCTGGCAAATTGCTATTTTTTTTCTTTCAAATCTCCCTAAAAGACTTATTTCAGTCATACATACCTGCAACAAACAAATAAAAAAAGTATCAGCTTTTCTCCTCCTGTTTCTCTCCTGCTCTGGAAGTGGCAACAATTTCACAATTACGGTAAGAGAGGTAAATAATAAAAAGTGCTACTGTGAAGATGTCATTATGATGCCAGATCACTGTCATGCTATTAAGCTTGTTTACAAGTTCTAATACCAAGAATCTTTCCAATTGTTCTAAAAAAAAAACTATTCTTTTGATTTTGCTTTTAATGTAAAAAGATCTAGAGACTGCAAATGATCAGAAAAATTGATGACAAAAACTGCTTAGATCAGCAGAGGCCAATCCACACATAATCCTCCCAAATACAATACTGACATTGTTGGCCTTTCTGGATTGAAGTTGCAAAATATTTCTATCACCTTTTGAACTGCAATTTTTTGGCGATGAATCAAAAGCTGCAAGTGCAGTAAGCCATAGAAATCCAAAGGGGAAGGCAGAGGACATGTTCCCTTGTACCCAGATCCTTGTAATACCACTTCGTTTTACACCATTTTAAGAGATCCTAGAAAGAAATCATGCCAGAGAGGGTCACACACACACACCCCAATCAAAACCCTCATGGTTAGCAAACCTAGGAGATGAGAGCACACGAGCAAGGGAGACCAGGGAGCCACATTCTTCTGCAGACACAGCTGGACTTTGCTCTTTAACCTGCCTCTAGCTGTTGCCCATCACCATTGCTGCCAAGGGAACCAAACCACACCTCTAGAAAGCATTTCTATTTCAGGAAAAAGAGACCTCTCCCTAATGCTTGTAGTAACTGCCACAGTCCCTGTAGCAAGAGATTCAACGTGCTACAAATTTGATGGAGGGGAAGGCAAGAAAAAAAGAATGAAGTGAAGCACATATAAGTGATACTTTTCCTCATATACTGAAGCAGGAAAAAGGATTTACAGGAAAGAAATAGTTCACTCAAGAAGTCAAATCCTAACTGAGCCTATTCATTCAGGAAGTAAACACCATCTCTCAACAGGACAGCTTTCCATTAATTAAATTAATGACACTTGTCTTTAGCTGAGACTGTTGCCATGCTGTGAGTCAAGAGTACATTAACTTACATACTGAACCATATGAATGTGGGGTGGCCAACCTTTCACATCACAGCTGTCTCACACCTGATCTGCTCAAAGCAAAAGATCAAGTGTATGGCCAAGATGGAAGACCACGACATCTCAGAAATAAAATCTGTACTGCCACATCACCCAAGTGCAAGAATACCTCAATGCTCTTTGTCCTTCCATTGCTGCAGCTACATATATTGTCGGGCGACAACACAGATTCGTTCAGGATCAGCTTTTACAACCATTTTTTAATGGATACAGGAAGCAGCAGATCTCTTCAACCACCAGTAAAACCCCACCAGATCAACATATAAGAATACCTACTCAAATACCTTTTATAAGCTAAAAGATACGTCAGAATAAAATTGTACAAACTTATTAAAAATGAAGTAGTGGAAAGCTGAGCAATAAATTCTCTGTTATTAAACCTATAGGTCTTACACATTCAGATATTAAAACAATATTCTGTTTCAGATTTATAATCATCTATCAGAAATTTTTGTAACATAGTCTAATGTCTCAGGTATATTAAGTATAATGACTCTAAAGCCTGTCTACTCTTAGAAGTGCTTCTCACCAGAGTACACGGGTGATGCAAACAAAGCAATTTCCTACTGTATTAAAAAATGTAAATCCAGATTATCTAGATGCAGGATTGCAGCTGAGGACTTCAATTCCCAATCCTCCCTTCCCATCTTCACCACAAATTTCATCCAGATTTCTCTTTTTTCTAAGAACTGAAACTGAATGTTTGAAGATTTCATTCCAGATGAGTGACTGTATAAAATAAACACTCCTGGATCACTGCATTGCTGCAGGAATTAAAAAATAAGGCAAGAGGCTGCTGTTCAGTAATAAAACATAAAAGTAAATGGGGAGGTTATTCAGGCAGTTATTCCTACAGTTAAGTTAAATAACCTGTGTTTGAAGAGTTGAACAAATTGCTCTAGTGTTCTCTTTCTACAGAATCATAGAATGGTTCGGGTTGAAAAGAACCTGAAAGATCACCTAGTTCCAACCTCCCTGTCATGGGCAGGGGCACCTTCCACTAAACCAGGCTGCTCAAAGCCACATCCACCTTGGCCTTGAACACTTTCACGGATGGGGCAGCCACAGCTTTTCTGGGTAACCTGTGCCAGTGTCTCACCACCTCAGAGTGAACGATTTCTTCCTATCATCTTACCGAAATCTACACTCTTTCTGTTTAAAGCCATTTTCCCTTGTCCTGTCACTACATGTCCTTGTAAAAAGTCCCTCTCCAGCTCTCTTGTAGCCTCTTTAGGTACTGAAGGTGCTGTAAAGTCTCCCCAAAGCCTTCTCTTCTCCAGGCTACATAACTTCAATTCTCTCAGTCTCTCCTTGTAGGAGACATGAGCATCTTTGTGGCCTCCTCTGGACTTACTCCAACAGGTCTATGTCCTTTCTTAGGTTATGGATCCTGGAGATGGTTCCAGATTTACAGATGGAGTCTCACCAGAGCAGAGGGGCAGAATCACCCCCCCTTGACCTGCTGCACATGCTGCTTTGTGTGCAGCCCAGGATACAGCTGGTTTTAAGGGCTGCAAGCTCAAGCTGATGGCTCATGTTGAATTTCTCCTCAGAGAATGACTTCTTTACTTTGATTTCCACCAGCTATTGCAACAAGAGTGAGGAATGATTTGTCCCAAGAGCAAATGCTTTCACAATTTATTTTTTACCCTGTGTTCTCTTACTGACTCTCTCTTATTGAATAAGACATTGATAAGTCAGGTTTATGTAGAAAAATCTCATCATTTCACCTGACAGCTGTTTTAGTGGAAATAACACATGATACATAAAAGGTTAAAGTGTGAACTGAAAGAACACCTCTGAAAATAGAAAATCACTACACAGTTTTGAGTGAAGTGCCTACTAAATTCATATTATATAATTCATTTCCCATTTGCAGTCAGCATTACTCTCAGTAAACAATGTTACACATTAGATAATTACCATAACCTTCTATCTCCCTTCTCTCTAAAAAAGCCCAAAATTATGCCTTTTGAATGAATTATGTTATTGTCTATTCTTTTAGAATGTCTTTAATCTTGACCTATATGGCAGCAGCTGTAGTTATATACACACTTTGGCACAAGCATACACTCCTACTGTAAAACTTCACTGCAATATGATACAGTTTAAGTGCAATACTTTATCCTTTTAATTTGCACAGTTACTTGACTGGGTATGTGGAAACATTTCCGTATTTTACTAATTTAAAGCTTCAAAACTAACTATTCCATGAGCTATAAAACAATTTTCTCTTGCCTGAGAGCTATTAAAATGCTAGAAGTCAGATATTTTTTCATCCTAAACCAGGAGTACTGCTAGCACTTCTGATTAGAAGCATAAATTCCTCAGTGACCACCTTCTCTTACTGTGATATGCATTTTCATGAATAGCTTCCTCAGCTATAGAGGCTGACCTAGCATTTCCTTAATTCTCCAAGATGAAAAAACAAACAAATACAACCCAAAGAACAACAAAAAAATCCCACCAAACCAGCCAAACCACCAAAAAAACCCAAAGAGATGGAGAAGCCTACTCTTTCACAATGGAAACTCAGAATTGTCTGAAAAGTTACCTACGTTGCCAACTCATATGAATAAAACCGTTAAAATGTTTTTTCTCCTCAGATAATTAGCACATTTTAATCAGGTTGCTTACAAAGTTCATGCTGCTCACTGACTGGAGAAAACAGTTATGGAAGCTTGGAAAACAAATGTAAAAGAGACTATAAAGCCACTTGACTAGGGCAAGACTGCTTCAAAAAGCTGCTGGTCACCTTTGTACTGTTTCCCAGAGAGGAACAAAACACCTCACAAGAAGAAAAGGATTGGTACTTATTGCAACTACCTCCCTCACATGAAAAGCCACAAATATATGCCTCCAGAGGAATACGGGCAAGCCAGACTTCACCCCTCTGTGGAAATGCAAGGCTGGTTTGAAGATCCTCTTTTCTAAAAGAATAGTTTTAGCTGGCTGAAGAAAAACACTCTGCTTTCAGAAGTAGGATTTAACAGAACAGCTCATATAACCCTTGAGAGACAGAAATAAGCAACACTGCAAGAATCTCTTTTCATAAGCACACTTTATCTTGATGAAATGAAATGTGGTGGGAGGCAGTACCAAACAGCTATTTAACAACAGATCTCTTCTGAAACACCTAAATATTATTTGGTCCCAACTAAGAGTGCCAGTATTTTGTCATGTTGTGTGTTTAACAAAGAAAGATGAGGATCTGTGAAACATGGGCTTACCTACAGCAAACACACCTCAGCCAAAGGAATGTAGTTAGCACAGTCTGACTGCAATGTTCCTAATTGCTGGATTAATATTTCAGGCATCATACCAGAAGATGTTTGAAACCAAGCACAATGACTTCTAGTTTAGGAGAGCATACTTGAGCTTTAAGCCTTTGGACATAGCAGTGTTTAGAAGAGTCCTTCATTTTTCATAGCTTAGTTATTCATTTAAAAAATGTATGATTATGTGCTGAGACATCACTGAGCAAATAAGCAAATCAATGAGGAAACCTCACAAAATGTGATGTGCTAAAGAGGAAATTAAAAGTGCTAAAAAAGTGCATGGAAAGTGTCTTACAAAGAACATTAAACCTGAAGCAAAAAGTTCTGAAAAGTTCCTCAAAAGTAGGAAGTCAACTAGAGAAGTGGCAGGATCACTTGGTGAAAATGTGTGGAAGGAGCACTCATGCATAAGTCCATAACAGTGGAAATCATGAGATCTTTATGTCAGCCTTCACCGCTGAGAGGTGAGGGGGAGAGACCTCAGAAGAGCCAGATGAGTTGGAAGAATCCACAAAGTGTCAGCTCTGCACTTGCCCACCACCATGACCAGATGGCATTCCTTCAGTTCTCAAGGAACACAAATGTGAAATCATGTTAAATAGCAGGCAAAGTTGCATCAATGTAGTGATTACCACTACAATCAACAAATGCTATAAAAAATAATGAGCTGGAGTGCAAGTACCATCTGAAAAAATGGGATGTAAAAGGAACCCTCACAGGGATGATAGACCAGCAAGTCAAATTACCCATTCCTGGTAAAATGGTAGACTATGAAACACATCATAAGACCACAGAGCTTAAGAGATTGGTGGGAAAGAGTCAGCATAGCCTCTGTAAAGGAAAATCCACTTTGTTCACTTGCTGGAAGACTATGAGAATATCAAAGAGCACATGGACAAAGGGAATCCTGTGACAAAATATACACAGATCTTTCAAAATACTTTCACAAGTCTCCCTACTGAAGTCCAGTCAAGTCAGGAAACTTAAGTCACCAACGAATTGGAAGAACAGTCCTTTCAATAACTGAAATCCAGTGAAAGGATAAGTAAAAGCTTAAAGATCATGTTTCAGACAGGAGAGAGCCAGCAGCAAGTCCTCAAGGTGCAGGTTTTGATATCACTTTTACTCAGAATCCCTTACTGATGCCCTGAAGATAACGAAAAAATCACCAATAAATATTAATGTTTTCTGTTAATACCAGGCTCTTTAAATTATTCAAATGTCATGATGTCATGCTACATATGAAGACTACAGTGTCCAGCATACCTTTTTTTTCTTTCTTTCTTTTTTTTTTTTAAGTTACAGAAAACTTCTCCCAAGATCAATTCTTCGTCTGACAGTTAATATCTCATTCATGATGCCTTCTCCCATTGGCCTCCTTATCCCTGGCTCTCCTCTCTCTCACAGATTCCACACACATGAAGGAAGATCAATGGGAGAGAGAACAGTGCAGCATAGATTCAAGGAGTTATACACTCATCTCTCCCAATTTTGCTTTTTCAACTTATCAGGTATGCACTTGACTTGGAAACAGAAGCATACACCAAATGAAATAAATGAAACAGATTCCCCCTCAAAGTACTAGTGAGTAATAGTACCTGAACATGTACAAGCAAACAACGTGGTATATAAAACACTAAGTAGTATTAGGCATAAACAGTATCACAAAAAGGAAGTGGAGCAACCTGAAGACCAGCAAAGAAACTTGAACTTGATGCAGAACATATATCAGAAAAATCACACAGTGAACTACCAGGGAGAAATTACACTGGAAAAGGAAACTTGTTTGTTTTCAGCAACACTAATCAAATGGAATCAAGACTTAAAATAGTAGTAAAAGTGAAGGAGGTCAAGTTTTAAGTCCATCATAGGCCAAAAATAAAGTGCACTGCCATTTCACCATCTACAACAGACTTAGTGCTACCCATTGCATTTATGGACAGAAAGATGGATATCCAGACACAATGAAACAAGCCTGCCTGACAGAGTTTGACAGTCTGCATGTTGGTGTTAATTAACAGTAAAACATCATGTATATAAATTAAATTTGAGATAAATATATATATATTATTTCTAGTAGGCTAAGTCCATACTTTAGGAATGTAATAGGATAGTATCATTAAACACAAACCAACATGGAACCATTTAACGAACATTTGATTTCCAGTGAGAGATTACCGCATATATAGACTTAACTTCTAGATGTGCTACAGTGCCACATAATCAGGTTAAAGCCATTAGACATTATGAAATATGGGTAAAACAACTGTTAGACCATCAGATCTGCCTCTCTCCCTCTTCCTGTATGCAGCCTTCTCATAGACTATTTATTTCCATTTCAAATTAAGTCTATTTAGTTTAAACATCCTATATTCAGAATGCAATATGTAGCATATGGACCATGGCTGGGAGCTTTGCTTCTCTGTACTAATATAATTGTATTTATCATTTAGATGAACCTTATACAAATAAGGAAGAGAACCATCTTGGGAGCCAGGTCAAGCCTGCAGAATAAAATCCCGTAACACCAACACATTCGGTCCCAAATTCAAAGCACACTTCCTTTGACCTCATCCTGCCTCAGAGAGGTGGATGGCGGCTTTCCAAAGCAGCAAGCAACAGAACAGGGAAGCAGAGTGCACAGTGAACAAGTTCCCTGTATAAATGCACCCTGTAACACACTGGCTAAAAAGCCAGCTATATCACTACCTGCTTAACTCTGTGGAACTGAACTCCCAGCTTCTTTCACCAGCTCTAGGCTGCAACAAAAGCAACAGTAAGAAGACTCTCTGAGCTTACCATTTCAACTTATTGCCAGCTGCAATGCACAAAAGAACAGGAATCGAATTCACTTTCTTGAATGAAAAGGAACATGTACGGGAATAAAATAAAAAACTAAGTATTTTCTGCTAATAGAAACTTTCCTCATCTGCTATTAATTGCAAAATTCCCATCCTCCTCTACAACTTAGCAGTATTTGTTAGAACTGTTGTTTGATGCCCCAAGAAAAGCTTGCCCCTCAGCTGAGGTCAATAAAATAATCCTCTACAAAACCACAGAAATACCTCAACAACAGATTATTAGTATGAGGACAGGAACATATTAATTAACCTTAGGCTAATTGAACTTTTTCACTCCTTTCTAAAGTAAACAATTTATTCTGGTCAATTATCAGATCACCAGGATAGGGCAAATGAAGAGATAAGCTGTTAATAACAAGAATTATCCAGCAAATTTCTTTGTCAGCTGTACAGCTTTTCTTCTCATTCATCAAGACTGGGAATTAGCGAGCAGAGTGGCAATGGGGCAACAGCATTGATGCTGTGCAAGCAAGTTTGGCAATAGCCAAAACACAAGAGTGTTATCAACACTCTAGCCACAAATGCAAAGTATATCTGCAGTGAAGAAAGTTACTCCCATCCCTACTCAGTCCAGCTACAGACCTCAACCAAAAATAAATACAGCCTCTCAAAGGGCAACGAGTCTTCTCACACCACAGACAGTTCATTTCTGGAAATTTTGTTCTCTTCTTTTTTCTGTCATATTCTTACAGATCTTTATCTGTGGTTTTATTTGGTTGGAGAGCTCCTTTAACATATTCCTCAGGATAAGAAAGTAATATAGCTCAGATGCCCCAAACTATGGCTGTTATGTTTATACTATTATAGCAACTAAAATTCAAAATTCTCTTGGGCACAAAATTAAAGTAATACTTTACACCCAAATCCCTTTGTCCTAACTTCATCAGAAATTGAAATTATCAAGCTGGTTTCGTTTTGGATACCAACAGTACAGAAAAGATAACAAGAATTTTTCGAAATTTATGATTCTGGTTTCATGTGCAGATATTAGCTGTCAGTATGTCATGTCACAATTAAAACAATAAGAAAATAATCAAGCCTTCATGCAACAGATCCAATCATTCCTTCAATATATTTGTTCTGATTAACTAGCAAGTCTTAAAAGTCTGTCCTAGCTAATGGAAAAGAAACTCTCTCCCCACTCTCCATTATCCCTACATTATCCTCTGTCATTTCCATTCTGACAACATTTCTTCCATTATGCCAAAGGTACTCACGTACTGTTTTCAAACACTGTCATTTTAAAATGACAAACATAGGAAGCACAGATTTTTCTACACTTCTATGCAGTTTCATATAAATTCAGCTAGAGTTTCCTGATAGGATACTTGATTAAATGGGCTAGAGGAACCACACCTACTGTGTATATTGCTGTTAGACAGCAATATACGCTCTATGATCTTGAGGATTCGCTTTCTAAGCATGTGGCTGAAATGCCAAATTTACATCTTCACAGACTATGTAAAGATTTAGAACAGAGGGAAAAAAAAGGATTAGTTAATAGACCTTTATCCATAAAAACACACTCAGCTATCTTCTAAGAATAAGGCATAGCTTTGAATTAGGCAGTTAAAGCACAAAGGGACGCACTTCTGCTTTGGCTAAGAGCCAGAACATAAAGGTGAGGCAAGACACAGTGACATAAGTTAGAAGACAATCTACTATGGAAAGACACCCACAACTGAGTATAACATCTTCATAGAAATTTGAGATTGTTCTTTCCTCCCACAGAACTCTTAGGAAACACAAAAAATGAAAACAATTACTAGATTCCCATGGATAAGAACAAGACCAACTTGCAAGTGGAGCCATTCTTTATTACAGCATCTAAGGTCTAAATTTAAACAAATGGCCATTTTGCAGTATAAACTAAGCATTTAAGCCTGGGGTTTAGATGGGGGTTTTCTGTTTGCTGTAGTTTGTTTGCTTTGTTTGGATTTTTTTTTAATTGACAAAAAAACTACACGTTTATATTGGTCAAAAGCATCTGTTTCTATTTCTTCTTTTCTATTTCACTGACATTCCTTCACTTGATACCCTTGCAATCAATAACAAAGAATCTATTTGCCCACGTCATTTCTTCTTACTGGGCATCCAGTCCTGGCTTTGTGGTTTTTTTTATCTTTTCCTTGTTGTGCTGTTCCCTCAGAATCTTCTCATACAGTTGTTTTCAAAAGCTACTGTTTACGAGTACCTCACACAGAGAACATACTTTTTTTAGCAAGGAATTTTTAATCCACTGTTTATCACTGTTGGTATTTTACCAAGAAGAAACAAAAGATTTCATCAAAGATCGCATCAGTAAGAGACAAACTACATGGTGCTGTTGATAGGGCTTTGCTTATTAAATGGCAATGGTAGTACAAATAGTTCAATCTAGCATGTTTGTCCTCACACTTATGACTTACACTTTTCAAAGCCTGCATAGCTCTTCCTATAAAACAGAACAGTATAGAAAAAGGTAAACCAACAAAAGAAAAAAACCTGAACCTTTTTTCATCAAAGCTGTCTTGCAGCAGACAGACCTATAAGCTCAAATAAAGCTTTTTAACAAACATGAATTCCTCACAACCAACTTATTTTGCAAGCCCCAGAATTTTCAGTTGTGGGCTACATTTTCCTTTAGCTTCTAAACAGAAGACAGGAAAACACAAATGTCAGCAGGAACATGAAAGGCTTCCTCACTACAGAATTGAGCAAATATCAAAACAGGCTTTCCACTATAAATCAGGAGTCGTCATGGACACAGAAAAGAAACTCTTCTCATGCCACAGTGGTGATTATTGGTCCTTCTTTTCAGAAAACTTTTGACCAGAAAGTGTTCTGTTAGCTGTAATTCAAAGCTAGGCTGAAAACCAAACAGTCCAGTGAAGCTTCTGCACAGGAGAAAAGAATTGGTATAACTTCAGAAAGGCTCTCCTGGAGCAGCAAAGAAGAGTTTTTACACAGGTATCTCAGTAAGAATGGCAATTTGTACCTTACTAAAACTTTGTATGTTACCTCTTCAATTTAGTTTGAATTTTACCCTGTAACTGCTGTAATCAGAGGCGATGGATAAGGAGAAAAGCTGAGCCATTTCAAAAAGAGACGCTTGTCAAAGGAAATAAAAAAAATTCAGCAGTGAATGAGGATGAATGTTCAAAACACCAAATGTAAACTGAAATACAAACCAACACACCTCAGGGAAAGCTAAGGAAACTTTTTGATTATTACTGCTCTTGTTGAAATGGACTCTCCTCTTTTACAAGAAAGTACTATATTGCTATGTATACATTACTGCAAGATGACAGCATAAACTATACTCATTATTGCTCAGTGTTTATAAGCTACTTTGAAGACTGATAGTGCTATTACCTAAAAATGACACTAGATATTGTGCTTCAAAAACTCTTCCACAAATTATGAAGTACTTGTCTGTTTACAGCACTGTAGAGGAATAATTACGTGTAACTTAACAGGCTGCTCATGGCATAAGTCGGATCAGCTCCTTAACAGGCTTAACTCATGTACTGGCTTTTTAGAATAGCTTTTATGGTGCACATTAATGAATGTCGTTTTAAAAAGAAAGAGTACTAACCCTGTAGAGAGGGTGGCATTTGTCCTTGAAACATGGTGCCAAACAAGCATAGATCTGCAGGCTATAGTAATAACTTGCCAGCTGGAGAGACAACGCAGAATGTAATTGCTTTTCAAAGAATTTGTTGGCATCTACCACCTAGAAGAAAGAGAGCATTAATTCCGACGAAAGAATTAGCAAGCATACAACATTAAGCATACAAACTTTCTAAAAAGCTACTTGCTGTGATATAGAAATAGCTCTGACTGTGGTTTTCTGGCACAGAAGTAAATCAGTAACTTCCACACACAAAGATAATTCTACATTATGGTGGGTTTTTCCCCCTTGCATAAACACCTAACCAAAATGATTTTCTAACTGCAGTTTTGCTGCTTCTTTACCATAAGGTTATTATCCGTATTTCTGAGTTACATCAGAATTGTCAATCAGGTGGGTCCGACTTCTATTTTAAGTAAGAAAACGTATCTTTTCACCAGTGCCTTCTCATTAGCCAGTCCAATGGCATTTGTTCAGTTTCTTTTAAATGCCCAATCTCTAAAAATGTGTATTCAAATACTTAAGACTTAAAAACCTTAAGGAAATGGAATTCTATTATGGAACTTCGAGATGCTATGACTAGCCTTTCACTATCAACATACCTGTGGCAGTGCAAGTAGATAGGCAAGAGCCAAGGTCACATCATTTGGTAAAGCATCACTTGCCAGTTGTAGCAGAACTGCAACACACAGCGAACAGTAACAAAGCTTGGATTACTGACCCAGCTAGCCTTGACAGGTAGCAAATGAAATGTTTTCAGTGCAACTGTATTTTACTAGACAGTAGCTTGAAGCACTCTATACATACTCAATTAAACACTTATCAGCACAATCCAGAAACAGATAATACGTAATTAAACTGCAGCACAGCTTTACCTTAACTTCCAGGCAAAGTGTTTGATGCATTAACCAAACAAGAATTAGATTGTTGAGTAACAGATGCTAAACAAAGCCACCTGTACTGATTTACAAGTAAATCTTTCCCTTGTAAAATCAAGGCAGTAATGTAATATTGTAACAGTTCTAAGAGCAACCTCAGGAGTGGTATTTAATGTCTTCTCTTCAAGCCTGAGCTCCAATTCACTCATCACTGAACACAACAAATCATATTAAAAACTTCTGCCTCAATTTAAAAAAAAAAATTAAAAAAGCTGGAAGTATCATAAGAAGCACCAAAACCAAGCCCTGCCATATACCGCAAACAAAAACATCAGCCCTACAGCAGTTGAAATCAATGCATCAAAGAATAAGTACTCTGATTATAAAACATACACTTCTGGTAAAACTGCCACAAAAATTATCTGATTTTCCTACATTATAGATACCAAATTTGGGGTTTTTTCATTTAAAAAACCCACTGTATTTTACAAATCACACAAATAGAAGAACCAATATGCAATCACAATGTAAGCACCCAAGACTGTTTAACGAGTAACAGGATCTCTCCTTTATGTAGTTATCGTTAAAATTAAACATCACTGTGGTTGCTATGAAAGTTTCAACAAACAATTACAAACTCATGATTGTTGTAAACCACTTAATACTGGAGGGAGAGAACATACATTATTATTTCCAGGGACAACTTCAAAAATCTTATGAAACTTGGACCACAAATTGCATAACAAAACATAAGTATACAATTATGAGTAACTGCTTCATAATAATATTATTAGTATCAATACTATTCCAAGAGGTAGAAGCTATCTTCCAACTTTGTTTATTTCAAGGAAGTCTCAAACACCTGTATTCCCACATTACACAAACTGCAGGGAATGCTGGCAAGAAACCCAACTACTCTGCACACACAGCTCCCCAGTGAATTCTTTGTTCCAAAGAATGATTTATAAAAGGCTTGAATGACCAATTACAATTTTCAGATTATCATCCATTTGTCATCAGCCTGAACTGGCTTTGCATGCTGGCCCTCAGCCCAATACAAACCCTAAATTTCTATGTGACAAGCCATCACAAAGGCTGCCTACACAGCAATAGGTCATAGTTACTGCAAACAAGCCTGTCCAACAGCACCTCTGCTTTGAGCTTCAAATAGCTTTTACTGTGCTTCAAACAGCTTCTTGCTGCTGACAGATTGTTTCTGCTACACTCAAATAACCTGTATGCTGTCCAGGCAAACCTAGTAAGACTCTAGAAATATCTAATATTAGAATCTTGATGAATTAGCTTGCAAAATTGGTAGTTTCTGCTCTGAACACAAGCTTACTTTATGTATTCTCACAACCACCTCTAGTTAAACACAGAAAAAAAGGGGGGGAGACAAAGAAGCACTTCAGCTCTGCCTTCTTTCACCCTTCTCTAGAAAATCAATGACTGCAAAGCTTCATAGATACACAAAAAATTGGGGATTCTCTTCCAACTTAAGATTCCCAACATGACAACTGCCACACTAGCAAAAATTGATCTTCACCATTCAGATACCAATCATGAAAAAGAACACAGTACCAAAACCAATATGATTTTATTCATACTCTTACATGAAGCTCAACACTATGGCATCCCAGCTGACAGAATGTACTTAAGAAGAAAGACCTGCCTCCACTGTCATACCTTCTGAGAAAAAAACAAATCCGTTCTACTGATTCAATAAATAAAAATTTTCTGTGTCCTTGTGTGTTCATGGTGTTAATCTATCAACATTACAGGGTTGCCAAACCAGGGAGGACAGGCAAAGTCGCAATGCTGCTGGTCCCACAAGCAATGCCTTCTTAGGAAAACATAAAAAATTCTGGATTTTATGAATAATTTTTATTTCCTATGCAGGTCTTTATGCCACAACCCTACCTGAACAGCAATGTAAGAAGAAAAGGTTTATTTGTGAAAACTGGAATTTATGAATATCTAGGTTTCAACTTAAATTCCATGTCTGGGGGTTTTTTCCCCACAAAAAAAGCATAAAAACTGCTTTGAGTCTTCAACTGTTCTTTTAGCATGTGGAAAAAAATCTCACTAAACTTAACATTACATATTGCAGTTAAAAAAGCCATCACATCAAGCAATTACAAAATCATGGAAAACATTAAGCTATTACTTGTTCTAAGACTCCTCAGGATTACTAGGTATGACCTACTATCTTGGGTTCACTTCGAGTTTAGAACCTAATCTATCTACTTGTCAGCAAAATAAACCAAAATTTGCTAAGTTCATTAGTTACTAGTACAGCAGCTAGCACCACATATTAGCATTTATGGCAAAATCCCCCCCAAACTATTCGGTAACCCTGAAAACAAGAAAACTGCAGACTAATAAATGGGAATCACATCTGTGTGATTTTTTAATTTTATATTTTAGCAGTATGCAATTAATACACACATTTTCAAGCTCCACAATCCTGAAAGTGTTAACTCATCATAAGGACTTCCATGAGAATTGATAAAGCAATGCTTTTAGGAAGGGGAAGAGATGAGATCCAATGCCACTAATCCAGGGCTAAAAACATGACAAATAGCAAATTACTAATCTCTATTTACAGAAAGCTTTGTTACACTTATGTCTAAGTAACTGTTTACTGTCTCCAAAAGGTGTCACACAGCAGGATTGCTGAGTACAGAACAAACACAGCTTTTCTGAGGAAAACACAGAACTCTGTTCCACAGCACAGTTGGCGGGACTTCTAAATGAAATTCAAATTGGCTATAGAAGTGGTGGGAGAGAAAAAAAGTATTAAAATGGTGAAAACATCAGGCTGCACACTTAAGAGGAAGAACACAGAAGCTCAAAAACTGCAGTTAGAATCTACAATTTCTGTTCTTCTTCAGGCGAAAAGACCCCAACACTGAAATTTCCATCTCAAAGGCAGCCACTGAATTGTAAACAACCACTTCCAATTACTCAAGTTGGAGCATGAAGCATTGCCAAAGATCTGCCAATTAAATCATTTTCCCTAAGAAAGTAATGAATATGTTTTAATCCTTGTCTCCCCCCCCTTTAGGACATAGGAATCAAGCTAAAAGCCTATGGGCTTTCAGCATAAAACAAATGAGATCATAAGTAGTGATTTTATAGTACTTTTGCATTAAGAGAGCCTGAAAGGAACAAAATACACGTACATCCCCATTTATACAAAGCTGTTGCTAATCTTTTCTAATTCACAATGTTGTTTTATTAGACCCATAGAGGTTATCTGTAGAAATATCACGTATCTCAAACTACTGAATCAGATTTCACAGAATACTCTGAGTTGTAAGGGACCCACAAGGATCAAGCCCAACTTTTAACTGAATGGCCCTGACAAGGATCAAACCCACAACCTCAGTGTTATTAGCACCATGCTTCAACCTACCAAGCTTATCTCACAGTCATACAGCTCTAAGACAAATAAGCTGGTTTTCACTAAACAGTTGAAATGAAAGTATGTGGCTTATGAAGAAAATCTCACTTGAAATTTTCTCATATTGCAAGTGATTTAATATAATCGTTTTTCATAGCAACATTTACCACAGAGTCAAATATAATACAGATATCTTCCTTCAAAGACACAAACAGAATCTAAATATTTAAACGGTTCATTTCTTAAACCAGCAGGGGACATCCAAAAGGAAAGACAAACAACCACAGGTGGTTTTGTGTGGTTTGTTTTTTTAAAAGCGAAACTGTTTCAGTTAACAAATTATTAACTATAACCTACAAAATGTTGACATTTCAGTGGAAGACAAAGTTCTGATGATTCCAGAAGCTGCATTTAAGCATTAATTAGAAAATAAAATACTATAATGAGCCTGCTATACTGAAAGCTGTGTACACAATCACATGGAATCTGACTAAATGAATACGCAGGCATAGATACAAACAACTAACCCCAAGTTGCAAATTGCCATTTAAATACATGTACGTGATAATATTCAGGAAACCTTTGACAATTCCTCCCACACTGCTCATATCTTTGCCAGTCCCCAAATAATGCTTTCTGCTTACTCAAAAACAAATTTAGTATTTCTAAATCTTTACTGAGCAACTCCTCTTAAAAATACCAATTCTCTTGAAAACTCTGCAGCTACCTCTAACAAGACCTCTTAATGAGATGTTGAACCACATCACAATTTATACAAAACACCCAGACAATACCTCAGATTGTTGTGTGCAATTCTCCATACTTAAACCCATCCACAGATACTTCTATATTTTCAATATCTAGTAAACACAGGAGTGAATATACATATACCCATACCTTCTGTAGTTGGAAGTAGGTCTTTTCCTTCGCTCTTGGTTTCTGTCAGTTTCTCTGTTCTCAGTAACACTTCAGCAAAGCTTTCCGAAGAATTGTTGTGGTATGTCCCATAGCTGATTTCAGACTACAAGTAAAAGAAGGTAACTGGCACATGTGCACTACATCCTGCCTGCCTTTATATTTAGACCACTTGCATCAGATTCAATTCTCTACCTTAGTTCCTGCATTTGCTTTGCTTTGTTTAATTTTGGATTTTTTTCTTACTACTGCACAAAATTTGAAGTCACATAAATAATCCAAAATCTGTACTTTTAACACTTCCCAGTTCTGTAATTGCAACTTACTTCTGCAACATATGGATCAGCAATTAGAGACTCATAAAATGGATGACAGCCTTGTTTTTCCACAGTAGCATTTTCTCCATGTCCATTTTCTAATGCATCTCCAAATTCTTGACCCTAGGGAAAGTAAAAAAAGTCTGTAACCATTGCTTAGACAGGGCACAACTGTAAATTAAAATATCATTGAATTCAGAAGGGACCAAGATGAGTCATCTTACATAAACTCATGCTGAGTGAGATTCAGTATTCTTTAAAAAGGTACAAGAATCATGCTCAAAACTAGTATCACAAAAACTAGCATCACAAACATTACAGAAAACTCACTGAAATAGAGAAGGTACAAATGAGAAACTGAAAAGGAACAGCTTTGAATATGACAGTATTTAAAGAGAGGGCTTTACTGTGCTTTGTTCCCCAAAGTTCTGAAGTTCTGCTAAATTTTATCCATGCCTTCTTACACTATGCTGGAGAAAACCTACGTGAATACAAGGAAAGGAAACAGCTTTAGACACCTTTTTTCACTGGCATTTGCTTGCCAACAATCCCACGGTGCCTCTATTTCATTTGTTAATTTAAGGTGTCCATTATCAGACATCTATAAGGGAGCCTACATTTTATGCTAATGTATCAGCAAACATATAAACATATGCAGCAAACACATAAACATCAGCAGCCCCTTACATGCAACGGTCGCAGGTAAGTTAAGGATCTCCTCCACCACTGCCCATCACTGACAGCATGCAGCACAGCTTTGGTAGTCAGAGTTGTGTTAGACAACACCTCCATGGTTTTGGATGTCGTCCAGTACAACAAATCAGCAGACTGGCTAGAGGAGACACTGGTTTCATCCTGTGAGTATACCCAACACACAATAGCAAATGTTAGACTCCTGCTATAATTAGGTTAATGACATTAAGCAAAATAAATGAATTAGAGGTCAGGCATGTATTTTAATAATCATTATGCAGCAGCTGCCAAAAATAAATACAAGACAAGCTGAAAGTCATTTAGGAGTGCCCATCTAAAGTAAGTAATGTGATGAGCATAATATTCAGTTATAACCTCTTCTTTCCACAGACAGCAGCTCGTTTTAGTTCCAAAGTTTAAACAGCCATGTTCTACATTACTATTGAATGCTTTCATTAAAATAATCACCTGTCTACAAATGTGGACATCAAGCATACTAAAATTAATCTTCAATAATTCAAGAAATCTGATACTAGAAACAATCTTGTATTTGTAAAGTGGTATCATTAATTAAATTGAATTCTCAGTAGGGGAAATGGTAGAGATGTAAATATTCATCTCTAGACCAAACGAAAAATATCATCAAGATCTGAAATTCTGCACTTGGCACACAAAGTACTGAATACAGCCAACCTAAAAGACTACAAGCAGAACCCCAGCCTATTCTCAGTTGAAAACCAGTTCAACAATACATACAGGTTTACTTCCATGTAGTAAACTCACACTAAACTCCATTCTTCAGAGCAGAAGACAATGTTCCACAAATGGGGCTTCCTCTACCAGCATTTCCTCACATAAAGCATTTAAATAACACCCACAGCATCCATGTTGGCTGATTTGTGCTATTTCAGTTCTTGTAGGTTTGTGTTAACTGCATGCTTTACAATGCTTGCACATTACACATAAATATGTAATTAACATACTAATGTAAACACATTGTCTTCAGCAACAGAAAACAAATATTTTCCTCCATACAGCAAACTTCAACAGCTATATATTCAACGCATGTCCCAAACAACTCTACTGTTTACTTCCCCATACACTTAAGTATATTGAAATAGCAAAATTCTAACTGTATAACTATATTAGAGATATTAGCTTACAACTTTCTAACTCCAGATTAAATTTCCGACATCAGAGTCTAAGGATGCCAAGTTATACTCAAGAGAAATACATCCCTCCATACGCTCAGTGACAAAACATATCAGCTTCAATCAGGTAGAATGTCACACACATAACCTTGTTTTTACTACGTTTTACTGCAATGTAGTAAATCACTGCCTCGAGCTGACCACTGAAGTAGCAGGTTCATCTTAAGTCCTACTTTTCAATATTTCTTTAATCTTTTCTGAAATTATACTGTGTATGTTCCAAATGCACCACTAATGAACTGCCTGGCTAAACTAGAAATTTCAGCTCTTGCTTCACCAAAGGAACAAAGTACATGCTAAGTATAACATAACAGCATTTTTAATGCTCTGAAAAATTAAAATCAACAGAAGATCCTAGGTCTTGTGGCTTGGGATGCATGGGGAGAATTTCTTTTTCATGTGTTTTTTTAAATATAACCTTCTAAGTACTTAGAAAGCAAGCTTTTTGTAATTTATTTTAAATGCTACATACAGAATACTAATTTCTCTCTCTGCCTTCATTTTCAAGTAGATGATGCAGGACACATATCTGATTCTTCATGGAGGGAAAATAACCCAAAACAAAACAGAACCAGAAAAAAAAATCCCACCCAAGTTCTCAATCATATTTGAGCAAAATAGTTTTTAAATAAACCTCCTTCAGTAGTGTGAAAACTAATGATCTAACTTGTATGCAGGTGTGAATGCTTCTATAGCCCTACTGCTAGCAGATAAACTCTATTGATTTTTTCCTAAAAAGAATTTCAACTCTCACAAGTAATTAAAGTCTGCACAAATAGGAATTCTGTTTTCTGAAAAGTCATTCCTCTGTGTACTTGGAACTTTTTCCTATCCTGAATCAATTTCTCATAAAAGAAATAATTTCTTAAATATTGTGGAGAACTCATCTTAAGAAAGCAACTTTAACAGTATCCTTTAATTGTATCTTCCGGAGGAAATTATATTTTGGGGGGCTTGAGGGAGTGTTTGGGGGAAATTATTTTCTTCTATTTTTTCTTCCTCACATCGTTTATAAAGTAAGCACTTTTGATTAAAAACAAAATAATAATAATAGCAACAACAAGTTATTAACTAGCAGTGAAATTAGCAGCTTAAAATTTTGTATGAATCTAAATTGATGTAAAAAAAGATAACCAACAAATTCTAAATTATCAAGATACTCTAAATTAACAGCTAAAATATTTATATATATATGTACATATAAACTAAATATTTATATACATACACCTATGCTCATACATACACATATATAATTCCAAACAGTCCAATGCAAGGAAAACAACAAAGCCAACTAATTTTTTTTAGATAAGTAAATGAAGAGACAGTAATAAATGAGAACACCTGCAACATGGGTTTGGGTTTTTTTCTTTGTCTTTAATGACAATTAGTCATGGTACAAGGCTTAGAACATGCAAAAAACACACTGAATGCATCTTGTGCATTAAGAGTCCATACACCAAGATGATGAAGGAAAGGAAATGAGATGGAACAGTCTGTTTGTAAAACAGAACATCGTGCATTAGCCTTCCTTTCTCCCTTTTTGGTATTTCCACTGGAAAACAGGAATTCAAAATAGTCTCTTTTACATCAGTATTCACACTGTGGATATTTTACATTTATGTTTTGTGCCTTGGAGGGTTTTACTTTGGGGATTTTTTTTTGTGGTAATGGCAGTTACAGCTAATGAACCAGTCCAAATGGAAACCAGACCCTAAATGAGAGACTATGGAAAAGATTCACCTCAAGATGCAACACTGAAGTTCAGGAGTTGCTGGATGTCTAGGCTCTTACTAGGGCCATAACATCGCTGGAACAGAAAAAGTAACCCAGCCTTAAGCATACAAATGCATTTGATGCAGCTGCTGAAACACAGGCTTTGATGACTGCCTGAGATATACAGCAACAACTGAGTCATCTACTTAACACCTGTAGATCTGACAGAGAACTAGACATTTTGAGTCTCTAGCTAAAGGACAGTAGGATAAATAATCATGATTCTCTAATAATTTCTAACCAGCAGTGATAAAAATGTGTTACCTACCAATTTAGTATATACAAATGTTTTAGAAGATCTTGTCTTTTTCCAGAGCTACTGCTTGGGGAAAATGCAAAACCACAGATACCAGTACTCTGTTAATCTGAAATTTTCTTTTCTTTAAGCAACCTTCAAGAAAATCATTCCTATAATTTGCACATAATGTCCTCTAGAAATTATGTCTGCTCTTCTACAAAGAGTTCATTTTCAAGGAAACTTGAAACTGTGAATTTCTTTCGTATTGATGTGCCACTTTGCAGTAATTATGCTTTAATATTCAGATATGTAAAAGATAATGATTTATAACAGATGTAATGCGTATTTTAAGCATTATGTAGATTTAACACAAAGTCAGAGCTTATTTACAAGGCAATTGATGGTTATTGTTTCTACTGCTTATACACAACATGGCATCTCGTGACTAAGCATTGTATTTTAATTTAATAATTTTAGCAATAATATTCTGGAAGACTTTTCATGAATCAAGAGCTTAATTTTCTCACTGAGATATTGTTCTGGAGAAGCACAAGATTAGTTTGTTTAGGCATTTGTAACACACAGTAAAAATGGTGAGGATTCGTGAATCTTATCATTTTGCTTAAAAATAAACTGGTATGTTGGAATCATTGTAGCTTCCAAAGGATAATTTCTCCAATGGATCCCATGAGTTCAATCAACAGTGACAAGCTGACAGAAAGCTTGTGCAAATGCATTACCTCCTCCAGAATAATTATGTGTGTCTTTATGACAGCATTCAGGAATTTCCTTCAGAGTAGGACCACTACAAACTTGGAGAAAAGTTGTATCGAAGTCCACATGACAGCAATCTTAAACCACACATTTCTATGCAGTCTGTAGAGATACGGAACCAGCTGCTGTCGTGATTTCTCCAAGTTTCAGGGGGAAAAAATTTGGAGGAAAAACTTAATCAAAATGAAATTAGCTCAGACATTTCTAGAGAAGAGTTCATCACGAGAAGACTGATGGAAAACTACGACCAGCTGATGTTGGTTGATATAAAGACAGAAATGGTAGTGGAGACTAATGATTCAATATTAGACAAAGGTAAGAGGAGGCAGAAAAACATCATTAGAGCTTTGAAAAGGAAAACTGATGTACTTACAGATGTGCTTTCTGTTTTGAATGCAACAGAAAAAGGGATACCCAAACACGTGTATGCTAGAAAAATCTGTCAATATAAGGAAATTTACATTTCGAGCACCAATTTGAAATGGTATCAATAGGCCAGAAAGAAGAACATTTGTTAACTCCTTGAGGAAAGGGTGCTATAAGCTAATCAGGAGGTAAGTGAAAATGAAAAGAGTAAAAGGAAAGGAAAAAAAGTCTTACAGTTTGAGGTTTTTTTCTTTGAAGAAACTAAAACTCTGTGCAGGACAATGAAGGTGAAGCACCAGGAATTAGCTGAAGGACAACCATGGGGATTGCAGTTACAGGATTCAGTTAAGTCAGAGAAACTGAGTTATTGAATATATTGCTTTTTTAACATTTCAGATGTCTGTTTCAAAGGAAGACTTATATAGTGAGTAAATTCTTGGCTATGTTTCCTCTTGTGTCATTGCAAGAAATGAAAAAAAGCTATAAATCCCTATTAAGTCAGGAGGGAGAGAACAAAAAGCTAGAATTAGCAAATATACAGAAATCGTTTCATAGTGTAACAGTCTGAAACATGATATGCCAAGAAGCTGTATTGAACAGAAAGGAAAAAACCTCAATGCAGCAACATATAAACTTGCCAGGTCAATTGTCTACCTGCTTTCAATTCTAAAGAGACAATCAACCAAAACCAAGAGGGAAAAAACAGGAAAGCTATACTGGAGAAATTTTTGAATGTAAATTCCCCAGTATAATGAAAATTGCTTCAAATAGCCAACATGAAATAATAATGAAGTTAGTTAATGAGTTGACTCAACTCTGATAAAGCCTTGAGTAAGTTTCTGAATCATTTATATGCATGTCTAACTGTTCCAGCACAACAGAGTACTACAGCCTATGGAAGGCAACGCATGAAAGATGTTCCTAGATACTAAAATTCCATAAAAACATAGGCATCTGTTGGGATTTCATATGATGTTTGACCTGAGGGCAAAGCTGTGTGGTTATAAGATTGAACGTGCCTCTGTAATTTAGTGTGATGTAGCTTTAAGGATCTAACCACTGAGATCAGAGGAAGCTGCGCCCACCTTCTCAGCAGATGTGCATAATTAGCCAAATACAGAGAGACATTGCAATGTAAACCACATCATTAGCCAATAATCAGTGTCAGAGTGGCGACACCTGTGGAAGGTTACAGTTCCAAAAGTGTATATAAGTTTGCGTTCGCAATAATAGTGTCTGTTGCAGCTAATTCCCGTGGAAGTGTCTGTGACTTTCTGAAACCCGTCTCCCCTTTAGGCATCTACACTCATATCCATTTTATTAACATCTCTTTAATAACTTTCTGCTCAGAGAGATGCATTTATGGATTTCCAGAAAACATAAGGCATTTGTGTCAGTGAAACAGACCTGTTCTTCGTATTGATGATTCCAGCAGATACATAAGGTGTTTGGCCCTCTTCCTCTGAATACTGGTTACGCTGCTGTTTGACCTTCCTGCCATTTATTTCATTTATATGCAAATACATACATGTACATGTATGTTTACACATATATATGTGTATACGAGTAGGTATACACACACAGATATATACATATATAAAAACCACACACAAAATAGACACATAATCCAAGGAAGCTGCTACTCAGATGTCTTTCTCAAAAAGCCACATTATGCAACATGAACCTTCTTTATTGCTCTTTCCTTCCCTCTTTGACCCACCCTTTTTTCCTCTCTCCTTTTCTGTATTTCTTTAAGGTTTTTGCCCCCTTGCCCCATTCCCAGATCTGTTTATCCACTACTGAAAAATGCAAATAAACAGAAAACAGATAAAACAATAAATTAAATATAGAATTTTCCACTTAAAAGAATGTGAAAAATACATTCCTTTTTTCATAAATAATTACATCCTCTTTAGAGAGAAAAGTATTTGCAATTGTACATGTACAAACTTAAGAGAAATAAAAAGTAAAACAAATAATAGAAGACTTCTTTCCTGTTGTCCTGCCTGTATTTCCTACAATGTTCCTTCTCATCTTATACATAACAATAATTTCACATGCAATACATGAACATAATAAAATGGCAAAGAAGTCATAAACCTCATGATGAACAGATGAAAGGGCAAAATCAGTTTCACTTAGAGCATTTTTTAAATAAATATGTAGTTCAGGTATATTCATTTTCAAATATTTTGCTTTGTAATTGGGACAGATTTAAAAAAAATCAAACTAATATAAATGTATATAATTATGTACATTTTGTTGCACTTTTCTGCCTCTGGGTTTATAATTTTTTCTACGGTGCTAAGACTGTGTAAGAGGAAGCAACCAAAATCTGAAGAGACTAAGTATAAATTCACAAGCAAACCTTGCATTTAAAACAATCTAAGAACAGAAAGTAGTATATGTCTGATGTTGTCCATGTTATCTAGTAAACAGACAGATGTTGCTGAAAACTCAAATTCAGCTCTCCAGCACAGATCAAAATCATTACTACTTTCACAATTCTCATTCAAACTTACCTCTGTATCCTTCCTCACCAACAAAGAAGGTCCCGAGGCACTTGCATTCTCACCTCCTTCAGAAGGAAGAAACTGGTAATTCACAGCCTGATAAAGAATCTATAAACATGAAATAAATATAATGTTTTACCAGTCAAGTAAGCAAATGTAAGAATTATGACTGATACCATAGGAAACCCAAGAAATTCTCATGTGAAAGCTTCCATGACAGAAAAATAAGGATGCAGAAGACACAAAGCAGAACACACTTATTTCTGGCATTCTCTTGCTGTTGTAGTCCCTAGACAAAATTATCTACTCCATGATTTTTGTGCAGTATTTTTCGAATAATCTAAGAATTTTTTTTAAAACTATATGCACCCTGCTGTACTATGCAGGCTAAAGAACTGACAGAAAACATCCATTATCTGAACTGTGACTCAGGTTTTGGGCAGCTCCACAATGAAGAAATTAAAAGTACTGAAGACAGAAAATACAATGGGACTTTTACTTGAGAAACCAACTCATCATACATAACTGCTTAGAAAGAGACCTCATTTGCTAAAATGTAACAATTAAAGCAAAAAAACAGAGCACAATAAATATAGGTAAATATAAATAAATATGCAAATGTAAAGTGTGTAGATATAAAAATATAACTATAAATAATATAAATATATATATAAATATATTGGAGGGTAGAACTTAAGGGAAAAAACTTGAAAATGAGCACAAGTTCCATTTACTTTGCTAAGCATTGAACTTTCATGAAAGAAGTCGCAGAAACACAGACCTGGGTTTGCAATGAACTGCTCACTCCCAGCAACGTCTCTATGGCACTGGGGGGACAGTGTGTCAGAGCAAAGGCCATGAGCTCCTGACGCATTCCCAAATCCTGGTAGCCTTCTGACTGCCCGAGTTGACTGCATACTTCCCAGCTTTTAGAGTAACCTGCAAGGGAAGACAAAAACATACTTCCTATCACAAATGATAAGAGGATGCTGCATAATTCTTGCTGGATGAGATAAAGGAGGGCACGTGGCACTCTTGCCAACATTTAACATCCCCTGAAAAAGAACCATAAAGGCTCCAGAAAACAGAGGTGTAACTCACCTTTAGACTGACCAAATGCATGAAAGACTAATTTTTATTGATATAATAGGCATCTGTAAGCCTACATCCTCTGCTTTACATATAACAATAAGAAAATCATCATTTACTACAGAGCATGATACTGAACACCTTGCCGGAGTCACAGTAAAAACAAGTATATCACTTGATATATTAAAAGAATCTCAGTTCATCTTGGATTTTTCCCCCTCATTCTCAGGGCAATAAAAAAGAACCAAAGAAACAAATCTCATCTTCCTTAGTATCTTGACATATGTCTTTCACTTACCTCCACATATACCCTCACATACACAAATTAGAGTTCTAAAAGACTTGCACTTTCCTGCTAGCTGAAATCACATATTTTTACCTGTTTTCCAAGGGGTACAGCGTAGAAAGGACTGTGGTTCCCCGAGGCATACAGAAAAGCTCCCTAAGGTTGCACATCTCATAGTTTGGTATATCCTTATTACATACAGTATTTGCTGTATGTGTCTCTATTCCATGGAGATGTTACTTCACTTCCATAAACAAGATAGAACTGTTGTTTTACTTAAATGGTGCAATCTGAAGCACCACACCTTAGAATAAGCCAGGAGTCAGAACTCAGATTTCCACCACCATCACCTGTTTATTCACTTCACCTGTGGCCATGAGCTCCTGACAATGCATACTAGCTGCTTTGAAGTCCTGGAAACTGAGAGCCTGTTCCACTAGAAGGATTAAAACTTGACCTTTTCTCTCCATCTGATCATCTCCTGTAAGACAAATTCAAAATTTTAATTAGTTAATTAGAATTAATGTTCAACTTCAGCTTGTTACTTCATTTCTTAGGAATTAATTAACAACATGAAAAGCCCCTTTTGAAATTGAAACAAAAAGAAAATTATCTGGTTTTTCCTGAAGGAAACAATGAAAATAATTATGTATTTTAAAAATACATTGTCATCAAAGCTGGCTAAAAAAAAAAACAACAAAACCCCCACAAACAACAGCACATTATATCTCAGTCAAAAAAAAAGTTTTAAAAACTGTATTTATGTGATGGTCAAGACATAGACGAAAACTGGTATTTAAGCTAAACGATAAAAAAATCAAAATCCTGACATTGGAAAAAAAGGTTTATGAACTGTTATAAAAGAAAAAAAATTAAATTTTTGTTTTCTTACAGTATACAAAGACCCAGTTAAACTATCCCTTCATGGCTCCAAATAATTCATGAGATGAAGAAAACAGGCATTTAAAAATCCCTAACCTCTTGAGTGACTAGAACTGAAACTAATTTTTCCACACCATACATGCACCTCAGTCACCAGATCCTCTGGACAATACCTCTTCTGGCAGTTATGAGTCAAAAGTAATACTTCAGATACTACTGAACTCTTCTGACTGAAGTTTCATCATGAATCCTTGTAGAAAAATGACCTGACTTCAATTCTCAATTTTAATACATCAGCATTCACAGACGAAAATCTAATCAGACAGCTCATCTCCTTTTCAAAGCCAGTTACAGTCAACACAAATAACATTTATACCTGTCACTATTTACTAGTCATCTATTTTTTAAAACTTTTTACAATTTAGAATCAATACAAGAGAAAGAAATTTATTTACTTTATTAGCAATAGTTTGTCCAGTCTTGTGCTCAAAATACTATGTATGTCCATGTACAGTATGAGAAGATGACAAAACATACACAGAAAAAATAATCTTACACTATTCATTTTAATTTAGGAAAGAATTTTTAACATAAAAATGAGTGCATTTTTTCCATGAAAGCTTCTTGCTCATGTTTCTCCTCTATTTTTAAAAGCAATTTTATGCAGTCAGTGCTGTTACAATCATTTGAAAAGAGCACTGGTTTATGAAACTGTATTACTACAACTTGTGAAATGCAAATATTTCAGAAGGTTAAACAGATCCAGTTTCAAAAACCATTTAAAGACTAGGTGTTCTTAAATTGCATAGCTGTGCTTTTTAATTCCACTTTGCAGATCCATCACCACAGACAAAGCAAATTTCTTTTTAAAGCTTTCTCAAAAGGAAAGCTGCAGCAGTTGCACTAGAATGACATTCAGGCAGGTGAAGTTACTCTAATTACTGAACTCAATCAAGACTCCCTTAATCCCGGCACGTCACGACTAACTCAGCTGGGAGAACAGGTTGGCTTCCCATCATTTTATCTTTTGGCCTCCTGCTCGATACTCTGCCAGCACACAATGGTGCAAATTAATCACATTCAAGGCTCTTCTGTTGCAAAATTTTGCCCTCTGGAACCTGGGAACCTCTCATACGGGCAAAAGCAATTACAGATGACAAAGAGGTGCTTCTATCTACACCAGCTAAATGTGAACTGTCATTTCTATAAGTGAGAGTCACGTACTTGCCACTCACCTTCTGATGCCCACTTTGCCCTGACAGCTTGACTTCCTGCAGAGAGATTCGACCGAGTAGCAGACAAATAAAAGGCAATAATCAAACTACTGCCACTCGGACTTCAGCTAGACAAAATAATCACTGCTATTTATTCCCACCTCAAAATCTGTGGGATTGGAGGCAAGACAGGAAGAACACTTGGAGCAAAGAATGGTTTTCTCAACTGTGCTCAAGCGGTTGTGTGCTGTAAAATCCCCCATCCCCAGCGTTTAAGCCAAGTACTTCTGTTGCAGTAGGATACTTCACTGCATGTTTTACAAAAGCAGAAGCATAAAATATAAGGATCCTCTTCCTGCCAGTCCGTGGCTATACGTGCTCGTCTTATCTCCACTGTTCACTCATTTACACTTGCATTGCCTTGACACACACTGTTATGGCACAGAACAACCACCAGCTCCAGCATTAGTAGTGAATCCCTGCAATGCACAGCCCGAGCCCTTCTTCACACAGCCTTCATCAACAGTGCAGTGACTTATACCTGCTGCAGTTTAGCCATTGTCTTCTATTCACATATGAAAAAACTCACTGCTTCTGCTCTACAACATCTCCTTTGATGGTATTTTATTAATAAATCTTATGAAAGTTTTGAATTCTAAATTGTTCCCCTTGCCACTCTGACAGATATCCAAGGTTTAAAACTAAGAGAGGCATGACAAAAACTCTTAAAATTGTGACCTGATTCTATTACACAGTAATTCAGCATCAAGCCTTAATGTTAATGTCTGACATGAAGACTTAAATCAAGTTTAGAAACTGGAAAGGAGGAAGTGGGGGGGCTGTGTATACGCACATGCCTGGGCACACGCTGGAGTCTTCATCCCAGGAGGTATTTAAAAGACATGTAGAAGTAGCACTTAAGGACATGGTTTAGCGGTGGACTGGCCAGCACCAGGTTGGACTCAGTGATCTTTAGTGTTTTCTATAACCTAAATGATTCTAAGATGCTATTACAAATGATGAGAGATAAAACATGGAACATCAGAAATAACAGATAAAGATGTTCAAATACTTTTTAAAAGCTTGGATCCAATTTCGGTTATTTAAAGAAAAAAAAAGCTTTTTGAAACACCTTGTGTAAGATGCATACTACTTCTCACTGGATAACATTATCTTGAGTGAAATCATGTCATAAAAACTTAAAAGTTAAATGATATCAACATTGTATTATACTTCAGCAATTCAATGTCACCCACATTTTGGAGATGAGTAACAAACTACATAGTTAATTCCACATGCAAGAAAATCATTGTTAAGAAAGGTGAATTTCAAAAACAAGCTTTGACTTGGGAATCTGAGAAAAGTTAGTAGATTTTGCCTATGGATATTAAAATTAAATAATTGACATAGAAAGTTGTGAGAAAAAGAGAATAAGATGCTCTTAATCTCTGATACAGAAGCATTTTTTCTACTCTTTTTTGCACACATCTACTAAAGTAATTGCATGCAGTGAATTCTTTACACCCTTTCTTAACAAAGTGTGTGGAGTACGTGAGGATCACGACACACAGAATAGCTCCAGCTCCCTGAGCAGGTGCAGATTTTCTGGCTGTCATGCTGAGCACATTCTCCCTCCCTCACTTTACCCATCTGTGAAATTAAGATAACACTTGTGGTCCTTACTTTATAGAGGTAGTGACAGGAGGCTTAAGTAGAATTTACTGTCATTAATCAAATACTTTAAAGCAATTAAGAAACTACCTGATATATCATTACCTAGGTAATATTTAAACTTTGATAAGTATGAATATAAATTCTATTTCTCACCTTCCGTGCTTCTCTATAAACAAACTGTATTCAGCCAACACAGCTTATGAAGCTCCTTACGGATAACTATGTGCACTCTACCCTGGCATCCGCAACAAATGAATTCTTTTAAAATTGAAATTAAAATATTTATCCTCATGGAATTTTATAGGCTATATATTACATATGGTAGAGCATAGCATATACTATATGCTCTATATACACACGTATGTATAAAATTCATATGGGCATGGACAGAAGTAGCAAGCAGGTCTTTTATTAGTAATCATATGGAGTGGGGTGGCAGGAGGAGCAAAGAGGGGGAATTGCTGAAACAAATCCCTCCAGTTTGCAGACAAAGCACAAGAAAGCACTCTACTGATAGATACACAGGGCAGACTGGGAACGGAAGGGACCACAGATTTGGGCATGCATAACCAATACCACTCAGTGTGTTCCACAAGACAAAATCAGAACTTCTTTCAAAGCAAAGTTGGCTCATTAATCAGGATAATTGCATAAGTAGTGAAAACCAATTAAGGACAAAACCCAAATCTTTCTCCCAGCAGCACCTTACTAATTCTTCATTAAGCAAGTCCATAAAGTTCAATCCCTAGATTCTTTTCCAATATCCAAACCCATCTTACTATAACTCAATAAAACCATTTGCTTTCATCATAATCTCTTAGAAACCAAGATACCCTTTCCCAGTAGTTTTACACCTGCCAACAAAGACTACCAGTACTAAAACCACAAGGAAGGTTTTCTTTTTCTAATATAAAATTTAAAATAAAATTTTCATTCACAAATCTTTAAATCTCTATGCATGAGCTGCCCTTTTGGCTACAAATTAATACATGGAATAATATTAGCGGTTTTTATCATTCTTAGGATGGGGCTATCAAATTCTAAAATAAGTCTTCACCATATTAATAATTAATTGTAACTCAGTAACTTAAAGTACAAGCTGACAGGCACAGAAATCCATTTCTACATGTCTTGCTTTCGTGTTTTTGGTTTTTGTGTTTTTTTATATTTACTATCAAATTTTACAAATCTCCTTGTTATAGACAGTGATTAAGGCTATGTCAGAATTCCACTTAAAATCTGTTTTCAAAGGTATTAATAACCACTGGGATGAAATTCAAGGCAGAAAAAACTTGCAGTAAAAGTGTTACACTGTTTACAGCTTTCAAGTCCAAAAAAAACAAACAAACAAAAAACAATTAAAGAAATTAAGAAATACTGAGATTCCTAAAATGAATTGTCTGTTTTCCATAACCCATCTCCTACAACAAATGATTTTAGATAAAATTCATAACTATGGCATTCTCATACTAAATCCATGTCTTACTTATAAATTAACATCATCTACAGAAAACAGCTGTTCAATATAAGCAATACAACAAGTCATACTTTAGTGACAGTGAAATGCTTTTTAACCTACTTATGTAAAACAAAACAACAAAAAAACCCAAAACATCACACCCCACCACCACAGAAAAGTCACAACTAAATACTATTTTATAGCCGACAGAAGTGACAGTTATCTCTTTATTTAGCATAAGATATGAGTAAATTATGTCCAAGTAGTGTATTCCTCACCAAGATTCATCCTTGAAATATACTTTTACTACTAAAATTTTGTATTTATCACAGGAGCAACCACTAGCATTACTCTTGAGGTTAACCATTAAAGTCAGAGCACCCAACACTCGTAGAATAAATATGTCATGGGTAGAGTAAGTAGTAGTTTCTAAATCATTCACCTGTTTAAAAATTAATCACCTCACACATTCATCCTCTGGTTTTCTCTAGCCTGGTAAGCACATGAAAGAGAAAAATCAGGAGGCTGTTTCATCATCTGGCTTTAAATATCTCTTCTACATCTCTCTTTTCTGTGCTGTCACTGTGATTGCAACGCTAACACACAGACACTACTGTATTAATGAGCTCTACACAAAGTTCTCTACCTAATATCTGGTGCCTGACATCTTTCAGT
Source organism: Sakesphorus luctuosus (assembly GCA_013396695.1). Taxonomy (NCBI): domain Eukaryota; kingdom Metazoa; phylum Chordata; class Aves; order Passeriformes; family Thamnophilidae; genus Sakesphorus; species Sakesphorus luctuosus. The sequence continues at coordinate 1,971,781 of VWZD01004032.1, forward strand.
CTCTGGAGATGAGAGTCATGAGTTCAATTCCTGTTCAAAGGTACAAGCCATGGCACTGTAAATACTGATCTACACCTAAGGCACTCGGTTATCAATACTGGACAAAATACTTTGTGTTTTGAAGCTTCATAGAATCTCTGTGGATTTTTTCACGTAAAGAATCAAAAAGAGATAAAACAAAAATCAGCAGCATTAGCCTGAAGAACCCAGAAAACTGACAGATTTTTCATTTGATGTGGGAGCAAGCAGAGAGGACAGGGAACGAACTGTATAGCAATCTTATCTAATGAATAAACAGGGAGACTTTTTTGTTTCCCCCAAAAGCTTTAGAAGCAAAGAAAAAAGGAGAAGTTACAACTGCCATTCTAACTTTACAATGGTTTACATGTAAAATATGTAGACTAGAGGTAGCTACCTAACACGATGGCATCCCCTCCGCTCTGCCATCTTTCATGTCACAGCGCTATGGGACAGGAGCACTGAGCTGACCAGAGTCACAACAGCATTTCCTGTGACTCCTTTCCTTAGCACCTGGGCATCTTGGGAGGTCAACAGCCTGACTTCCTCACATCTGTTCCTAACCTCACATAACCCTCTTGATTATTGCCCTCCTTATTTATAATACCATGCAAAACATGGCCAGTACTAAGCTTCCTGAAAACATAAGGAAAAATCTTAAATGAGTTAACAAATAGAAAGGAAAAAGGGAATTTGCCAGGCATACTTCAGTGACAAAGTCAGAATGCATTGATTTTTACATGCTAAGCTACATGAAAATATTAATGTCTATTTTATATTTCTGTATTCTATTTCTACATCATTAAAATACAGCAGTATTGTGTTTACAGCTGCACTGATGAAGTATTTTTCAAAAATCAAATGGCAGCTACTTTAGGCAATCTCTCAAAAAAAACCCCTAATGTCCTCAGGATTCAATCTTTGAAGATGCGCAGTTCATCAAATGAATACTCAACCCAATGCATTATTTGTAGTGCCCAAAGGAAATACAAGCATCATAGACAAACGTCTAATGGCTGAAATTCATGCTTTACAGATGACTTTTCCCCTCTAATTTAAATGCAACTCTTATTAAATCAAACTATTTTATCTGACAGAGGTAGTAATAAGTTTTACTGGTAATTTAGTACTACCAATTAATTGTAAAACAAGATATTCTCAGCCATGACTCTTCCAATCTGAAAAAAGCTTTTACTCCAACTCCAGATTAGACAAGGCATTTTGAACTTCAGATATTAGTGGAATGTCAGAGCAGCTGACCATTTCAACTGTTTTACAGACAATATTCCATTCACGTAAGATCTTTCATTCCTCCCCAATGACTGCTCTTCCAGATGACTTTTCAGTGTTATCTTTGAACTCATATTCTAATGATCAACTCAAACATCCTAAAACATAACATAAACACACATTGCATTGAGATTCAGCACCTTAATAACACATCTTACCTGCAACCCTTAGCAAGTTGGCAAGTCCCAGGAGCTTAGCAGACTGTTTATAGTTTGTTGACACCTGAGCCAGACAGTCCTTGATGAGACTGAGTCGATCAGAGCACAAACGGACTGTTGAAAGCAGAACTGGTGTTAAGAGGCTGAACAAATGAACTCAAATGTTGTATTTCTGGTTAAAGAACATGAGCACAGGAAGAGTACTGGGGAGTATAAGAACACAAACACAATCTGAAATGCAGCTCAAAGCTGTTTAAATGCAGATCCTCAATAATACCTATAAATAAAAAATAATACCACAGTATCTCCAGCTCCAACTACTAAAAGTCAGGCTGTGAAAGGATCAAAAAGAGAGAAACTGACACGAAGGAAAACTTCCTTTTCTTTCAGGTTTTCACATTCAGTGTTTTTAAATTTATATGATTAACCAGTTTACTTTTATATAATTTTTTGAAATTATAACTTTTGAAACATTCTGAAAGACTGCTAACACAGACATTAACTTTCATTTAGAAAGTTTTAAGTAACTAAGATTTCATGCTAAATTTTATTGCCATGGGCAAATTCTTCAGGCTGTTTTCATTTACGTAAAAATTTTATGCGCAAGTGGAAGGATAGTCTGCAAATCACCAGGTTTTGTCAACCATATTCTGAGAAGCTCATAATTAGTACTGATTTTACAAAGAATTAAACAATTCTTCATTGTGCAATGTAGTATCATGAACTGAAGTCCGTGCTCTACTTAGCCAGCTAGTGGGTGGCTAACTTCAGGGTGCAGCTTTAAAAAGGTTACATTTTCATATCATCCAGGTTCTCAGAACACAGAGGTACAGCATTCAGATATTCCGCTTAACACTCAGTATGACATTAATGGGTGCCTGTGGGATAAACTCTGCCTTTCCATATTGGGCTTAAACCATATCATATTAGGCCTGTCAATAAGAGCAAAGAAGTATTCACATAATGAAGACTCCATTAAATATGGAAATCAAGTTAGAATAAAACAAATTAAGAGTGAAGGAGCAGGAAAAGGTTACACTTTTAGTTTCATTTTTAATATCCTATCTATATATATTACTATACTGTAATAATATGTTTTCATTCACTGATTATATAAGCAAGATTTTTTGTAAATATCTAACATAACTAAAAATAATCTGATGAGTCCAACACATTAAAGATGGAGTTTTCTTCACCTTCTATGTTAATAAGGAGTTTTCAAACAGATTTTATTAAAATAGAGCATAATAGTAGTTCATAAACTGCTCACTTTGCCAAAAATACAAGCTGGGGAAGCTCTAGAGAAAACTAAACATAGAACTAACTGCAAATAAAAGTCTATTGCTAATAAGACTATTGCTGTAGGAACAGCTGATCCTTACTGCTAATTTAATGACATTCTATCACAGTAACATGCCATTTAAAGGCTTTCATTGAAACTCTAAAATATCATTTTAACCTAATTAGATTAATTTGATTGACATGAAAGATACTGGAGCAAGGATAAGTCAGGCTCATTAATGAAATTACAGGCATGATTTCACACATTCTAATTAATTTAGATCAGTTGTATTACACATACTGTTAATGCAATACTATGGTGGCAATTTTTTAAAAGATGCCTTCCTGTCCACACTAACAAAAGTTGAAGAAAGCATGTGCACTCTTCTACAGACTGAATAAACTGACTTATAAAGAACTGTACTTAGAAATCAACAACCAGTACTGCAAAATTTAGCAACCAGACATTGTCAGTTCAGAAATCGAAAGATTTCAGAATATAACATACAGAGTATCAACTCACTTGAAGAAATACTTAAAAAAAGAGAAACAGCCACTAAGGACATCTGCCTCCTTTTACATAGACCCAGAAGTGCATTCAATAAATCCCAGTATTTCTCTGCACAACACCAGAACAAAAACACTACCATTGGTACATTTCATTGGGACTCAGTACCTGTCTCAGCCACTTCTCTTACAGTGCTTCCATTATTCGTGTTCATACAGTTTCATTGCACATAATCATAATTTCTTTCCAACTCCTGTCGAACAACTTTTTGTTCCACTGGAGTCAGAGCTCCAAAACAGATTTAGTTTTAACCAATTCATCAGAAGAAATACCTTGTAAAAGTTCACTGCCACTGTCATTGGGGTTTATATACTTCAAAATGAAACAGCCCATTGGAAACATGAAAACTGCCTATCCATGAAGTACCTTTCTCCCACCTGTTATTGAAAGCTCATCAGCACATGAGCAAGTGCAGATTACTTAGCAAAAAAAAAGATGAGCTTAAACTGTTTCTGTTGAAGTCACCAGGAGTTTCATATACACAATACTCTAATTGTTTTAAAGTCCTGCTAAAACTCAGTCCCAATACAGAGGTGTCATACATAAGTATCTTTTTTACTTCACATAAACTAAAACATTTTATTACAAAAGTCATTTTTTGCATTTGCCTGTAAACTGTTTGGAGGCAGGAAACAGACCCTTTAATTTAATCATGTTACACTTATGTAATAGTGACTATTTCTCATGCATATTTATGTATGTGATTCAAATATGAAGAATAAAACTACGCAGTACCTTGTAGTGGTAATATTTTCACTCCAAATTCTTCAAGGTAACCAAGAGCACGAATGAGGTCCAGCTCCTCCTGAACAGCACTCGGACTGTCTACAATAAGTTGCAGACAGCACCTAAATAGGAATGAAATATATTTTTCTCAAGTTTGATGAACACATTAAAAGTTAAATTTGTGCAAAAAGTTCACCTGTGAGTAAAATAAAAGAACCTGTCACTGGTAATTTACTATGCTTATGAAATGTCAACACACTTACTAGTCTTGAACACACATTGGAAGTGTTTGGCACTATCTCTCTGTTACTGCTGACTAAACATTTTAACCAATTTCAACTGGTTTTGATAAGAACATCACCTACATCCTTCTGAATTTAAGCCTGCAATGAATTTAGCAGCAGATGCTGATGACATATATACTTAAATATATAATTATTTAGGGAAATATCTCCCATCACTATTGCATTTTGGTACTGCCATAGACTAGAAGATGAAAGCAAAATACTGTAAAAGGTTGATTGGAAGTGAAACCTTAGAGTCATTGGTCACCAATTCAGTTTCCTCAAATAGATACAGCAAACAACCCAAAGCTGATTAAAAAAAATCAACAAAAAAATCCCACTAAATTTCACTTAAGATGAATCAAGGCATACAATTATTAACACATTAAATATTAGCATATTAGCACATTAAATATTTTAATGCACATTTTATGAATATTGATGTAATAAGCTTTTAGACAATTTCTTAAAATACAGCTTGCATTCTGACAGTGTATTCGTTTGTAGCTTTATTAATATACATTTAACAAAAAAATTAACAGGCAAAAATTATAGAATCATGGTACGGCCTGGGTTGGAAGGTACGTTAACGATTATCGAGTTTTAACACTGCCATGCACAGAGACACCTTCCACTAGACCAGGTTGCTCAGGGCTCCACCCAATTTGACTGTGAACACTTCCAGGGAACAGACATTCAGAGCTTTTCTAGGCAATCTGTTCAAGTGTGTTACCACCTTCACAATAGAGAACTTTTTCCTAATAGCTAATCTGTACCAATTCCCTTTCAGTTTGAAGCCATTCCCCCTTGTCCTGTTCTGCCTTTGTAAAGTCTCTCTCTATCTTTCTTGTAAGGTCCCTTCAGGTAGTGGAAGGTCACAATTAAGTCACCCCAGAGCCTTCTGCTTGACAGGCTGAACAAGCCCAATTATCTCAGCCTTTCTCCCAGGAGAGGTGCTTCAGCCCCCTAATCATCTTGGTGGCCTCCTCCGGGCTTCTTCCAACACATCCATGTCCTTCCTGTGCTGGTGCCCCCAGACCTGGATGCAGCATTCCAGGAGGGGTCTCATCAGAGCTGAGCAGAGGGGCACAGTCATCTCCCTCGACCTGCAGGTCACAGTGCTTTGGAAGCAGCCCAGGATACATTTGGCTTTCTGGGCTGTGAGTGCACATTGCTGACTCATGTCCAGCCTCTCATGCACCAGCATCCTCAAGTCCTTTTCGACAGGGCTCCCCTTGATCTGTTCATCCATAAGCCTTTACTGATACCAAGGGGTTGCCCTGACCCAGATGTAGCACCTTGAACTTGGTCTTGTTAAGCACCTGAGATTCCCCTGGGCCCACTTCTCAAGCTTGTCCAGGCTCCTCTGGATGGTATCCTGTTTCAGTGATTTCAAATGGCTTAATTCACCTTACACAGTACATCAGGAAATTATTTTATTTGTGTAATATGCCATATGGCTTTTATCTCTGCATGTTAATTAAGAATAGACATGTTCACATCAAAAATAAAATCAAGCTGTATATGAGCCAAACATCACATCTAAACCCAGCACGTTTTTCAGGAGCATTGACAAATATTTCAGTGAAGTGAAGATTAAAACAGGAGTGAAATGAAAGAGCTAAAGAGAAGATAAATACATTCTACCTAAAACAACTTATACACAGAGGCCACGAGGAGACCTACAACATGATAATCCCTCAGGGAAACAAAGTTAAATTACCATGAAACAACTCCCTGGAGATAAATCAGAAGGACCAAAACACCTTACTAAACAGAATAAACACACGGTCACACACTCACAGGAAGTACTTGAGCTATAAACCACATATTTTGAAATATCACTGTAAAATTGTAAGATAAAAGTTGATCACAACTCCTTATACATTTAAAATGTCTTTAAACCCTTGGCACTTAAAGCAATGCTCCGTATTTCCAGAGCCTGCTTATGAAAAAAGACTCTCCATACAAGACTGGGAGGGGGAAGGGAATATTAGGAAATAAACCCTAATTTTCTGACAACATTAAATCAGCTGTACTTACATACGGGATAATTGTAAACATACCTGGCCAACTCCATACAGCTGTCAGTCAAACTCGTTGAAGAATTGAAATATTCTCTTCCAGCAGCCAAAACTAGTTCAATACTTCTCTCATAGCTGACTCGGTATTGTTGTTTCCCTTTTGATGCACTTGGTGGATCTACTGACCAAACACTGCAATGCATCATTTGCCCAGCCAAGTGGATATTGTCTATACTACTTGAGCATAAAAGACTTTCCGTGAATATCTAAAAGAAAGAACAATAATTTAATAACCTGCAGCAGCAGCTTCAAGTAAACTTATCTGCATTCTATGGAAGAAAAGGATCTTTGAAATCAAAGGAATATATTCAGTCCAAGCAGGAAGTCTAACTCCTACCAAGGAAAGCATTAATTTAAGTAACGCTAAAGTTAACTAGTAGCTTGTTTTTACTTCCTGGAGAAAAAAAGCAAATTAGCTGTATTTTTATAGTATGATTTAAGAGATCAGAAATATACCCACAATCTGAGGTGTTAATAGGATGCAAGAATCTGAAAAGGCAGTTCAGTATTATGACCTTAAAGCAAACAACACGAGAGAAATTCTGTATCGCTGAAGAAACAAAACATATTTATAACTAAGCATATGAGATGTTTTTTAGATTTCAATCAAGACTATCTTCAAAGAATGCATACTAATATAATGCTGCATCTGCCACAAAACACCTTATTTATTTCCAGGTCAAAGTCTTGCCTGCTCTAAGACACTCAAAATAATCTCAATTCCTTACAAAAATAAGTGTTTTTTTTCTTAAGCAGACTCAGTATTGTCCTATTGAAGAGAAGCATAGATATTTAATCATTTCAGAAAATATCACAGCTGCAATAATATGGCTTTTATCATAGGTTTTGAAGTGCATAACAAAATACACATGATCAGTGAATTACAGAAGAGCCCAGGTTGGAAGAGACCTCAAAAGACCATCTGCTCCAGTATTTAATCAGAAACGGAGGCATAGATGAGATTATCCAACACCCTGTCCAATCACGTCTTGAAACTGAATTATTTCTTCACTAGGAAGAACCTCTCCAAACCATCTTCCACTCTGGAAAGGAACACAGTTCATTGCTTCTTAAAAAACATCACACAGTTGGATCTTCTTCCATTCCATCGAGGAACAGTGAAAGACAGCTGACCCTTCTTCCTCAAAGATCACATAAAATAACATTTACCTCTCACATAATTTTTGGACATGAAGTTCTTCTTCAAGAGGACAGAATTCACTTTGCATGGAAGTAGAATAGAGGAAGCATTATGCTAAAAAACCTTACATAGCATTGCAATTCCTTACTGCCTCAACAATTTCTCCATTTTGAAGTTATCAAAGTATAACTGCATATGACAGCACTACACTTCAAAGCATTTTCAGCACTCCTACATAATTTTACCAAAACTCTTTTTTGTTTTGATTTCTTTTAAATCACATGGTTCAGAGGTTAAAAAATAATTTAATGTTAATAGAAAACTTAATATATTAAGATCAGAGCAAAACAAATGCCTTATTTGCAGAGTGTTCTAGTGTTATAATTTTTTAAATGCACTCAAAAAAAATTCCGAGTACACTAAATTGTACCCTATCACAAAACCATGAACATCAAATACGTTGCAGTTCTCTTTGAGTAACTTCAAATTGTACAACTACAGAGAATGAGTGATTTTTTCATGCATTGCTTTTCCCCTTTTTTTTCCTAATCTGCTTTTAAAACCTCTCCGAAGAGCTAATCAGTGTGGTAGCCATAAGCAATTAAGTCTATAAGCTGCAACAAAATCCTCTTTCATATATATATACGAAAGCACATGAAAGTACCAATTACAGTGGACACAGTGCTGTATCTGTAATAAACTGCAGTATATTGACATGAAAATGCAAATAAAAAATACATGTCACAGCAAATTCTGTATCAGTCTAATAGCTGTCTTTTGCAAATAACTAATGACATAGGTTTGGGCTTTATGCATATGCAGGGTTTTTTTCCTTCAGTGGAATTAGATTTCTCATTCACGTTATTTTACTTCAGCTGCAAGTAGCAGAAAGTCCATAACTCTATAATGATCTTGGATAGTATTATCAAATCAGAACTTCCTGTTTAAGGAATGCTTGAGAGAAGGTAACATTTATCTAAAGGATTGTTTATTTTCATTAGTTTGAAGTGGTTATTGCTAAACACATTTGTACAAAGAATTACAATCTACAGAATACAGCTTCAAGAAGCTGACTCAATTTTTAAAAAGCTGAATTCTAGTAAAATATATACAGGATATTTATTAAAGGGGCTTCTTGTGAAATGATTTAACACCACAAATTTTCAATTTGAATGAAAATACCATAAAAACCTCAGTAGATAACTAAGTAATACAACAAATAAAAATGTATTTACATTTGCGAGCAACAATATGAAATGAGTATCTGTAGCTCACCAGGGACATAAGTCAGTAAGGAGACACAGAACTCACCTCATAGCAAGTATCGGCATGTAAGCATCTATACACTTTTTGCTGCATGTCCAACATATCCTGGAGCAACTCCTTCCACTGTGTCTCACTGGCTGATGGTTGCCTACAAACATTTTTCAAAATTAAGTATTTTCCTTCTCAGCGGATTTAAAGAAAAGCAGCAGATAACACTACATTTCCATCACCAAAAATAAGAGTCTTCTCAAATGTTATTTCAATATTGAATTGGATTTTCACCAGAAGTCATTTAAAGACAGAATGTTTTTAATATTAATTTACAATAGTATCTGTGGAATAAAATGGTTTGACAACAATGCAATACCCAAGTGTTTTCTTTGTGGGATAAAACAGGAATTTAAGCAATCTCTCTCATGATCCCCCAAACAGGTTTCAATAATTTTCAATAATACATCAGAAAGTTACATCCTGCTAATCCAAGTACAGCAGAGCAAAAATAAGTTTCTAACAGCACCTGAGGATCATTATAGTGCTTTTTTTGTAGGCAATCTCCAAGGACTAATCAATTGCATGCAATCACAGGAGAACAGAACTGCAACTTTATTTTGTTCCTTAAAACTGAATGGTATTCATATTCTTGACCCTCTGGATCCATGGATTTCTGTTTACCCACGAAGATTTAAGTTCATATGCTCTACTAGAACTTTTATTAGTAAAAATACTCTGAAGGCTTTTTCACATTATCTTGAGCCTTTCAGATTAAAAAATGACTTTTTTAAGTTACAGAAGCAATTCCAGCTAATAATGATTTTTCCCTGTGGCATTAACTTACCTTTTGGCAAAGCAGAGGGTCTCCATAACAAGTAGAAAAATCAACATTTTTCCTACAGAGGCATTGACTTGATCTTTCAAAGGAAAGGTTTTTAGAACACCTAAAAAGCTTTCATACTATCAAAAATCTAAATGCTACTCTACCATCACCAATAAACTGTTGTGTTTGCTTTAAATAAGAAAGAAAAATCACCCACAGTGATGGCTGGTTTACCCAGGATTCAAATTTTTTATCTGCTCATGCCAAGAGCATGTAATAATTCATGAACAGTTGAAAGATGAGTTAAATGAAGTAGTTCCCAAATAGAAAAATTGAAAAATTATACTGGAAATATAAGCAGTAGAATCAATAAGAAAAATCAATAAATTGCCCTATTACAAGAGCTCCAAGAAAACATGCAAAAAACCCCAAAACGTTATTTTACAAATTCTATATTCTCAATAGAATTAAATAGGTCTTAAAGGACGTCATTTACAATATGTTAACTTTTACAGTTCATCTTGCAGTATTTTGCAGCAAGTAAGCCTTTTAGGCTTATTTACTTGAACACAAACATACTAAAGCAGGTTTGAAGCAAGACAGAGTTTCATGACTGTGGAAAGAGCATGCAGCCAAAACATTAATCATGTTTAACAAATTTGGTTTACATCCACCATCTTCAGGGAGAATGCCACAGCTCCCTACTGCAACAAAACAGGAAGGGATGCTCTCTGACAACAAGGACTGTTACCTTACTGTCTCTTCCCTCTTATCTCCCGCTCCCCTTGAAATACTAACTTGCGACCCGTGTGCCTTGTCAGCCTAATCATCAGCTTCCGTGCCTCCTCAGCATTGTCCTTTGTGTCTCTCACGAAAGAAACAGGTTTTTGAAGTCCATGTTTCTCCAACAGCTCTGACACACTGTAAATAGAGAGTCAGCATTTTTGAATCCTGCACAATTGTACAACTACTGCTGTAACAGCAGTCTTAGAGCTGTCTCAGACAACATACCGCAAATGCAAACAGTCTCCATAAAATCTAAAACAGTAGGGATTAGCCAGAGTAACATTACCTATATTATTATTAGTAGTAGTAGTAGAAGCAATAATACTACTAACAGCCTGATGACATATCTTTACAGTGTTCGTCCTTGATCACTCAAAGCATTATAAAGTATCAAGACCAAAACAAATTGCTCAGGTAAGCCTCTTTAAAACCAAACTCCAAGAAAACATTTATTCCAAGAAAAACACCTAACAATTCTATAATACTCAAAAGATAAAACCATTCAACATTTCTATGTTCTTAATACAAAAAAACATACAGATAATCTTGTTGGTAGCACTAAAAACAATATAAATATTCTTGCTGCTTTTTTATCATAAAAAAATTCTTGGCTCTGCCCCATGACTTCTGTAAGAATTCATTACTTATTTTAGCAAAATTAAATACCTAAGAATTTGCTCCAGTTCATCTACTTCATCATGAAGAGTGTTAGTTTTATCTGTTTCAGGCCTGCAAAGATATTACAGAATTAAATAAATACCTACACAAATACTTCTTATAATCTCTTCATGTATTTTGTACTACAAAAGACATAAGCGGTTTAAAACATTCCTTGATGAAAATCAAATATATGTTTATTTGAAAATACTGAAACTGTTGTCTTCTTGGTGGAAAGATAGTTAAAATCATAAGAGTCTCTCAGTCTCCCAACAACAGAGGTTCTCCTTCCTCCTCAGACTTTTCTCAGGCTTTCTCCTTCCTACAAGTAAAAGATACTAGAAGAATAGTTTACATCTCTTCTTCAGGATTCCACTTTCCTGAGAATTACTTGTCCTTCTCACAGGTCTTCCATCTTCCCCTCTCCCACAGGGCCATATTGCTGCTTGTAAACTAAGTGCAATATGCCACTGCTGTAACGAGACCAGTAAGGCACTAACACTTGGTCTCAATTCAGACTATGTAAGTCTAAGGAACTAACATAGAAGCCTTGGTCTAGGCTGCTACTTTAACTCGTGTTTTTCTGCATTACCTAGTAGAGTACACATATCACAAGCATTCAAACACACACATGATGATCATGGCAACTCCAATAGGAGCAGAACATTCCAGTAACATCATCTGCCCTTTAGTGACAACCATTTTTAAAGCATTAATTCACAGCTATATTTACTATTTCTAAAATATTTACAAATAACCAGCTGAAAATGTTTACCCATATCCTCTTTGTGGAAGGCATTCCAAAATATCATAACAGAGAGAGAGCTGGTCATCTTGTTCACAGCTATAAATACATTCCAGGGCCGTAATCATAAGCTGGTCTTGATCAGGAATAATTTTTTGCTGACACTAACAAGAAAAGAAAGAACACTTGTTTTAATTTTCCATTTCAAATTATTCAACAGTTAGTTATCTTCTGACTACACAACAATGGGTACTGCAAGTAAATCAACTGTCTTCAGGTGCAATTAGAATATCCCTTGCTAACAACCTGGTGAATTACCTGTTGGAGTCACAACCTGAAACATAATTTGGCTAGTTTCTTGCAGTGTAGATGCTTGAAAGAGCAGTAGTGTGCCATTATACCCATTCTGAATTGGAAAAGTGGAGAGGGTGCATGGCAGAGGAAGGCAACTGCTGCAAACATTTGTCAGATTTATTTACTATGTACAACAGTATCAACACACATAAAATAGCTGTGGTTTTGCTCCACTGGTTGATTTCTGTCCATACACTCAGAAAGTTCAAGAGCATGCAAAAATGTGCTTATGTGCACTAGAAGAATTATTTAAACCACAGAAGCAGCATGAAACACTCACGTGGAAGGCAACTTCAACCCTTACTCACTGAACTCTTTCCTCAATCCTAATGGCCCCCACTTTATTCTTTAGATTTCCTGTAGAAGGCAGGAGGCAGGGGAATTAACTTTAAATTTAATCCTAGTAAAATTCCTCAGGAAAGAAGTATTACTGAGATCATTAAACTCTTTCATATCCACTTTTTAAAAAGAAATATGCCGGGAATTTACTTTGAACAGGTCACCAGAAAGTTACTTCACAGAAGAATCCATACAATAAATTTTGTTCTACTAGGTCAGGATCATTATTATATTAGTTTGACAATCTCATTAAGGACAGTTTAGTTGCATCATAATATATGGTATAAAACCTTTGTCTTGGGTTGAGCTGGCAAAATGCCAACTGCCCAAGAACAGAGAAAAAGGGTTCCTCCCCCTGCAACCAGCCAAAAGAAAAAGAAGAGGGAGAGGAAAAAAAAACTTCTAAACTAGGTTTATGCTGAAACTAACTGTTGGAGATGGCATATACATGGACATGGATGAGTGGAAGAAGGAGAGAGACAAGGAAACAGACTTCAATGTATGGAAGGCCCAAGGGGACGACTCTCCAGCCGGACAATGACTCAATACTAAGGACCCTGTATATTGCTACCCCCGTTCTTATTAAAAGTCGGACTTAAAGGTCCTACCCCCTGTCTCTATAGTTGGCACTGGCAAATTCGGGCTGTCACTAAAGGTACGGCTGCCATTGGTCAGTTCTCTCTGAAGAACTGTCCAATCCTGTTAACCCCTGTTTACTCCTCCCAAGGTTACTGCCCACACAAGTTCTTGTCCCAATAGCCTGTAGCGGATTTGCATGCTCCGCCTTATCTCTACCCTGTTTCTAGAAAGTTCTTCCCCCAAGGGCATAAAAAACCCTCCATTTTGTTAATAAAGTGGATCGGCTCTGGTTTTCTAGGTGTTCATGTCGTCTCTGTGTCTTCATTGCGGGTCACGGGGTGGGTGAACTTAACCTTCAGCCCTTGCAGCCACGTTCCATCACCACTCAGCAGGCTGTCAAGAACCCCCCGTCGCCGGTCTGGTCCTTACCCCAAAGACCAAGACTGTGACAACTAACTACACGTATTTATACAGAAAAGAGAAAATTAAGAGAAAACTACAATATAATACACACACTTACACAAGTTATGTATAACTTGAAATAACCTCCCACTCCCCAGTTAATACAAAGTGTATTCCTTTAGATTCATAAGCACTCTAAAAGACACCCTGCAAGAAACAGAAAGAGTAACAACAAAATGTTTCTACTTCCCTGAACTCAAACAAAATGCAAGAAGCAGCAGCCGAAGCAGGGCCTAGCACATTAGGAGAGCTGCAAGACGTTCTCGTCCTAGTTCAGCCATGATGGAACTGAACTAACACCTCCCACTGCTGCCCCATATCTTAAGTTTGCGTCATCTGGTATGAAATACTTCCTTGGTTACTCAGTCAGGTGAGCTGTCTTTACCAATCTACATAGATTTTCTGAGCCTGCTAATCTGAAGCTTAGCTAAAGCTACTACAACCTTTTAATTAAAGTTTTCTAAAACATAAAAAAGCCTGTTAAGAGGAAGGGAAAGATCAGAAAGATGATACAATTTAGATGAACTAGCCCTATTTGCAAATTTATCTCTTCAGGACAAGAATTTCCAAACAAAACAGTAAAATCATCAGGGCTCTACACTTACAGCAGGTTTGGAATTCTGAAATATCTTCAGAGGTAGAGTCAGGTCTTCCTTTGCCAGTGTTACTAAATATTCTTTAAAAAGTGAATTTGCAAGACCAGGGGACTGATTTTCACAGCGGTGGAGAAAAGGGATCATCCACTGATAAACATTCTTCACGTATTTTTCATCGGAGGACTGGAAAGCACAATGGATTACAGACAGGGGGGGAAAAAAAGAGAAGTTCAACTTCATTGTCCAAAATAAGCGAGAAAAGCAAAAAATAAACAGCATTCTTTTGATCAATGTAACTGAAACATTATCTTTACCTATCACAAACAAGAGCTGAAGCCTGACATTCACCACCCACTGCACAGATCACTACACCATAAAGTACTGAAACTATCCAACATCTTTCTGCTACCCAATAGCTTGGGAAAACCAAGCAGTACAGGAGTAAAGCCCATCACATGAAGAAGTCTAGCTGTCTTCCCTCCTGCAGTTTCAGTATGAGGGAAAGATCAGCTTGCAAGCATGCCAGAGTAGCATTACTTTCAGTAATTCACTAAGAATGCAAGACAGGAAAATGATGAGTGATAAATCCTAGGAAAAAAAAAAGAAAATTTTGAGTATTTCCCACTGGATATTCTTCAACTGAGTTTCAGAGCCCTGCTCAACCTCTAGCTATTTTTCAACCTTTCCAAGAGGACTATTTCTGTTCAGAAATGCTACAGACAGGCTGACTACAGAGCTGAAAAACACATACCGGCTTCAGGGAAAAATATTAAGATTTCTTGATAATATTTAAATACACTGAAAAACACCCAAGGAAAACATTCTATGTTGTTGTAACTGCAGCATCATCAACAGCTACACTGAACATCTTTTTAAAAAAGTCAATGAAAAGGCAATTCACAGCTTTCAAAAGATTTATTGAGTCCCGTGCCAAGGACGAAGAAGTGGGTCTTTGAGAAAACTGAGCGAATTTCGTTTTTGTTATAAACAGATAAATAAAATAACTCCACCACAACAAAAAAAATGGAACAGTGAAACTGTTGAATTTTAATTGAATTAAAGATGGAGGTTCATCAGAAAAATGACAGCCACTAACAGGAGCTTTATATACACAGGAACTAGGGTAACCTGAGCTATTGGAAATCAAAGTATACTTATTTATTCAAAATACTTACATTCTTCATCAACAGTCTCAGCTTCTCAATGTCTTTCATCTCTAAAAGTTCGTTCAAAGTCAGGGTTCGATCATCATCAGTCTCATAAACTACTGTCTCAAGAGTGACCAGATTGTCACAAAGCACCTGCAGACCAGGAATATTCCTCTCCATGCCAAGACGAACAAGAGACAGAGCACAGTCAACCTGAAAAATAGTTAAATAACCCACTGTTGTACAACTGTTGGCCAAAAAACAACATCAATCTGTGCCCTGTTTGTGTCTATTTTCTTTTCCTTTTTCTTAATAGGCAATTTTAAGTTCCTAGAAGTTTTTGTGGACTGTGTATTCCTAAATGGATTGCTCTTCTCAGCTTTATAAAGACCAAAGAAAATGCTTAACCTCAGTGGATGATGTCATTAAAGGCTTTTGACCAAGATGCATCCCGCCATTGATGCGTGCAACTTAAGAGTATTATTCCTTCCGGAGATCATACACAGAGATACATCACCTCATCTCACTGCGTGAATATGAAGGATTGCTCTGAACAGAGACAATCAGGTCACTGACATGTAATGTGACTTTTCTAGCTGACCATGATTTAATCATTTTAATTGTTGCACTTTATGAAACAGAAGATAATAAGAAGATAATAAGATAGACAGCCTTTTTCCCTGGTGACTCAAACTAGCTTTATATGAAAGCTTCTGTTTTGATTTCAAAGAACGCAATACTGGTTGTACCTATTCAGCAAGGCAGACATAAGTCTGGAGGAGGAGAATGAAATTTAATTTATATGTTAGCAATTTAATTGATCCTTGAAAGTTGCTTTTATTTTCATACATACTGATAGGTTGTTAAGATCACAGGAAATTATGATTAAAGAGACTTGGAGGACTGCAAACTTGAAGAATAGAAGAACTCATCCATCAAAACTAGCTCATACTTCCAGTCAACCTCCTCTTCCTGCAGCTAAATTGGCTTGAGAAGCAATAAAACACCAGAGCATGTCCATGATGAGCTCTGTTCTTACTTGCAATGCTTATCTTTACCATACAGAGCTTCAAACACTCTTTAACATATGAAGAAAATCAAGCAAAAACTAAGCTGCATGGTAGTCCTACAGACACACAATAACACCGCCAGGAATCAATCATGACAATATCACATTTTGACATATGACAGTGACACGTGATTGCCACATACCACTATACATAATACAGTATCCTGTGACAGGTAATAAAACATGTTTCCCAACATTCTGTGCACAACTTTCCCTCCCTTAGTTATAAACATAACATGTAATGGTAAACATTTTTCATGGATCACAAAAGAGCTACTGTCTGCTATGGTAAACCAAGTGAAAGGGAATCTACTGGTTTCCTATTCACCCATAAGGATGAATAATCTGGCTGAGTAAACCTTAGAGCAAGTGCAAGTACACTTCAAAAGAAAAAACAAATACTTCAAAAGCCATAATGAAAACTGAGATGAGTGTACATTACTGAGGGAAAAGTGTCCCATTAATACGCATCAAGAGTGTTAAGGAGTCTGTGGAGGGCGGCTGGTCAGCAATGCCATTTTCTCACTGCTATTCTCACCTGCATTGCATATTTTTCAATTTCCTGTGCTCTGCTCAAATACCAATCAGTAACGAGATCTACTGAAAGGTCAGTAGTCCTGTACTTCAGTAATTCAGGTTGCATTTCATACAGAAACTCGCCTTCATCTTGCAGAGTTGGTTCAATAATCATCCTTCAAAAAGAAAAAAAAGCAAAGTATAAGTATATATATCCTTGAGGTTTTTTTCACATCAGTCTTTTTCCAAAAACTTCTGAAAGAAAATTATATATTCAACCCACTGTTACACATGAGTTTGATGAGACTCAAATGCCAATCCCAGGAAGTGTTAGTTTTTGTCAGCAAAGTAACTAGCAAGAGATTTCAAAAAGGAGATAAATAATGAAAGAAACAATCCTCTCTAATGAAGATACAGGTATGCCCAACCTCTGCTTTCCATCTGTTCCTCACAGTGAAAGTCAGTTTTGTGATCCACTAATGCTGCTAATGTTATGGCTGACAAGTAATGGAGTGGAAAGAAAAACAGATAAATAAATCAGGATCTCCAACAGCAACCTCCCACTGCTCACATACACTGGCCGAAGTTACTCAGCACAAGGCACACTGCACCTAATGCTGTAACATGGAACAGCCTTTGCTCAGTCAGCCTCACTAAGAGAGGTGAGAACACATACGAAAAATTAGAAGTGAGTCCTACTGGATATTTCCCACATTTTAAGAATTAGTAAGTAAATTATTTATCTGAAACGTACATAAAGAAATATTTTTCTTTTTATGTATTCTTACTTGCATTCTGTTTTTTCACACCAGTCTTCTTCACGATGTTTCTGCTCATTCCAAGGAAGAATTTTCAATATCCCCTTCCTGTAACTGGTATAACAGAAAAGGAAAGCTTTACAAAATTTTATCTCTTTTTAACTTGTTATGGCATTCATTATGGCATCGAGCATACACAAATATTTCAGTGAATTCATAATTAGTGTATCATTCAATTACTGTATCAATTCTTTAAGATTTATCACTTCTTAATGCAACTTTACAAGTATGATTTTGCCTGTATATTATCCATTCAAACACATATTCTACCTAGACAATTATATAATAATAATAATAATAATAATAATAATGGCCAATCTTCGCGAACGAAGATTTGGAAAGGGCACTCCCCACATGGGTGTGCCCTTCCAGCCTGCACAGTGGATCTTTTTTTAGGTGAGGCACAGCGTGCGCAGAGCTGGCCCCACCGGTTAAGGCTTAAGGTTCATTTGCCATGGCCGAGCAAGCTTGGACAGTGACAGTGAAGTCCTCAGGACTATCTACAGCACCCGGTACTAACCGGGGCTGACCCTGTTTCACATCCGAGATCTGACGGGATCAGAGGGCAGGGAGGCATTGAACTGCCGGGGGCGGTCCCTACACTGAGACTCGAACTCGCGACCTTTGGATTCGGAGACCGGAGTGCTCTCCACTACACCAAGGGAGATTCAATAAAAAACATTAATAAATTTACTTTCTTGATGACCATACCTTAAAAAAGGAGAAAAACCACTACATGCCCTCAGAACTTTTATCATTTCACACTAAGTATTCTGATTTCATATGCTGTCACAGAAGACTGAAATTAATAAAAACCTATGACCTCCACAGCTTGAAAAAACCCCATAATTGTTCAAATTTTAGCACAGATCCTTGTACTGAAACAAGATATAACCCGCTGTACTAATCTTCTCAATTAGGTTTAATGTGGTTTTATGACTACAAACTTCCACAGTGAAAATCTTCTAAATACTGAGGTTGATGAAGAAGTAAAAAAGTCTCTTCAGGATGCAGATTAAGAACAGCATGGGCTATTACTAGAATGGTTAGTTACAGCTTGCTACTGCAGGCTAGCTGTTTAAATAGCATAAAACATGAAAAAAACATGTCAAGCTATGCAGAACATAAACTAAGGGAGAAGAGCCCTACAGGTTCTGGCATTTATAGACATAAGAACCAAAGCATATACAATGTAGAGAGGTTAGAGTTACAGCATACTGGAGCAATAAGCTGTTTAAATTTCACACACATTTTCTCTTGACCCTAACAGTAAACAGCAATAGAGTATTACATGGACAATCCCTATTTATAAACCAAAAACTGACACAATCTTCTTCATTCCTTGAAAAGCAGCACTGTAACTCAGTAGCTTAGAAAGAAACAATTCCAACCAACAAATCAACTTTACAATATAGAGGAGTCAAAACAACAAACTAAAAATCAGTAACTCCATCTCATTTAGCAGCAGCCATCAAACTCACTGAAGAAGCAAGGCATGCTCACACTAACTGCCCTGCCCTGAATTCCCACACAGAATCTCACCCAGAACATTGGCCACTCTTTCTTCCCTTGTCTATGCATCGACAAATAATACCCTGTGTTTCATCACAGTACTTCTAACTGCCCAAATAACATATGCTGTAGAAATCCAGCAATAAAATGGCAGAGGCAGATTTGCAGCTTATATAAGACAAATGAAAGGAGGGAAGAAGATGGAAAACTACTAATTCCTGTGCCAAAGCAATAGCAACACCTGTGTTCAAATCCAGTTCAGCTGGACAAAACTACACAGTTCTTTTTAGTCCCCAGATAGTAGCATCACTGAAAAATAATTAATAACAAAAACTCCTAATTAACATTTCTGGTATAAGTATGAGAAATAAAGTCACTTTCTTATTTTTGAAAGATTCATCATCTTGAATTTTGGGAATTACTTGTTTAAATCTTAGATAACATCATTTACCAATAATTTTAAATATTAATGTTTAAAACTGAGTTAAAAAACTAAATTATTATGGCCACATTTCAAATGTCATCTATGAGGATGCTATTTTGGAAGGACCACTTTATAGTGAAAAAGTCCTCTTTATCAGTTGAAATGTCAAATACCAGAAAAGCTAAAGTGTGACTAATGCTGTCTTCCTAACTATAAAATCAAGACAGTAAAAGCAGGACTTTATGTTTCAATAAATAATGCACTCCTTTTCTGTGTTCCATTTAACAGAAAAGGAAGAAGGATAAAATTTGCCCAAGACAATTTCTTTTCTTAGTAAATTTTTTCCCACTCACTTCCCAATAGGCTTAAGAAGACATTTCAAGGCAGGATTGGTTGCTTGGCTGTTATGTTGCAGGGAGGAAGGGGAGCAGGGGAAAGACGGGGTAAAGTTCCAAAGCAGAAACTAAAGCTGTAACTGTATGGAAATTATAGGTGGAAATACAGCTGCTACTCCCTGGATGGAATGTGGTCAGCACGCCCAATTTCCCACACACAATACACGCTAAGGGGGACTGAACACAGAGGGTGGAGCAGAGTGGAAACTCTGTGGCTGGGTGTAGGGAGAAATTTGAACTTAGAAGCTTGTATGCCCAACCCAGTCTATGCAGAACATAGCAAAGCCTGTGGCCTTAAAATAGTTTCAAAAGAAAACAAACTTGCAGTAAGCAGCAGCAAGCAGAGACCAATCAAATCGTGTTGTAAGGCATAGACACCAACTATTAGCCAATAATGTGCTTGTATTATTCACGTGCTTTTAGAAGTATGAGATATAAGTGTGTGTGTTATAAACAATAAATTAAAACATTGATCATTACTTCTGTGAAGAGACATCTTTGACTCTGTCGCCAGAACTCCAGGGCTCTAACGACCTTTTTTCTATAGCTGGGCTCTGTTTAAATCCTTGCACAGGGAACTCAGTGGTACTTTTTAGCTGAAAAGCCACACAGTAGCTGAAAACCAAGGCAGAAAAAGGAAAATGTCTTGCTGTTGAATCATCAGCCCTGGTAAAATCACTTTCCTTGGACTGACGCACATCCCTGTCCCAAGGTTATCTCAGATTCTATACTGACGTCACCCAACGCCAAGGTACCTCCACCCCTCACCAAGTAAAATGTATGACCAGAGTCACTCAAGCTCCACTTAAAGAAATAGTATAAAAGCAAGTTAAGAATGGGGAGAAGTTAGGGCTAACACTTCACATTTTAGAAACCTTTCCAAATAACAGAAGTCATGAATTACGTACAGATTCCTTTAAAAATAAATTCCCTAATGCCCCAGCCTTATAGTGTCAACTGAAGTAATTGTTGAGAAAGATCTCACTCAGTTCAAGTTCCCAGGCTTTGCTCTCTGTGAAAGTTGCTTTGCTTCCCCCTTTCCCTGCACTTCCAAAATCCATCCAGTGACAAAGCAATGTGTAATTCTGCCTCCCTCTGCCACTCTTACTCCACAGGGTACAATTGAAAAAAATTTGGGAAGTACAGAGACAAGCAATGAATGACCAGTGAATGACCAATGGCAACAAGTGTATGACACCCCTTTTGCAAAAGACAGAGCAGATTGAAAAATTTTAGAAGAACAAACCAATATGCCAAAACTGATGCCAAGCTGCCAAGAGTGGCATCATTGCCTATTTTATCATTTCACTTTAAAAGGATATGACATTTCACTGTTCATTGACGAGACTGGGCTTTGCTTACAATAAACATCAGATACTGTTTTACACAATATGCAGCTAAGCTGTTAACTGGTCTAAGCTGCAAGGCATAGAAGATAAACCACCATGTAGCTGGGTTCAAAAATAGAATGAATTTCTGGAATAAAGTGTCATGAAAGTTTACTATGTCTAGAAAATATCTAGCTCAGGATATTTGAGCCATATATTATAGGTGTAGTGTTATTTCTCACTTCAGAAAGTTCAGGTAAATGTTGCAATGTGCTTACCTGCATCTGTTTTTTCCCCTGACAACTGTTGTTGGCCATTTGCCTTCTGGCCAAATCTACCAAGACCAATCAGTTTCAGCACAAGGTTTTGCAGGAATGAAACCTACAGCTGTCCAGGCACATCAATTCCAGAACTGCTAAAAGCATACTTCAAACGCTTCTAATCAAAGCTTATTAACAGACCTCACTGTAAAATACTAAAGAGGAAAAGATTTTTCATTTCATGGCAAAAAATCGTCACGCAATGCAATCTTGACTGGAAAATGTTTACTCCATCCTTTTTCCCTTCTCACAGCAGAAAAAGTTAGAGTTCAAATATTTTAAGTCAGGTGTATTGATACGGGAAATACTTTTATAAGTATTTTCTGCTCTGGCTCCATTTGACATTTTGATAATATTCAGGTTTACCACTAGAATAAGCTGAGAGAGGAATTTTAGATTTTGAAACTCTCACCAAGAGTCAAGCAGTACTCAGAAACCATTCTCTCTAAATGTTTAAAGAAAACACCAAAAAAAAAAAGACTACAAAATTTCTCATCCTAGTAGAAATTGACAATTATGGAAAGTCAGCCTTAACAGGTAAGTTTCTTGATGAGCTAAGATCACACATACAAAAAACCCCAGTAGAAATGACAGCACTCAGAGCTGAACCCCGATTTCATTCACCTTCTCAACAACACTAAAAAAAATACCTAACTCCCTTCTGCCCCCTTATGGCTGCGTCCAATTGTCCTTACTTTTTCTCCTCATTCTGAAGAGTTAAGAAAAACTCCTTGTATTTGCAGTCAAATACAAGGACTGGGAAAAACCAGTCTCAACACAAGCAAACGATGAGGTCCCTGTATCCATGTCCTTTATAAAAGCAAGTACTAGAATCCTGTATTTATCTCAGCATTTATCAGAAGGTTAGTTCTTAGCTGTTATTTCTATTTTCATAGATATTTTTTTTCCTCTAATTTCCATTATCAGTAATTTCAGTGACTCATGCAGAAACAGAGAGCAACAAACACTCTGGAAAACTAGCTGTTAAAATGGAAGTAAGTCGGTTGAGAAAGATTTCAGGCATCAAAACACTAATGCAGCCTGTAACTCAAAAACATACGTGCAGGTGACACAGAAAATAAAGAGATACAGACATGAATACATATCTGAAAATAGGCAGAGCTCCCATTTTTCAACCATGTTTTTGTTTACAACTATACAACAAATCCAGCTCAAATGGGGACATCAGAACCTCCACATGAGCCCTGTACACAAGACATTGTTCTAACAGGGTTGAAATGGTGAATTCAGCATGCACAGGTAGCTCATCATACATACAACTTACTCTGTGCTACTGCATCCAGAATTCACTCTGTGCTTATGCTACACAACCTTGCAGGTTTGTTCTAGACACTGAAATCACAGAGAGGGCAGAGATATGTGCAGGTTATGTCTGCATTACTATGCAGTGGGCACTCACTCAAAATTCCAGACATGGGGTGTCATGGGTTTGGCTGATGGGCCTAAGTTTGGGCTTGGGAATTCAGATTTAGGCCTAAAATTGTCAGCTGCCTTCAGCTGGGCTAGGCTAGCGAGCAGCTGACTTCTTTTAGCCAATGATGTTGTATTTCATACCATCTTACATCATTTCAATAGAAGTAAGATCTAGTGTGTGGGAGTGGCTTAGCTCAGTTTTACTTTGGCTAAGATACGGAGCAGACACCGTGCTGTCTCAGGAGGAATGGACAGGCCCAAGCCCACAGCATCGGCTCACCATCATGTTATCTTAGAGAAGTAAAATGTTTGTTCTTAGTTCTTTTCTTTGCTTAAGTTTGTCTTTGGGGAATCGACTTTTTTTTAAAATGATTTGTAGTCAGAATAGTAAAATCTGTGCTTATTAGGGAGTGGGAAGTTATATATAACTTGTGTGTGCTATATTGTAGTTTTCTCTTAATTTTCTCTTTTCTGTATAAATACATGTAGTTAGTTTCAGAAAAAACCTAGCTTTAGAGGTTTTTTTTCCCTCTCCCTCTTCTTTCTCCCTTTGGCTGGTTGGGAGGAAGAAGACTTTTTTTTTCTGTACTTAGGCAGTTGGCGTTTTGCCAGCTCAACCCAAGACATGGGGTCAGATCATTGTCGTCACTGAAACAGGTGGTTTTCTTTTCCAGCTAAAACAAACTATCAGCCGTGACACACCATAACTGTACACAAATATTAACATGGCACTGGGGGTTTCTTTTTTTATTTTTTCCTGAGCCACTACTTCTCCCCCACCCTTTACCCTTCTCTCTTTTCTTTTCAACAGTACAATAAATATGATTGGAACCCAGTAAATTGACTGATTATGGAGGTATTCAACTCTATTTCTTCAAAAAGAGATGACTTTTCCTGTATTGCTCTTTTCACTCTATTGTTTACACTGGCTTAGCAATTCTTCCCATTCTTTTCTCTGACAAAAGAAGTCCATGCTATTGTAGTTTCTGTATCCTACCAACCGCATTTACTGAAACCTGCAGAATATTTTTCTGTCCAAGGACAGGCTTTCAAAAGAGGAAGGTCTAATTCAGTCTTAAGGTCAGACTTCAATTCTCTCCATTACCAATAGCAACTGTGTGGGTTTTTTTCCTTTAAGTATTTAATACAACAGGCCTGTCTCCAAGACTGATCTAGCTGAAAACTTTATTTTTTTTAATCTTTTCCCTTGTAAAAATCGTGCACATTGAATGCAAAACACAATTTGTCCCAACACATTCATGAAACAGTATCTTTTTTGTGAAAGACAGTGACATTTTTAAGAGCAGGTTTGGGGTATTTTAGACATAGATGAATCTTTACTTTTTCTATTTTTTTTTTTAGTCATGTCTCATTGACTGAAAAATTGTGTTATAAACAAGTAATTCTACATTTGAAAGCTTGAGTGTTAAATACATAAATAAAATAAATAAAATATTCTTTCTTAATCTAATTTAGAAACTCCATTGTCCAAAGTCTTTATCTTCTCAGACAGCAATGGGGAAATCAATGCCACTTTCTGTTGCTCTGCAATTCTTATGGCTCTGAAACAGTTTAGTTATGTCTCAATTATTCCATAACTGAGGATGAAATATAAGAAATGTATCCCAGATATACAGTCTCAAACAGCTGCAATATGTACTGCATTGTTCATATTGCATAAAAATATTCTTTTCTATCATTATAATAGCTGAATAGTGAATTTAAAAATACAGTTATAGAACTGATTACATATATTTTTGGGTTACCAATACTTCAATACACTAAGTGATACAAGTGCTTCATTTTCCAAGAGTAACCATAGGATGTGCCAAATTCATCAAGACTGGAGTACAGCTGCTGCCTAAAACAGAGCGCCAAAAACATCACACATTTTGGGAAAACTGATCTGCATAAACCAGCGGAAAAGGTATCCCAGCTGCTTTTGGCTGCCACATTTAACTACCCTTCAGAATTCATGCTGTGCACAGTGCAATGACAGGTCTTTTGAAGCAACTCTGCCACCAGAGGAGAAAGTTATAACTGTTTCGCATAAATAAATCAAGCTAAGTTTTAATGATGCGGTTAACATCATTAAAATTAGGGGAGAGGTTAACATCATTAGAATTTGGGGAGAGGGAAACTTTTTTTCCTCCTAAAACCTTAGAACAAATAATCTAAACATCAGAAAAGTCAACTAACAGTACACAACTTCAGCTCAGAAGCTCAGTGTGGCTTTTTTTACTTGATGTATACAATTAAAATTGTGAGGTAGCAGCTTTCACAAAATCAAAATGGGCCATTTTAAAGACACAGCTGAACTAAAAGTAAATCAAAGCTGTCTGCCACCAAATCATGAAAATACTACTTCAGAACTACACATTTATAAAGCAAAACGACCATTCCTGGGAGAAATTTTGTTACAAACCCTGTAAAAAGGCAACAAACAAATGAGGCAATGGCAGCAGTACACTTTCATGAGAAGACTCGGAAAGGCAAGCCAGACCATGC
This sequence comes from Sakesphorus luctuosus, assembly GCA_013396695.1. Lineage (NCBI taxonomy): Eukaryota > Metazoa > Chordata > Aves > Passeriformes > Thamnophilidae > Sakesphorus > Sakesphorus luctuosus. Next base: position 1,997,401 of record VWZD01004032.1, read on the forward strand.
AGATAAACGATATATATGGTAGATGAAGTCAGGACAAGTCAGACATTAAGAAGCCAGAAATACCAAGAAAATCCTGTTAATGTTTTGTGGATATACAGCTGAAGGAGAGCTCAGCTCCAGCACAGCAGCTTCAGCGAAACTTTCCTCCTTTCTCCATGACAGTTTGTGTTCTCCACAGCTCCCTCAAGGCTTCAATTTCTCATTCTCCTCTTCAAAAACTCCTCAAGACTAACATCTATGGTACTTTTGCCAGCTCACTGTCTGCAGCAGCCTCCTGGCTGTTCTGCTGTTTTCCCAGATCTCCACATAAGCAGTTTGCAGGAATCTTGTTCTTCCCCTTCAAACCAATGCTTTAATTTTTACATGGATGAGAACCTTCCCTGCTGCTAACACAAGTCAATCCAGACAGGAACACAAGTGTCACCACAACAAATTTTTTCCTCAAAAAAACTTTGTTTACTTCATTGTAGAAGGTAAGATCTGATGGTCTGGTATTTTGGTTGGTTTGTTGTGGTATTCTTTATCAAATACATCCTCAAAATAATATTAATAACACTGATCCCTCTCCCTCTGAACTGTTTTTTTCTTCACCTTAGAGTAAAAAAAGAAAAAAAGACGTGCATATAAAAGTTAAGCCCTTATTATTTTCACTGTAGCACTATAAAAATGAAGTCAGACAAGAAACAGAACTTACCAGGTGATTAATTCTTTTAACAGAACACTTCTGAACTACACTAAAAACAAAAGTAGTTCCACTTCAGAACAAAAACTAATATAAAAAAAATGGAGACTATATATTAAGACAGTTCTGAAGACATTCAGTTATCAAACCTATTTACATGCACATATAAAGAAGACACAAGATAAAGCTGTAAGAACTTCATTGAAACTGCAGTGCAACGGGCTGTAACTAAAAATCTAGTTCAGGACAAGGTATTATGGAAAGGCAAAGCTAACCACTTATGAACTCTTAGTAGTATTTATTCATTCATAGATGAAAGTCAACTACACGGAAATTGTCAAGTTTTAAAACCTTCAGTAAGTTTTTAGGAGGCATTTCCACTTCCACCCCAGGTCATCAGGCAAATGGAGTTCATCCATAACTCTCCAGTAAAAATGCACTTTATGTCACAACTGAAAACTAGTATTGGAGAAAGTGAAGAAGTAAAAACACAGCAACATATAAAAAGTTACTATCTTAGGGGGAAGATTTTTACTATGGCATAATGTGCAATATAGCAGACTTACGGCTGTTGAGGGAACCACACATTTGAAGTTCCAGACTTCTGTGAGTTGAAAATATGAGCAGTAATGTTATAACATAGCACTTAAATGTAGTAAAAAAGGTAAGAAACTTAAAAGAAAAGGAAAAATACTCTGGGTACATATTTATAATGGCCATAAAACAGTATTTTCCTAGATCCTATTTAAAAACCTGAGGGCAACAGTCTTAACCATACATTAAAAACACTGGCTATTAAAATAGGGATTAAAAAGAGCTACCATCTTCTTTGGCTATCTAAACTTTTACCACCTTCATTCTAATTGTCTTAACAGATGCAGTCTGCACTTGTGATGGATCTTTGAGAAGGAGCATGAATCCCAATGACTTAGAGCCAGCAGAGGCTTAGGAGCCATCATTATAAAAGAAGCTGAGAAATAATATGCAAAGAATTAGGAAAACATTACAATTACAATTCTGCAAAAACATATTACTTAGTAATGTCTGTCTATCAAAATTCAAAGCCAACAGGCATTTAGAGCCACCAATGTGTCTTAGCATTTCAGATTCCTTCTCAGCTCAGGGAACTGTTGAGCTTACCTAAACTGCAGTCCTTAGCAAGAGTTTCATGAACACTTAAGTTGCCTGCTTAGACATCACACACCTCCTCCTGAACTGTTCGGAGATTTAACCCCTAAAGATGCTAAGCTACAAAACATGTGCCAAAAATGAGAAACAAAAGGATACCTGACACTTGAGACTTCTTACAAGCAGACACAGGAAAACAATTCATAAATATTTCCTAGTAACCTGGCACAGAAAAAAAACCTACTTGTTTCTGCCCATTTGTTTTGCCAATTCTTCCTTGACTGACAAAACCTCAAAATTTCTGTGACATTGGCCTTTATATGCCATCCTACTGTAAAAGACATGTGAGTAAAAAGGAAAACTGCCGTATGCCTACAGAATGCACTAGTCAAAATGAGCCTTTCTTTCAGCAGGTACATACAATGTACTACCTGCAGCTGAACTGGGGGATCCAGATGAAAGGAAATGGCAATTAAAACACAACCTTTACAAAAACATTTCTTATAGGTCAGGAAATTCTCAATATATAGCACTTGTACATGCATTTATGTTGGTGGTGATGTACAGCAAGCAACTGTGTTTCAATGCTCTCGCCCTCGCAGTAGCTACAGGTACCCATTTGTCCCACCTCACCTGTTCCATGAACAAACAAACAGCACCTGCTATACATTTTCATGCTTTTCCTCAGCCAGATTCCTCTAGAGATGGAAGAACTACGAGAACATAGAGCATTGTGGTGAATTTTCATTTAGATAGGTGTCACCTCAGAGAGCACCAGCTGGGAACCAACCCTCTTATTGTTTAAAGTGTGCAAGATATACAGACATAATATGGTAAGTTCACAACAGTACTTCATCCTACACACACACCGGGCCATATATGAAGACCTGGAAAGACAACTCCACCATAATCTTTTTTACTCAGTAAGGGGTCTGAGCTGTAGGAGGCCAACAGTAAAGTCATCAACAAGGCACAAAGCATTCTCTAAGCAAGGCCACTGTGGAAGGCTGTACTCTTAACACAGGCACTGTCATCAGCTGGTCTGTCTTGGTGGTCTCATCACATGCACCACACAGCAACCAAACAGCCCACTGAAATCTCTCGGTACAGACGTGGTGACCATGCGTTTTCAGAAAAACAAAGAGCTAAACGAAACACAAGAGAATAGCATTTCTGGCAACTGGAAGTAAAAAAAAAGCCTTCTGATATGCAGGATATACAGTACTTCACAACTACAGCAGTGTGAAATTTCAAAAGGAAAACAAAGGTAAGTCCTTTCCTGACTCCAAATCCCTTACTAGATTTATCTAGAGTCAAAGTTCATGAGTTCATCTATCTCTTACCTGGGCTGAAAAAGCCATTAACATTATCTACAGCCCCAAATTCACCCTACTTACCTTCTACTTATACCCTTTAATAACTACTGCTGTATTCTTCACACTCAATGCAACCAAAATTCTAAAACTATCCACACTAACTGCACGAACAAAAATCCCTTCAATAACTGAACTCCTACACTTCTATCTCTAGCCAGACTCCCCTTGCTGATAGGCCTCCTACCTGAATGATTCATCATCCAAGAACTAACAAAAAATAACTACAGCAGCAACAATCATCACCATACTCTCGTCACTCCTTGGACTGTTTTTCTACCTCCTCTTGGCATACTGTGCAATTACACTCCCACCAAACTCCACAAATCACATAAAACAATTACATACTAGCAAGTCAGTAGGCACTTTAACAGCCATCTTTACCACCTTATCTACCATACGCTTAATACTCCCCCGGTAATCCTCACTATCCCCTAGAAACTTAGGATCACCCAAACTGAAGGCCTTCAAAGCTTTAAGTGAGAGTTACAAACTTTTAGTTTATGCTAAGATCCCCAGGATATTAACCTATTAACATGCATCTCCCAAATGCAACTCAGATGTTTTAATTAAGTTAGGACCTTGTCCAGCCAGAAGGGCTTTGATCCCATAAATCTTTAGTTAACAGCTAAATGCCTCAGCCAACAGACTTCTGCCTACCAGACTCTGGTACACACTTAATGTACATCAATGAACTTGCAAATCAACATGAGCTTCACTAGAGAGTCGATAAGAAGAGGAATCAAACCTCTATAAAGGACTACAGCTAACACTTCAACACAACCATCTTACCAGTGACTTTCATTAATTGATGGTTATTCTCGACCAACCATAAAGATGTTGTACCCTATAGCTAATTTCTGGCACATGAGTGGGCATGACTGGCACTGCCCTTAGCCTTGGCATCCAAGCAGATCTCAGAGAGCCAGAGCCTCTACACTGAGCATTATCCTGGCATCAGAAATATCAAAAATAACACAAACCCTAATGAACCCTAATGAAACATCCTCCTGAGTTTCTCCTCAACTTTGGGATACTTGAACCCTCTAGCACACCATCTCAGCACTACAAAACTACTACACATCGGACAAAAGAAACAACAAAGGCCTCCCATTTAATCAACCTACTCTGACATAAAAAAAAATTAGTCCTTTATCCTGAGACTCCTGTAAGTACACGCTGTATTATCTAGAGAGAAAGTGGTAAGGCTGCCAAAATTTCTTCTATCAGTTAAACACCGGAGCTTATACTTCTGTAATGTTTTTTCTTTGTTCAGAAGTTTGTTAATTAGAGTACCTACAACTTTTTAATGTTATGTGGAAATGAATAAATTGTATCATAACCTTGTTCAATTAGTTAATTTATGGCAAATTATGTTTACACATTGTCTTCTAATACAAAGAAAACTAGATAGCACACTCATTGAAAGTAGATATCGTAACAATAATGACATATTTACAGAAGGTCAGTTTTTCTAGCATACAAATAACCTCTTTAAGAAACAAATGTTAGAACTAAAGGGCCAATAAACTCACTGAAAATGACCAAGAACTTAAATCCTCTTCAATTCACATGGACTCACTCTGACTCACATGAAACAAGAACTGCCAGGAGCTGAAGCTGTTTGAACTGGCAGGGGAGACCCATCCCATTTATTAACAAAAACGTTTTTAAAGTAGTAAGAAAATTTTACATTGTACAACATAAGTCTGTTTCATTAATATATTATTGTCATTAATATATATTTTCATCACTACATATTTAATTTTATTACATTAATAAAATAGTGGTTTAGGGAGTACATTTAGCAGTATTATGTGAGCAAGCAGTTTTGTAACAGAGAACAGTTTTTGAAAAGGTTAGATCAAATATACAGTATATTTTTATGAGTATATGAGATTTGTGCATGTAGGATTTGACCTCATTCTCATTTTGTAGTTGTCCAAGGACAAACATTTCAAAGACACACAGTATTGTCCATTCTGCAATCTGGTAAAAAAAGTAAGTGCGAACTTGTATATACCTGATTCCAGCACTGGAAAGTTCTGT
>VWZD01004032.1:2004969-2018745 GCA_013396695.1 Sakesphorus luctuosus
GTTTTCATGCCTTAACTAATTGTGTTTCTAATACTACCACCACACAAAAGGGAAGCATCAGATATCATGAAATAAAGATTGTTCTTTCTCTTCAGAAAAGACAAAACTAGTAAGTATTATAAGCTAGGAAAAACATCAGGGGAATAATTTGATGAATTGGAAAACCCTATTCTACATGGAGAATTGCCCAAATGGGACCATTAAAACCCTGAAGTGAAATGCTGGAAGACTACAAAAAGAAAAATTCTTTTAGTTACTCCAAAAACTTTCCCTCTGAAGTAAGGCTTCAAAGTCCTATTGAAACATTAAATAATGAAATCTGCCAACTATTTATGAGCACTGAACAATATGCTTCAAAACTAATTTCATAATTGAAGTGTCTGAAAGAAACATTCTAGAAGCAAAAAATATACAGAACGTAATTATGATGTTCAACATTTTATGCTGAAATGAACCAGTAGGAAAAGTCTGGATTTAAAGCTTTTCATAATTCTACCTTAACAAGTTGAATAAGAATCAGTATCAAGAAGATTAATGATTCTGAAGTTACTGACTGCTTAAGCATTAAATTATTTCTCAAAACAAATCCAGAAAAACATTATTTGCTTCCAGGGAGCTAAACACTTTTATTAATAATTTCTTAACACTGGCTGTTATTGCAAACCAATTCAAGTCCTGTCCTGTCCTACACACATGAAAATCTAGGCAGTTTCAGGTCAGAAAAGTCCACGTTTCCCTCCATCCCATGATGGAGGAAAGAAAATTTAAAATCTCTACCTCCTTGTTAATAACCAGAAGAGACCAAAAAGATCCATAAATGATACAAAGTAAAGCAGAAAATTAATAGCAGTCAAGTACATTACCCTCAATTCCAGGTAATAATCAATATCAGATTGCCGTATATGGAAATTAATTTATGTTTTAACCTAAAAAACATCCTTCTTTTAGTTAATATCCATTGTTGTATCCTTACCGAGCTTCAGGTAACAACAAAGCATATTCATGTGGCGAAGTAGTCTCTGGAAAATTGGAGAGAATTGCCTGTCTGTGTGGAAGTAAAGCTGATCCATGGAAAGTAAACAAAATTTCCAGGGCTCTGACATTGCTTTCCTAAAGAACAAATCAGTAAGTTGCAGAACAAGTATAAGACTAATTTAGACTAAAAATGAGCAAGAAATGCAAAGTTAGGTCATGCAACCAAGATTTAATTTTTACATTTTCTTTAGCAACAAAGAAAGTAAGCTCAAGGTCACAGCATGTATTCATTTAAAATCAAATACATGCCCACCTCTTAAATTCCTATTGAAATTAAACTAAGTTCAAAGGGAGGGGGGAAAAAAGCACTTAAAAGCAAACTGCAATACCAAAACAACATGACATTCTAGCAAAATTAATATGCTAATAATAATTAATAGAACTGTATTAATAATACAATATTTAGTACAGTAATATAATAATAAAATATATTAATAATATTCATACCCGAGCATAAGTTCTTGCTGAAAGTACAATATTCTGATTTCTGAACTTCTTGAAGAATTCTCCATCATAATGCTGCTCAGCTGCATGAGGCCCTCCAAGGATTTCCTTAAAAAGAAAACCAAAGAGCGACTGCTTTTTATGCAAGATTTACAAAAGCATCAAAAGACCACACACTTCTTTATCTTATGATGAATAAGTATGAGACAGATGCTGAAAAGCATGCTGGGTTTTTGTTTCAGCATGATAAAAATAGATGCATTTTTGATTGGTAAGTTAAGGCAACTCTCTACCTTATTTTAATTAGGGTTTAGACAACATTAGTTGCAAAGAGATGTGGTAGAAGTCCTAATGTGTGTGCAGTGCTAATTGCAAAGTTAAAATTCAAAAACTCTGTAAAATACAGTTTGACATTCCAAAAACTTTCACTTTGGTAAGCTCATGGAAGAAAAAAGACTTGTTAGACAATCCAAATAAAACTTGCCAATTCCACTGACAGGCAAACCACAGTAATCCTGCATGAATTCCACATCCCATGTTGTTGCATGACTGAATGCCATGCAGACATGGGATGTTCAAAGCAGGCTTCTTCTTAACTACACCTCTCAAGACTAGAAGCCAGCCATTTGAAACAGGAGAGCAGGATAAACATAGTAGGTTGAAGAAAATGTCTTATTTTTCTCCAGTGAGAGACTATAGCATTTCAAGAAGCCTATAAACATTAATACTGCAATGTATATCAAAAAAAGATATGATGATGGGAAGAGGAAGTTACAGGAATACCTACAGTGTGAGAACTCTTAAAAGAACTCACCTCATAGGTTTCAAGGCGATCAAGGTAAGTTAACAGCTTGAGCCTGCTACGGCACAGCTCCTTCTGCTCCAGTGTCAGCCTGTGTTCAAAGTAGGAATTTTCACGTTTGTAACCAATATTGTATATCGTGCATATGAAGACCAAGGTTGCACATTTTAATGACTTTGTGCACTAGAATATATCAAGAAATTAAGTAAACCAAGAACTTTGACACAATATAATGCCCACTAAAATTTAACCCACTTTCATATTAGGAAGAACATACATGAGAGTAACTATGTTATTGCAACTGTGCAGTTAGTATAAACCAGTAACTCAATAAAACATGGCATAACATTTCATTTACTTTGAAAAGTTCACTGATAATAGCAATTCTTGGCGCTTCTTGAACTCTTTTTCTTTTCTAGTATCCATTTCTTCATCTGGTGACAAAAAGTCTTCATAGGGACTATCAATGTCCACCTCCCCCGGTAAGATAAATCTGAAAGACAAAACCAACCATCCAACCAATGATGATGAAAAGCAAAAAGAAAGAAAAAACCAAAAATACATGATGAACTAATTTTTGAATAGACATACTAACACAGTTTTACATTCATGTCTTTACTAAAAATCTACATTTTAATAGAAAAATACTGAGTTTTGCGGTTGTAAACAAGCAGGCACTCATCAAAGCTCACAGGAGGCATCACCTCTTGTTTCCACTCCACCCTAAAACAAACCAAAACCAAACTTGAGAAAAGTTTCTAAATTCCCCAGGCAGTACTGGGATTAACAGCAGCTCTACAGCACACAATGATAATAGATGACTACACAAAGACAGAACAGCCTCTTCTACTTCTACCACCAAGAACTGAATACTGTGGAGAACTGTCTCTACTGTGTCTTGGCTTCTGCTTAATCATTACAGATCTTTACAACAATTAAGATATACAATAAAAAGCACTGATAGGGTTAGTTGCAACTTCCAAAAGTGGCAAGAGAAACAGATTCTCATAGAAAATACTGACATCATTAAGTTCTCTATGATGAGGAAATTATAGAGCATCCAGAGAAGAGGCAAAATGCAGTATAAAATAACCAGCAATTTCACTTTTTACATGTTACATGTTTACAGTTAACATTACATTTTATATACATACAAAGGTAAAATAAGAGTAAGTACCTTGTGTATCTTTACAATAGTCTGATTTAAAGCATTACCTTTCTTTATGTCCTGCAAAAGCTTCTTAGCATTTTCATTAATGGTTGGTAAGAAAAAAATTCTAGCAAATTACTAGAAATTACTTTATAAACCATTCTTTGAAATGAAAACAGACAAAAAAACTCTTGCCAAACCTGCCACCATCTTCTCCCTTCCCTATGGCCACAAGAGCCTCCAAGTCTGTGCCTTTCAAGCCATACTGAAGAAGCTTCTTAGCAGCATCCACATTCTCAGGAACTCTTTCCAAGCACTCATGAAGAACCCATGCACGTTTCTTAATTTTGCTCTGTCCAGAACAAGAGCACAGACATAATGTTATATGGTTCAGTCCAAAGCAACAAAACCAGAGACGTTAAAGTCTTCTGATGTATTTCTTCCACTTAAATACATGTCAAGTTCATCTGATGACTGATCACATGAGCCAAGTAAAGAGATGAGAACACAAAAAACATAATTCCCTCAGTGTATGTGACAAAAAAGGGCACAGTAATACCAACCGTTTTAGCAGAATTTTTAGAACAAGTGAACAGAAGTCATTATTTGTACTTCCTAATTAACATTACTCCTTCGTACACTAAATAAAATATCATGGTTTGGGAGTAAAATGCAGCTTTTATAAACCAACTGTATTCCACAAAAACACTAGAGTAATTTTCAATATCGTACTTTTTTTCTGTAGCATCGTTAGGCTGCGCAACTTTGACACCACTTGTCTGCTGAGTTAGAAGCCTTTCTCCCAAGCCAAAAATCCTGCATGCTGGATTCTACGGAAAAGCTCCAGTTCAAAGTAGCAGAGTTCACTGGAAATTTTGTTATTCACACTTTGTCATACAGCTACTGATACCAACTTCACCTTCCCAAATCATTTTCTAAAATACTTGCAAGGTATTTAAACACTTCATATGTCAAATTACTCTTCTTCATTTGCCAGGCAGCAATCTACTGCTGCATCTGGGGGAAGAGATTACAATATAGAAAGCATGCTGCCATTAATAGAAGTTAGAAGATACTCCAAAAGAAAGACTTTCATTAACTTCTAAGGTTTCTAGATCAGGTATTTAGTTAAATTAAAAAGGTTGTTCTCTTTCACATGACATGAAATGGATTTGCAGGACAATTCTCCAAACTGCCACCAGTTTAGGTCACATAAACTAGAATACAATTGAGAATTCAATTTCTGTGAAGATAATGCAGTCAGTCTGATAAGAAAGTCTGAAAGTCACAAACAACAAACTCACCAAGTAGTCTTGAATTGAAGCAACATTAACAGCTGACTTCCTCCACTGTCTTTGGTACACAAGATCAGAATCAAGGCCATATGTCTGAGCCAAAGACAAAGCTTCCCCATATTCTTCATTATCAATCTGAAAAGCAAACACATGAAAATGAAAGTCATCTGATTTCCATATTAAACAATGAATTTTTAATTCCATGTGTTGAAACAGGTAGAGAGATAATTACTGTGGGTATGCTTAAGCAGGTAGGAAAGACTTGTTCAAGATACAGATGAGTAAAATTCAAACCTGATGGACACCTCTAGAAAATCAGAGATTTTCCCTCAAAAAGAAGGAAGAAGTTATTTAGGAATCAGTATGGTATCAGCACACTCTGGAAACTTTAACAGCTGTAGAATGGGCTGGTTTACCATCAGAACAAGTGAAATGGCCTAGACAAAGTAGTCTTTACAACAGCAGTAAAAATAAAGAAGTATTTGTTCTGTAAAAGTGTGAGGCAGAGCCCTAACCTGCATGTATGACTGAAAAAACACGCAAATCACATCAGACTAAAAGTTAACCCGTTCCCTGCCCCATAACAAGATAAACTGATTTCATTCAATCCATTTGCCAGGTTTTTCATTATTTGTAAACACTGACAGGAACACACTTCCAAGCCTGGTCAAGCCAATGATGTACAGTGTCTCTCTGTGACGTTCAAAGATCATTTCATTTCAATTATTACAATGCTAGTTTTAAACAATGATGCCTTCTATTATGTGACACAATACACTGTCAATTTGGAGACTCTTAGAGATATGTGTCTAAATCTTTCTGGTAATATATCAGGAAATAAAAGTAAAAAGCTCTTTCTAAATAAAGGTGATTAAGAGAGATGGGACCTTTCCTTCTATACTTACTTTTCTCTGGTACAGTTCCTCTGGAGTTGTGGATCTCAAACTGACAAGGCGGAAATTCTTTGTAATAGTGCGTGGTCGTTTACGTGGAGGAGCAAATCGCTCCATTTCTGTCACAAAGTACAGGCCTTGCTTCAGGTAGCTGAAGTATCTGTCCTTAGCAGAAGTTTCATCATCTGAGTCAGAGTCATCTTCTCCCTCATCTTCATCACCAGGCCTGCTTTCCAAGCGCAATCTTTTTGGAACAAGTTTTATCTCACACTGCACAGAAAATATGAACAAGAAGCATCCCCCTAGTACACCTACACTAGTTTGGTGAGGACTGAGTATATCTCAACTTCCAGTACTCCAAAGCTCTGAATCAACATCCTCCCTCCCCTTCTCCTGCAAACCCTTCATTTCTCAGTTTGATTAACATGCTCCAGGTGGTCCTGTGGTGTAATGGAGAGCACTTTGGACTCCGAATCCAAAGGTTGCAAGTTCGAGTCTCAGTGTAGGGACCGTCCCCGGCAGTTAAATGCCTCCCTGCCATCCGATCCTGTCAGATCTCGGATGCTCAGCAGGGTCAGCCCTGGTTAGTACTCGGGTGCTGTAAACAGTCCTGAGGACTTCACCGTCACTGTCCAAGCTCACTCGGCTGTGGCAAATGAACCTTAGGACTTAAACAGTGGGGCCAGTTCTGCACACGTTGTGCCTCACCTAAAAAATCTACTGTGCAGGCTGGAAGGGCACACCCATGTGGGGAGAGCCCTTTCCAAATCTTCATTTGTGAAGTTTGGCCATACATACTTACATAACATGCTCCACAAACCCTGACTGCATTTGTCTTCTGGATGTGAGGCTCCATCTCTTACCCACTGAAGTAGTGAAGGTTTCACAGTAACCTGCCATTGTACTAACTGCCCTGCACCACCAGACAGGACAGAACTAAGGAGATATCTTTGTACACTGGTCTATAGCTTAATGCAGCATTCAGGAGTGTTTTCAACACCCAGCTAATCAAAAAACCCAGGTTCTCTGTTCAGTGTAATCTCAAACTAACATACTTAGGCTGTAATATGCCAGTGGCTGGCTTTGTATTATTTCCAGAATGATATGCCTTTTCAAAAACATACACACAAGCTTTGGTGTATACAGAGATATTCTTAGTCCAATATTACTTTAAACTTTTCTTTAAGATATTGAAGACCTCTTTCAGTGTAAGCTTTAGAAAAGAGTATTTTTCTCAGCTTCAAAGAAAATTTTTATTCACTTCATTATATTCTACTACTTCCTGGAATCTTACTAAACAAAGTATGTATCTCTTCAATGCCTACGCCTTAATTTAAGCATGTTCCTCATTTCTTTTAAATATACTCCCTCTGTAAGAGGCGTGTCTTTCAAAATGGAAGAGGAATGCTTGCAGTATTCTTCAAATACACAAACATACAAAATAGAGAAAGCTGTTGACACAAACTATTTCCTGCTGCAAGATTCCTCTCATTGGGACTCAACATTTGCCTCTACTCTCCAGAAGTTATTTGGCAATCCAGTTTTTATTACAACAGTTGAGTTGCAGAAAGTTCAGAATTTCCCTGCAATACCTATCTAGAGATAAGGAAACAGAATCTCTTTCTCTATTAGTAATAACAACTTATTTTTTAACCATACACTCCCCTTAGGATTACATATGAAAAAGCAAACTGTTGTACTGCATTACAAAAAGGTATCTGCTCATGCACATTCCTCACCTCTAGACTGAGAAATCCTCCATCATGAGCTGAAGTGACCTGAGGAGAACTCTCAAACCATTCACATGACTTTCCCAGCAAGTTTCTTAATGTCTTAACTGATGACACAGTCAATGCACCAGAGCAGCGAGCCAGGATGACAGAATTATCTGCCCACCAATTTACATCTATCAATGGGTAATAGGACTCTTTATCTAAAACAAACAAGAATGCACCACAGAAAGAAAGATAACTTTAAACACTAGATAAGAACAGAAGAGACTTCAATTACTAAGAAAGATGATCTAATTTAACAGACGTTTATTATTGTATGTACAACCTTGATTCACTGTTTGTCTTTTATATCAACTATATTTTACTAAATCAGTTCTGTATTAAATAAAGCTGCTGAGAAGGAAAAAAAAATCACTTAATTACAGATGTAATATATACAATTTATTTGTAAGAAACATTCACAGTAACTTGATTTATTTCTACAAAATACTACAAATTTTAGACATTTGATGAAGATTTACTTCAATACCTATCAGGCCGTCCTTGACCTGGCAACAAACCTAACACAGAACATCAGAAAAGGCTACAGAACATCAGAAAAGGCTACACTGCTTTTGAGAACAAGTAGCAACTATGAACAAAGGCTCCTAAAACAGCCTACAAGATGATGTTATGAGAAAGATTCGATGAACAAAACAAATAAAAAATAGTGTCTAGGACAGAGGACAGAAGATTGTCTTGATTATGGTAATTTCTTGGGACAAAACATTCACCAGAGTTGGCTCAATTTGTTCACTACATGTCACTTCCCACTTCTCTGATGAAAACAATCTTTCCCCAAATAGCACAGAGAAACAGGTCAGCTCACTGTCCTACCTGTGCTTAGTCAGCAGCCTACCCATGAAGGTCACATGAATGAATCCAAAGACAGAATCACCAAGAAAAATAGTACAAAGAACCAGGGGATCTTTTAGTAATATAGATGTTTACAAGCAGCAGCAAATGGATCATGGAATAGCTATTGATCTCTGCACTCCTGGAACAGCCATGCAATAACCAGGTGCTAAATGTCTGCACGTAGTGGTCTGAATTTTTAGAAAACAACAGACTGACATGAAGCAAATCCAGTCGGAGGAAATAAAGCTCGTTGATTTTAGAATTTTAAACCAACATCTTCAAGTTACATTAGTTTTCAAGATTTATTAGACATTCACAGAAGGAAAAAAATTAAATCCTATATTAACTGAAATATCTTATTTGTCGTTATGGCTACAAAAGCATTCCTAAGAGAGAACCTAAAATCCCCTATTGTGACACTCATTTAGCTATGCCATGCCACAAATTCAAACCACACATACAATTTTGGCAAACATTCTAATTGAGATTGAACTAACCCATTTCAGGTCTTCACATATTTGTATTACTATTTTTAACTACACAATGGTATAACAATCTAACTGTACTGCATACCTTTTATTTTCTTTCTTTTTTCACTAGAGAGTCTCCAGTCTGGGTTGAGCTCATCATAGCCTGGCTGAAAAAAAAATTAGTGAGATAAAAAAAGGTTTATATGCAAATTGGTCTTTATAACACAGAATCAGTATATTTACTCTGTTGTTGACTCACTCGGTTTTCAATGAAAATTCTTCCTAGAAATTCAAACTTTTTCTGAACAAATGCAGCTCCTGTTGTGTCATTGTACCTTTCTCCAGGTAATTTTAAAAAACAACAAAACCAAAAAACCACAAACAAACAAACAAACAAAAACCCAACAACAACAACCACAAAACAAAACAACACCAAGGCAAAAATCTGGACTTTCTGGATTCCTAAAACACTGTATTAGAAAACAAGAGTACCACAAGACCTGGCCTAGTCTGCAGTAATAATACCCTAAAGTTTTCTGAAATAAGGACTCTCCAGCAATCAGAAGCCAAGTGTTTGCTTTTCCTGTCTATACATAGGACTGCAGGCATACAAAAGAATCTCCAAACAGTACTCCTGTTTGCTCTGTGCAGGTGGTCCTGTGCACCAGTCTAGTACAGCGCTCTAAGTATTCTCTTTGGTTTTTTTCAAAATTATAAAGCGCTTTTCAAGACCAGTGCAAGACGAGAAGTGGCATCACTTAATGATGCACTGTGATGTTTGGAATTTTGTTGCAGTGTTCTTCTTTTAAACTTTGTTTAGTACTATGAGAACACACGAGAACTAAACCAAAACAGATGACAGAAATCCTGCTCGTAAGTGCAACACAGGAAGTACAGGTAGATTATGCAGCTCACACAACCAAAGCAGGCTTAGGTCACGCAGAAGGTGCTTTTTGGACTTAATTTTTCAGTAGAAAGAGAAGTCTACTAACTGAAAGTAAAGATGAGGCCACTCTAGAATTAATTTCATAAATACGTTTGGGTAATGATTACACAGGAATCACACACATTACGAAAATATACATTATACTGGGACACCAGTTTCACCTATAAAAATAATTCTGGGAACAGTCAATTACTGAATATTCCTTTAAATGACTCTCACTGAATTATAAAGTCCCAAACACTCCTTCAGAATACATATTCTTTACTGCAAAAAAAAAATGTAACTCACTGGGAGTACCTTGAACAAAACCTGTCTGAAATGTACATCAAAAATAGAGACATAAGGATATGTATATAGATACACACATTTTTCCCAACACTANTGTAACTCACTGGGAGTACCTTGAACAAAACCTGTCTGAAATGTACATCAAAAATAGAGACATAAGGATATGTATATAGATACACACATTTTTCCCAACACTAGAGCACAAAATTTTTGAGTGTTTGTTTGGGGTTTTATTTGCTGGTTTTTTACTTTATTTGGGGGGTTTTTTGGTTGCTATTGTTTAAAAATACTTTTCTAAATAAAATTGAAATTACATTTTGATTCTGTCTGGTTACCCTGTTTAGAATTGATGTTGGTTCAAGTCTTGTAGGTTTAGAACACAACACACAGTACCTAAAGTGAAAAGCCTTTCAATGGCCTGGGGAATCCCTTGTGGTCTGCAGGTGCATGTTCAAATCCCACTCTTGGCAAGAAAGAAAAAGTTGGCATGGGCAAAATGTTGTGCTCTGGCAGCCAGAAGGGCCAACCGTGTCTGGGGGGGCATCAAACAAAGCATCACCAGCTGGTCAAGGGAGGGGATTGTCCTGCTCTGCTCTGCATTGGGGTGGCCTCAGCTTCAACATTGTGTGCAGTTTGGGGCACCACAATGTAAGAACGACATTAAGCTATTAGAGAGTGTCAAAAGCAGGGCAACGAACATGGTGAAGGGCCTTGAGGGGAAGCTGTATGAGGAGTGGCTGAGGGCACTTGGTGTGTTCAGCCTGGAGAAGAGGAGACTGAGGGGAGACGTCACTGCAGTTACAAATTCTTTGTGAGGGGAGGAGTGGGGGCAAGCACCGATCTCTTCTCTGTAGTGACCAGTGACAGGACCCAAGGGAATAGCCTAAAGTTTAGGCTAAAGTTTAGGGGAGGTTTAGTATGGGTTGGATATTAGAAAAGGGTTCTTCACCCAGAGAGTGGTTGGGCACTACAACTGGCTCCCCAGGGCAGCGGTCAGAGCAACAAGCCTGGCAGAGTTCAAGAAGTGTTTGGACAATGCTCTCAGGCACACGGTGTGACTCTTGGGGATGGTCCCGGGCAGGGTTAAGGGTTGGATTTGAAGATTCTCGTGGATCCCTTCTAACTCAGCATATTCTGTATGATTCTGTGATCTATTAGTCAAGAAATTAATGGGAGGAAAACCAGAATACTTCACATGCTAGTGTGCATCATTTCAGTTTTGTCATTTTTCAAAATGCATTTCCTCATTAAAATAAAGTTTTATCTATACCCAGAGAGTGTATTAGTTATTAGAAATTTTCGTTAAAAACTAATTCATTTTTAATTCCCATGTTTAAATTCACGTTAGTCACAAAGAAGTTTGCCAGTGTCTGAGCAATTTCTAACACAACTTCCTCTACTTCTGCACACAATTCCTGAAGAAAGCATGGGACATAATACCAGACTGATTAACCAACTATTCTAGAGTGTTATCTGGCAGAAAGTAAGATAAATTTTGAGGGAGGAATAGAAGAACATATTAGACATCCAGTAGAATTTTGTTTCAACCATTCAAATAAAGTTACCTGTGTTAGCCTTGACTTCTATTTTATAATAGCATTTCCATCTACTTCTAACAGTGTTACCTACTTAGCACCAAAATGCCTCATGAAAAATTCTCTTCAATATAATTGGGTTTTTGTCTTAATTTTTCAAGGTCACATTTCATGGTTAAAACATAGAAAGACTATTATAAAAGTAAATATAGGGCTCTTGAAAGCATGGATTTGACTGGAAAGCTAGAATGCAGCCAAGGCAGTTACCTGAACTCCTCCCATCTCCTATAAGCAGACATATTCAGAAGAGTAAGATACATAATTCAAGTTTCTAAATATGTACATTATTCTTACCTGATCAGTTTGTTCCCATTCTCCTTGTTGTCTGAGAGATGGAATAGACCAGATCGTCAGTTTTCCTGAGAAATGAATAGCTGCCAAAAGAGCTCCATCAGGAGAAAGATTCATCTTGAAAATGCCATCCTGCCAAAGTAAACAAACATACAACAAAAACACATATCAAGAAATACCCGAAAAATTCCTCCAAAAATACTTTTTTTCTATTTTAGGGAAAAAGACTGTACAATCTTCAATCCTGAAACATGCCTTAAATTAAAAATAAAAAACCCTCTACACTAAAAGAATAAAGGTAAGATATCAATAGTGGCATGGAAAAATAAAATAGCCTGCATAAAGGAAGAACACTAATTAGCATGAACAAATCTTCAGGAATGCAAGCTTTTGTATCGCACTGTTATACAGCAAATAAAACCTGGAATTGTGGCATTCCTAAGAGAATGCCCCTGACAGCAACGCAGAGCTACTTAAGAGGGAAAGCTGCAGGTTACTCTCTGTACAGAACAAATATTCAGCAGCCTCAGTTTTCTACTGTCCTCTTTCTCAGGTCCACCCTTGGAAGACTGTTACCAAAGTATAGTTTAGTACAACTCTTCCCCATGGGAGCAAACTTCCAGGTGGCCGTTATTACAAATCAAATATTTAATTCTAAAAAAATATAGAAGAAATACACACATGAAGACATCTTAGAGGAGCATATTGCTCATTTCAGGACACTGAATCAGAATTTAAGAATTTCTTGAGTAACAACAGACTAAACAGCAACATAGCAAATATCAGATTAAGTCCATACAGATTAAATAATTCAACATCTGTAAGTAAACTTCGTCAAGGCTACAAAAATTCTCCTGGATTAAGTTCTCCTTCAGCCCTGGGTATCTTAAGAAGCAAAACATACTCCCAACAAAATATTTCCTGAAGGATTCACAAAATCCCACACAACTACAACTGGATCTATATGCTATTTCCACAAGGTTCTCTAAATATACACTCAAATTTTAAAGTCAAATTTACCACCACTGGCAATGAATAACAATTTCCGAAAGTACATTTTCATATTTATTTCCCCCCACTCCCAACTTCCATGTTCTCAGAAAGATCATTAGGTTTTTAGAGAGTATAGTCTTCACTGAAAGACAGCAAGATGCAGATTCCCAAAAATTACATTGTCTATAAAATTTCATTTTGTTAGTTCACTTTTAAATATTTCCTAATAAATATTTACCTACAGTAATGTAAAAACTGTCCAAGTGTGCAGCTAACCAACTTTTCAGCCTCCACTGCACCACTTGAAAAATCCCAGCACAAATGAATTATAAAAAAGTTAGATGACATCCATCAATTACGAAGTTTTAATGGCATTTCTATAGAACATTCATACTAGGTATCATTTAAAGAAACAAATATTCTTTTTAGGTAGGTATGTTTATTTGGGTCTGGGGGCTTTTTCCACTATTTTTGCTTTATTTCTTAGGCTTTTTAAGTTCTAGCCCTGCCACAGAAAACAATGACAATTGAGAAATCCGCTCACTGTTGAAAAGTGGTTTGCAAGTATTGAAAGTCCTACTTAAATACAAGCATAAAATGTGGTTTTAATTAAAAAGGAGAGCATTAAGAGTTTTTTAATCGGTTAAGAATTATTTGTATTAGAAAAATTTCCTAATTATTCTCTGATTATAATCTCATACAGCCCAAGTACTGTATACTTAACTGTGGTCTGCCCAGGAATTGTACATGCCTACAAATGGCAATTCCATCTTTACAAAGCAATTCGTATGCACAAAAGCAAAAGAACGAAAAACTCAGCAGGTTGGCACTTAACATTTTCTAAGAGTCATTTAAGTTAGTTACACTAAGAATCCAATTCCAGTACAGCTAGTTCTAACATTCAAGTCCTCTGTCTGCTGTGCCTGTCATACCCTAACCACAGG